>CAJQZJ010004760.1:11835212-11861494 GCA_907164525.1 Lophiomys imhausi
CACACACACACACACACACACACACACACACACACACACACACACACTGAAAAAGCGGAGAGATTCCCATGGGATGGTCCACTGAGTTTGGTAGGCAGAGTGCTTGTGTTTCTCACCTGTCCTTCTCGGGTGTAGAACTCAGCGCTGCTTTTGCCTCCTCCGCTCTCACATACATTCTGGAAAAACCCCTGGCTTTGGAGTTGGGGGAAGTGCAGTCCACTGTAGCTCAGGTCTGCTGTCATTTCCTGTATGTTCCCATGTTGTTTTTATGGTATAAGTTCATGTTGTTTTATGGGAGCTGAGCACTGGGCCAGGAAAGTGTGTGTTGTCAGGGATGGGGCTTCGTTCACTTTACAAGCATCTCTTCTTGAGTACCAGGAGATGCTTCTGGCTCCAATTACCATTGTGGCCTGTGGGCTGAGGAGATTCCCATTTACTCCAGAGATACTACAGATGACACAACTGTCAGACTGAACCCTACATTGGATTTAAAGATTATGTGAGAACTGTTGGGTTTTCCAGCATCTACGGCTGAGCTCTCCAGTCTGACCTTAGAGCTGCAGGTTTCTTCACCAAGTGAACTAGGGCTAGTGATGTAGACTATTGGATTTCTTCCTTTCTTTTTTTTTTTTTTTTGGTTTTTCGAGACAGGGTTTCTCTGTGTATCCTTGGCTGTCCTGGACTCGCTTTGTAGACCAGGCTGGCCTCGAACTCACAAAGATCCACCTGCCTCTGCCTCCCAAGTGCTGGGATTAAAGGCGTGCGCCACCACCGCCTGGCTATTTCTTTCTTTCTTTCTTTCTTTCTTTCTTTCTCTCTCTCTCCTTCCTTCCTTTCTTCCTTCCTTTTTCTCTCTCTCCCTCCTTCCCTCCCTCTTTCTTTCTTTCTTTCTTTCTTTCTTTCTTTCTTTCTTTCTTTCTTTCTTTCTTTCATTCCTTCCTTCTCTCTCTCTCCTTCCTTCCTTCTTTCTCTCTCTCTCCTTCCTTCCTTCTCTCTCTCCCTTCCTTCCCTCCTTCCTTCCTTCCTTCCTTCCTTCCTTCCTTCCTTCCTTCCTTCCTTTCTTTCTTTCTTTCTTTCTTTCTCTGTGTTATGGTTTGAATGTGAAACATACCTCTTAGATTCATTTGTTTGAACATTTGATCCCTAGCTGGTGTTGTGTGTGGAGGTTGTAGAACTTTAAGGTGAGTCTTCACTGAAGAAAGTGGGTCACTAGGGGCAGGATACAGTGTTTGTAGACCATCCCTGCTTCCTCTCCCGTCTCTGTTTTATGATCTGTGTAGATGTGAGCAAGTTCCTGTCACAATTTGTTCTCTACTGTGATGGACTGTATTTCCTCAGACTGTGAGTCAAAATAGATCCTTCTTGACTTAAGTTGCTTTTTAAGAGGTATTTTATTGTAGTGACAAGAAAAGTAATTAAAACAGAAAATCGGTATCAAGATTGGGGGAATTGTGCAGTAAACTATGTGGTTTATAGGCCTTCCGAATTAGTTTTCTGGAGGAATGGGGAAGTTTGGAAATGGGGACAAAAGAGCCTTAGGTTTCCAAACCCTAAGCAGAACTTAATGGGCCATTCTGGTGAGACTGTGGAAGACCAAAATGCCAATAGAAATTCAGACACTGGAGGTTCCAAAGGAGAATGAGGATTCTATTGAGAACTGAACTAGAGAACATTTGTATTACATTCTGGAAATAGTCTGATTGTGTTCCATGAAAGTCTTGACAGTTTCAGTGAGGCTGAAGTAACAAGTAATGGGCTAAGTTGTTTGGTGGAGGAAATGTAGCATTGAGAATGTGACATAGTTAGCACTCACTTCTCTTAGCCAGGTTTACAAAGAACAAAACCATTAAGTAGAGCAGGAATATAAGAAAACTGCATTTAAAAAGGGAAAAAGAATGAATAAGCCTGAAGCTGCAGGTATAGTGTATGTAGACAATGCATCTGTAACTGTTACAGCAGTTAGTCCATTAAAGAGAAATGTTGTACTTGGCACTGGGCCTCCAGGAAAGTTACCGGGTGCAACTGGAGGTGGGTCTTGAGCCTATAGCCTGGCTGCTCCTTGCCTCATCTCTGCTTCTTGATATGCCCAGAAGTGAGCAACACCCTTCCACCATGCATTCCATCAAGATGGAATGTGTTCTTTATAGCTTCAACTCAATTAATCATTGCTCTTTTTCTTTCTTTTAAGATTTTTTCAAGACAGGTTTCTGTGTGCATCCCTGCTCACCTGGAACTCACTCTGTAGACCAGGCTGGCCTTGAACTCACAGAGATCCACCTGCCTCTGTCTCCCAAGTGCTGGGATTAAAGGCGTGTGCCACCGTGCCCGGCTAATCATTGCTCTTTTAAGTCATTTCTTGCAGGTTTAACACAGTAGTGAGAAAAGTACCCACTAAACTCTGAATGACCTTTCTTCTTTTTTTTTTTTTTTTTTTTGGTTTTTCGAGACAGGGTTTCTCTGTTTAACAGCTCTGGCTGTCCTGGACTCGCTATGTAGACAAGGCTGGCCTCGAACTCGCAAAGATCCGCCTGCCTCTGCCTCCCAACTGTCTTCCCTTCTTTTGACCTATCTTAGAACCTCTTTTTTTTTCTATTTTTCCTTAATTGAAAGATTTTTTTCATATGCTATATTGATTATGATTTTCCCTCTCCCAACCTCCTCCAATATCCTTCCTATTTCCCTTCCCATCTGAATCCGCACTATGTCTGTCTCTTGTTAAAAATCTAACAGACATCTAAAGAACATTACTAAAATAAATTAAGATAAAACAAAATAACTGGGATAGGACAAAACAAATAAACACAAGAAAAAGAGCTAAAGAAGAAGCACATATAGATGCAGAAACACAAAAGAAAAATAGAAAAACAAAACAAACAAATAAAAACAAAAAACACCACATCTTAAACTCTGATACTTTCCCCCTTCTATTCAGAATATAGTCTCCCTTTTCTTACACAGACTCTTCACATTTTTTCAGAATCACACAGAGTAACATTCTAATCTACCCTATACCAATACTCCTGTTCATTTTTTAAAAGTAGAACATACAGATTTCTGACTGCAGTGGGGTCAGTGCCCATAACATTGTTGTCTGAGTGCCAACTGTACATATTTCATGCAATCTATCACCTCTGACTAAGCCAATCCTGGAGCACTTCCTTCTTCCTCTGAAAGCTTTGAATTCTCTGCCAAATGTAGGTGACTGTGGCTAACTTCCTTGGTACATCAAGCTTGGGACCAGGTGTGGGCCTTTATGGGACATTAGGGTCTGGACCCTGCCTCTTGCAGGAAACTTCCTTCTCCATAGAAGCACTATCCTAATTTTTTACAATCTTAATTCCATGCCCATCTTTCTAAGTGGTGTAAGTTGATCAAAGATGATGTATTAGTCAAACTTTTGTTTCTATAACAAATACCCGAAACATTTTAAAACATGGAAGGATTTGTATTGGGTCATGTTTTCAAAGGTTTCTGTATAGAGTAGGCTGGCTGTATTGTTTCTGGGTAAATGTAAGGCAGAGGATCATGACAGAGAGGGCATCATAGTGCAGAATTTCTCACCTATTGGCAGCTGTGAAGGAGAAAGGAATAATAGGACAGTTCCAGGAATAAAATAAACCCTTCAAAGACATACCTCATTGACCTCCATCTAAGATATGTCTTTCCAAGTTCCACCATTTCCAGCAATCCACTCAAATTCTGAATTCACCAATGATTTAAAAACGTTGACTAGTTCATCACTGGAACCAATAGAAGTTATATATGTGCAATAGATTTTATATATATGTGGATTTATTAGGTTGTCTTACACTATAGGGCTGGGTAGTCGAACAACAGCCACATGTTTTCTGGAGAGGCTGAGAATCTACCAGATGCTCAGCCCCAGAAGCTGGAAGCCTCAGCAGTACTAAGCTAAAGCTTGGGGTGGGGGTGTTTCTGTAGAGTCATTGGTATTGAGTCCGTGATAGAAGACCAAAGAAATGGCAGTCTATTGTTAGTGGAGGGTCACAGTGACAGTGACAGCACATACTCAGAAAGAAGAAACAAAGGCAGGAACACACACACATACTGCTTTTCCTTCATATTTCCTTGTACCTGATCCACCTGCTGCAGAATGTTATCTACACCGGTGGTGGGTCTTCCCACTTCAGTTATCTTCCTGCTTTGTGGATCATACTGTATACCTTACCTCTAGGGATGTGCTCTGACCTTATTCTTTTCCTCATTCTCTTTTCTCGTTTTTTCTCCTAAAATTTAATTAATTTATTTTTGAGAATTTCATATTTTTCTTTCCTTCTAACTGTTCTTATGCCCTCCTACTGATGGTCTTATAATGGGACTTTCTTAGGACCGTCAGCTTCCAAATAATGACACAGAGACTTTTTATTAAGAAAGCTTGGCCTTAGCCTAAGCTTGTCCCCAACTGGCTGTTATAACTTAAATTAATCCCTTTTTGCTAATCTACATTCTGCCATGTGGCTTGTTACCTCTCAGTCTCTTAGTCCTGGCACCTATTTCTTCCTCTGTGTCTGGTTGGTGAATCTTCCTCGTCTCAGATTCTTTCCCAGAGTTCCTATCCCTACTCAGAAATACCACCTTTCCTCTCCTTCCTCAGCCTTAGCTATTGGCTATTCATATCTGATCGTTATTAAACCAATCAGAAGGTGTTGGAGAGGGTGTTTACAAAATATGATGCAGCCCTAACAATAACAATACTAAAGTCCAGCCTGTGATCAGATCTCTGCTGGTGCAGAAATCAGCATTTGAATATACAGAGACAACCTTTACACAGTGCACAAAAAGATCACCGCAACATGGTCTCTTTAATTATTATTGCTACACACACAAATATGTACATATATATATATATGTACAAGCTGCTGAATCCATTTAATATTGCATATATATATATATTTTAGGGCTGACAATTTGGTATTAGATACCAGTTTTGAGGCTTATCCCTGGCAAAGACAAATTCTTCAAGCAGCAGTCATTATTTGCCTAGAGCTGGAACCCTGTGAGATTTACCCCATCCACACTGGCTTGCTAACTGGTGTTGTCTCTGTTCAGGTGTCCATATTGTTGAGATTTCACTGGTGCCACTTTCCTGCCATATAGCCAACACTATTTGAAACAGAAGTCCTGGTTTCTGGCTTTTACAGCATTCCTTTCTTATTTCTGTGATGTTACAGAGCCTTAGGATCTTTCCTTTTTAAATTTTGACCTTAAACAAAGCATCCTTAGGAATGCATCTGTGCTGGCTAGTTTTATGTCAACTTGACACAATCTGGAGTCATTTGGGAAGAGGCACACTCAATTGAGAAAATGCCTCCATAAGATTTGCCTGAAAGCAAGTATGTTGAGAATTTTCTTAATTAGTGATTGATGTGGGAAGGCCTGGCCCACCGTGGGTGGTGCCATTCCTGATGAGGTGGTCCTGGGTGATATAAGAAAACACCCTGAGCAAGCCAGGGAAGAAGCCCCAGTAAGTGGCACTCCTCAATGGTCTCTGTCCCAGTTTCTGCCTTCAGGTCCTACCCTGGTCTTTTTCAGTTATGGACTTGTGTAAGGTAAGATAAACTCGTTTCTCTTTAAGTTGTTTTTGGTCATGGTGTTTTATCATAGGAATGGAAACCCTAGCTGAGATACACTCGTGCATGAGCATTCTCAGGAATGTGCTTGCTCCTATTTTTCTATGTGAATATGTTTAGACTCCTCATGCTTCCTTTGTTTGGGGAGAATGATGCTTTTAAAATAACTCCTGTGCTCTCATTACCTGCTGCAGCTAATAAGTCTTCCTCCACTCTTTTACATCTAGGCTGTCCTGGTTTTGGCTTTATACTCACCAAGATGCAAACCATCAGTCTGTTACAAGAGCATCCTATTGTAAAGGAAATTATTTTCTACCTGTGCTCCCATGAAGGAGATTCTCATCTTCCTGCTGTACTCAATACTCAAGGCAGATACAAGGCAATACTGAATTAATATCTATCACCCAAGGCTATGGTCAACTCCATCCATTCCTGGTGATCACAGCTCTCTCTTCTTACATTGAACACTATCACCCTGCCCAATTATTTCTCCAGTGAACATGCCACAAAGATAGTAGGTATTGAAAGTGGCCCACAGATTTTTTTTTCCCCTATCTTGTGGCCTGTGGTATAACCCTTGTGGCAGTAGCTGGAAAACAGGTCTCTCTCTGCCCTAAGATGTTGACTTGTGATTATCCTTGAATGAATTCAGATGAAATGTAGAAGATAGGCAGGACTTATTACAGAATAATAGGGGACACTTTCAAGGGTGAGGTTCAAGAACAGAGAGAGACTGAACCATGTCTCAGTACAACTGGTGCTTGACTCAGTCCTGTCTTCCTTTTAACTTCACGGTTCCTTGTGCAGCCCCAATGCTGCTGCTTAGTGGGATACACACTTTTCAGCCAGCCAATTCACCTCTGAGAACCTATGACTCTGTCTCCTCACATTCTGCTTAGCATGGACACATCTGTTAATCTGTCAATGCTTTTCCATCAAAGAAAGAAGCTGTTGGATTACCACCTTCATTAGGGAGTTCTCAAGTCTCACCTAGAGTTATGCTCTGATTGTGAATGGGTAGGGAAAATGCTTGGGACACTTGCTACAGAAGTAGAAGGTATTGTATATTCACTGGGGAAAGAAGTGGTGAAAGTGGCAATGTTTAATATAGGACTAGATGGGGTTGGGCATCATTTTGGGTGATGTTAATTTGTTAATCTGTTGTAAGGCTACTTTGTAACTGAACTTTTAAATTATTATTTAACACTTATTTATTACTAAATTCACTTATAACAAACACCAACAATTTCTTAACTATTAATCCTATAAATTCCTACAACCCCTTTAACCTATCCACTAAACCTATTGATAATCATAACAACTACTTTCATAACCTTTTAGAATGATACAGTCTCTGGGGCAGGTCCTCAGTCGTCAGGAACACAGTATTTGTTGTAGATTCTCTAACACACTTAGCAGTCCTTCTTCTGGATCTCTCAGATGCAGGTTCGTCAGGGTAGTTGGTTCTGTGGGAGACTCCAGCCGTCTGCAGGCCAACTTACTTCTTTTGAATCAGGAACTCAGCTGCTCTGCCTCAGTCCTTAAAGCCAGGCACAGTTTCCCCTAGGCCAGTGTTCGGACAGATCAAACCCCTCTAGGCAAAAGCTGAGCCACAGGGTCCAGTCCTTGGCCTTTTGGTGTCTTGCTCAGGCTTTCTTTGCTCACCGGCTTCCTTCTGCCTCAAGGAAATTGGGCCATTGGTCTACCAGCACTTTCTCCAGCAGTACTCTCGGAGCTCTCTCGTATCGGGAGGCTTAGCACGCAGCTCTCTGGCGTCATCCACTTGTCCTTAAATAGGATCACTCCTTGTTCCACCTGCTTCAGCTTAATTTGGGCTCTGCCCACTTAGCAGTTGAAAGCAATGCCAGGTCATAAAGTCTTTCCTTGTTTCACCTGGCTTCAACCTTGTTTTTCAGTCCAAAGAGACTCCCCTCATTTCACCTGACTTCTTCCATAAGCTGATAAGCTAATTGCTCACAGCAGTTGATCTTCATGCCCCGAATTAAGAGACTGTATCAGAAACTTAGGTATTCACTAAATCTAACTTATATTAACCTATCAGCCCCTACACTACTTATTTGTGAATTCTATTCATTATGAACTTGCATGTCACCAGGTAGGATATGCTATGCCTCATTTAAGGCTTACTAGGATGTTATGCCTCATTTAAGGATTGCTAGGATATATCTCTGCAGGCTCAGTACACTCACCAAAGCTGCTAGTCAGAGCCGAGTAATTAATTCAGGTGGCAGGTGGGTGGGTCTCTATGTCAGCCACTGAGATATTTCCCCAGCACATAACTCCTAAAATACAAGAAATCTCCAAAGTGCCTGGTTTCTTTTTGTTATGCTAATAAGTTGGCTGACTGGCAGTCTCTGTGTAGTTTCAGGGTGGGGACTGACACTTGTAAGTCAGGATGAGAATTTCCACTTTCAGCCTCACTCCCTAGCCTCCAGGTGGACCGGCCATTGATTTACTATATCACACCTGCATGATGATGCCTCCGTAAGAGGTGGGCATCATTAAGGACTCTGGGTTCAGGGAGCATTTTTTTTTTTTTTAGATTTTTCAAGACAGGGTTTCTCTGTGTATCCTTGGCTGTCCTGGACTCATTTTGTAGACCAGGCTGGCCTTGAACTCACAGAGATTGGCCTGCCTCTGCCTCCTGAGTGCTGGGATTAAAGGTGTGCACTGCCACACCCAGCAATTAGACAGCTGTGAACTGCCATGTGGGTGCTTGGATTTGAACCCCGGTCCTTTGTAAGAACAGCCAATGCTCTTTACCGCTGAGCCATCTCTCCAGCCCTTCAGGGAGCATCTTGATGGTAGAACATTTGGAGGTTCTTGGACTCTCATGCTCTTCCTGAGGGCAAAGGGCTCTGCCCTTCCCATATTCCTGGGCATCTCTTGCATTTGGTGTTTACCAGCATCCTCTGCAATATCCTTTAAATAAAACAGTAGACATGTTTCCCAGAGTTCTTAGAGCCACCATTCCAAATCAATCTAAAGCAAGGAGGAGTTGCAAACAATGACAGGAAACTGGACCCTCCCTAGTGGGCACAAAGTGACTGACAAGGAGTTTAATTGAAAATGGAGCACTGTGAGGCTAGATGATCTCCAGGATAACAGTGTCAAAACTGAACTGGATTTGAGGACACCCAGATGGTATCCACTGCAAAACTGTTTGGCTGTTGGCTAGGAGGAGTTCTTCCACATTTCTTGGTGACTAGAAGTAAAACAATAGAACAAACAAAACATGTAAAGATTGTTAGAGAATAGAAAAAGAAACACTCTGGTTCCCCCTGGTCCCATATTGTTAGAATCTCACTTTGGAATACTCTGGAAAGCAGAGTATTCTGTGTTTTTCACTTCTGCTTGTTCCCACTGCATAGTGAGCTACACTCTCCTGTCACAGAGGTTGGGGAATGCCTAAAGAGACTCTATGCAAATCAAAGGAGATGCTCTTTAGAAGGTCCTAGGCTAATCAGTTTTACAAAGATTATGATACCAACTAAACATTTCCTGCGGTAGCTGTGCTGTGGAAGCCAGTATAAGTATCTTTAGCTATAGTTTTGAATAGGAAGATGGGAAGAGTCTGTCTGATCCCCACTTAGTCAATCTCTTGACACTTTTAGAAGGACACTTGGCGGTACCAGGTTGTGTCAAATACACACCATGCAAATCACAATGAAAGTACTTGTCACAGTAAAGAAAAACTGGTTGGATATTGTCAGTATTGATGGGAAAAGTTTAAAAACACAGTTAAATTTATATCCAGTTCCACAATATAATCAAATAAACGTCTACAAAGGTAAGACATGTAGGGCTAAGCCCCGAGAGTGATTTCAATACCTCCCTCCAGGTAGATTTTTTTTTTTTTTTTGGTTTTTCCAGACAGGGTTTCTCTGTGTAACAGCTCTGGCTGTCCTGGACTTGCTTTGTAGACCAGGCTGGCCTCGAACTCATAGTGATCTGCCTGCCTCTGCCTCCCAAGTGCTGGGATTAAAGGCATATGCCACGACGCCCGGTCCTCCAGGTAGACTTTATCCAATTTGCTCCTTCCATGGGTTTGAATATGCTTTATTTAATGGCTGTTTTCAGGAAGGATTGAACCATTTACTTGCCCCCAAACCACAGCCCTTACCCTTGTTAAAAACCTACTTGCTTTTGTGTTTCTCCATTAGAACATGCCAACTTCCACACCAAGTGATTAGGGCATACATATGACAGGATTGTCATCACAGAACTTAAGCTACCTCTTATCAAAAGCCACCCTCCCATGGCCACCTGCAAATTCTGGAAAATTTTAAGGAACCAAAGATTCCCATAAGTTAAAAGTAAGAAAACTGGATACAAGGTTCCCTCCTCCAAATATATACTAATTTTTTTTTTTTTATGAAGCAGGGCCTTAAACTATGTCTTTCTTGATTCATATAAAAACCTAAGACCCTAACATGCTGGTACTAAGACTGAGGCCCTGCATTTTATTAAGCTAGAAAAACCTGGTGAGAGTGTCAGACTTTTAGGTCTGATTTATTATCTTCTTTCCCTCAAGATACTAAGAAAATCAAAAGAGTTCACCTCCAATTTTTACCCACTGGTTCATTGAGAGTGTTTTCCATTCTTTTTTTTTTTTTTTTTTTTTGGTTTTTCGAGACAGGGTTTCTCTGTGTAGCCCTGGCTGTCCTGGACTCAATTTGTAGACCAGGCTGGCCTCGAACTCACAAAGATCCGCCTGCCTCTGCCTCCCAAGTGCTGGGATTAAAGGCGTGCGCCACCACTGCCCGGCATGTTTTCCATTCTTGTTTTGTTTTGTTTTTTGGTTTTTCAAGACAGGGTTTCTCTGTGTAACAGATCTGGCTGTCCTGGACTCGCTTTGTAGACCAGGCTGGCCTCGAACTCACAGAGATCCGCCTGCCTCTGCCTCCCAAGTGCTGGGATTAAAGGCGTGCGCCACCACCGCCCGGCATGTTTTCCATTCTTAATGGAAAAAAACTTTCCATTCCCTGTACTGACATGTGTCCCTTGTCCAGGTTTCCATTTCTCCTGCACCTCCTAATCTCAGAAGGTGACTCTGGCTTTCTCCTGCTGCCAAATGGCTTCTTCTAGTTCTTTCCTTTCATTGAAGATGGGGACAAGAAGGTCATGATACAATCTGACCGATCATACCTGTTTTTTGATGCATTACAGAGATGACTGGGCAAAGTCCCTGGGGGAAAAGATGGAAGCTAGTTAGGAGCCTGTGTCAGTCCACAAACAGGCTCAGTTTACCACACACAGCAGTGCTGGGGCTGCAGGAGGGGCAGCAGATGTGAGGAGCATTTAGGATATGGTGTGGATGGAGAAGTGAATGTGGGAAGAGTGAAGGAGATGACAGGACACTGCCTGCGGTGAGGAGCCTTTAGGAGGCGTGCAGTGGGTTCCCTGCTATTCAGGATCTCTCTCTCTGTCTGTCTCTTTCTCTCTTTTTCTCTCTCTTATCTATCTTCCCCCCTCACTTTTTTTTTGAGATAAGGTTGGTTTTGTAATCCTCCTACCTCAGCCTCTCTGGTACTATGATTATAGACCTGTCCCATTACACATGGTAAAATAAGGGCTTGAAGTTGAAATAATGAGGCTTGTAGCTGAGATTAACAGGAGCAGAATATGCCAAAAAAATGAAAAGTATGGATTTCCAATATCTTGTACAGTCACTGGCACAGGAGGTAGGCAGTGAATACATATTGAATGATGAAGAAAACCAGGCAGATTCTGTGAACACTGGCATTCACCACAGAGGAAAGTGGGGGCAGAGAGGCTGAGGATGAACGAATAGCAAGTTTTTTGAGTGCTCAGGGCTTTAGGAAGAGAGTTCCCATAGTGATTAGAGATGAAAGACAGGCCCAAGAGGATGAAGACTGAAGTCTGTTCTTGGATTCAACAACTGGGAAGTCAGTGGTGAACAAATCTCTGCAGTGTGGAGGTACTGAGGAGGCAATGCATGGCAGTTGTGAGCATCTCAGTTTGCACGAGGGGAGGCTTTAGCTAACTTTTCATTCCGCCCACAACTTCTCAGGGGATGTGGACAGGAACATGGTGCTCACTTGCGGCTGTGATTTCACAATCTAATCAAGTTATGAGGGCCAGCTCTATTTCAATTATGACTTGTCTTCATGTAGGAAATAAAAGAGGATGGCTCAGTATCATCAGCCCAGCACTGAACACACGTGACGTGGCCACTTACTGAGTGCCTACTATTTGTAGTAACTGGACCAACATGAGTGGAAAGCAGAGTAGAAAATGGTTAAACTGAGGCAGGAGGATAAAGGTTTCGGACAGGCCAGAAAATGGGGCAGGCCACTAGTCTTGGTAGAACCTAGACATGAGGTGAAGGTGGTTGATGTGGAGCCCAAGTCTTGTTTGGTTTTATGGATAGTTGTGACCTTCTATGGAAAGGGAGAGGGGATGAGGGCAGGAGTTGTCAGACTGGGGATTCTCTGGGATCCACAAAGGGTGGGGACAGGAGATAGATAGGCCTGTAAAAGGACCGTAAAGCATTTTAGAAGGTGTTTCAATTTGTCTTCAAAACTTTCTGCTGAGCCTCCTGCTGCATCTACAGCAGACAGGCTTTCTGTAGGAGGGGCTTGGTGTCCCCATGGATGGACACTCAGAAAACACTTTGTAAACTTCTTCTCCATCAACAACCCAATTTGAGAAATATTCTATTATTATGCAAATACATGCAATTAACCCTATTCTATGGCATGAATGCAACTTTAAAGTGAAAATTCTCAAAAGGTGTGACACAAATTTTCATAAGAAAAATGATGAGTCAGGAGATCCTATCCTGTTGGCTCACCAAGATATGTCAATCATAGGCTCACTGGTCCAAGTTACTAGAGTTTAAGTCCTGTCCTCCAATGGCAAGGCAGTATCCCCAGAGCTGGCTTCTTATTGGTTTGTAGGTATGGGCGGGGCCACCCACTTGGCTGCTACTGGCTCCACCCCCATTCCATGCAAAAGAAGTCAGAACTCTGGTGAACCCATGTGATTGGTCACGTGGTCGATGACGCACTCGCCCCACCCCGTCAGTGACGTCACCAACTCAAACTCTCACGAGAGCTTGCCCAGAGGTGGTGAGAGCTGACAGGCAGTCCACTAGACCCAGAAGGTGGGGGGGTGTTGTGGCAGGTCCCGCCCCCTCCAGAGAGTAGAGGCCCTCGGGGCCTAGGGTCCTGGAGGGGCCCGTGGAAAGAGCCCAGGGGTCCCCAGGCATACTCTACACCCATTGGCTGGCCTCCCCGGCATGCAAATAAGGCGACGTCACTTCCTGAGGCAGCTGAGCGCCATCTTCTCTTTCTGGCGCGCGGGAGGAGGGACGGGCGCGGGGCGGGGGTCCCGCCGCGTAGGCGGAGGACGCGGTAGTGTTGCGACGGCGGCGGGACGCGGCGCTCCTCGCGTTCCTCGGTAGGTACGGCCAGTGCGGCCTGCGCCACCCTCGGCCCTCCCGGTGGCCCACTCGCCGTCCACTCCTAGGACCACCCGACGTCCCCACCGCTGTCCGCTGTGTTGTCCCCACTGTGGCCTGCCGCGCCGTCGCTACCTCGGTGCCTTCGGAATCCTGGACATTCTAGTGCTCAGCTTGGGTCCCCTACGCGCCCGCTCGCGGTCACGTGGGAGCAGGGCCGTTCTGGGGAGGGGGAGGGGCGGGGACGGGGAGGACGGAGGAGCGGACTGAGCAGGGAAGGGGACCTGCGGAGTCCCGGCACCGGGGACAGAGGCCGGGAATGGATGGGGAGAGGGGGCGGGGCAGGGACCGGACCCGGGCGTGGCATGTGAGAGTGGTTGGGAGGGAAGGGAGGGAAGGGAGGGAAGGGAATGTGTGAGAGGACGCCACCGGGAGGCGCCGGGAGATGTCGCGGTGGCGGGTAGGGCGCCCCTCTGCGGCGACCCGGGAATCAAGCTGAAGCCTGCGGATCAGCCTGATGGCGAGGATGGCGGGATGCAATGCAAGATTGTGACCACATCTGAAGCGCTGTGTTTTCTCCCGGAGAGGCCGGAGGAGGGCAAATTCCTGGCTCTTCATCCATGATACTGCCGCATTCGTGACTGATAGGCAGATAGATGCTGAAAGTAAAGTTTAACTTTTGCATCTGCCATTTTAGAGTGATTGAAATAGATTTTATCTGCACAGTTTCTACAGAGGTTTGCCTCAAGAGCATAAAAGAGGAAAGTGTAGGTTGAAAGTACAGCAACACATACTTTTTGTAAGTGTGCTTGAATTTGAACCAAAACTCGTTTGCGTGTAGTGCTTAAAGTTCACGCGACTAGTGTGGGCGATCACTCCAGTACAGGTAACCTATAGTGTGGATTGGTACCGGTGGACCCTTTGCCTGAAGGGCTGTATTAGTTCGGAGGAGGGGGGGCTTGAACTGGTCTAGTCTGATGTGGGAATAGGACAGCATGTATAAAAAGGAACTGTGAGAAGTGCGATGTTAAGCTCTGGTTGGAGCATGTATAAAAAGGAGCTGTGAGAAGTGCGATGTTAAGCTCTGGTTGGAAGTTATGCATATTCCCTAGAGAGATCACAGGTGGTGGTGGTGGTCTCATACCAATGTTTTGGGTAGACGGAGGCCCAGTTCAGAAAATAGCATTGACGCAGTGGTCCTTACGTACAGGTCCTTACATAGATCGTGCTTAGAAAGGATAGGCAGGAAATGAAGTCATTTCAGGCTATTTTAGGCATCTCGTTGAGAAATGGAAGAGAGCTCTGGATCATTGGCTTTAGGGGATAACGGTTAAGGCAGTTTTTAGCTTGAAGTTGTCTTGGGATTTTGAGGAAACCGTTTAAATTTGAAATTACGTTTGCAATGTCCTGTTGCTTCGTTGCCGGTTCCCTATACTCTGGGAAGGTCGAGCTTAGCTTTTCCACACGACCCAAATCCTTTGGCTGTTGCCCATCTGCTATTTAGCAGATTGATGACGGTCAGGTGGCTAGATAGGGCTTTTTCTGTGGATTGAGGCAGACTTTTTAAATTAACAATGTTTGGAAGCTGCTAAAAGAATGTCCCGTGTCCTATTAGTTGGGACATTTCACTTAGCTTTTGCTTTAAGACTGTAGTAAACTCCTGCCAATTATGTGTAAAGTGCTTTACCGGTGTCCTCATCTTGACAGCTGCCCATGAAGTAAATTCCTTGCATTGTTTTGCTGGTGCATGCTACTGAGGCCCAGAGACATGAGGCGATTCGCCAAATTTACCCAGCTATTAAGTGCTGGAGCTGGTTCACTCCAGAAGCTGTGCTGTGACCCTTACTGTGTTGACACTCAAGATAAACCATCTTAGAGAGCAGATTTTATAGGAGCTACGATGTTTTATGTCTTAAAGGGATTATCATTTTGACCATTACATTTTTTTTTTAAATTCTGTGTGTGCCTATGTGTTGATGTGTGCACATGAGTACAGGTTCTTGTAGAGGGAGAAGACAGTGTTGGGACCCCTGGAGACAGTGGATGTGAGGCTATGAGCATGGGTGCTGGCAATCAACTTGAGTTCTCTCCAAGAGCAGCATGTGCACTTTTTTTTTTGTGGTTTTTCGAGACAGGGTTTCTCTGAATATCTCTGGCTGTCCTGGACTCGCTTTGTAGACCAGGCTGGCCTTGAACTCACAAAGATCCGCCTGCCTCTGCCTCCCAAGTGCTGGGATTAGGATTAAAGGCGTGCGCCACCACCGCCCGGCTGCAGCATGTGCACTTAAGCATTAAATATAAGAGGCTGAGAAGCCTAAACATAAGCTGAACAAGGACAACAATAGACATACTAAAATGGATGGGGGGAATGAGGCCTCTACATAAGGAACTGCAGACTACTGTGGAATACTGAGAGTGGGAGAAATAGTCTTCCCCAAGGAAGAGCATACTTACTGGTTATCAAATATCAAATGGTCACTCCTGAAAAGTACATAAAATAACATCATACTGAGCAAGTTGTATTTAGGAAAATATATGCATATACATATTTATGTAGCAATAATTAATGAAAAATGCTGTGAGTTTGGAAGAGCAAGGAGTGGAGTATGGGAGGGTTTGGATAGAGGAAAGGAAGGGGAAATTATGTAATTATAATATCAAAAAATAAACTAATGTATTTATAAAGTACACATTTTCCAGAACTATCCTTATATGCACACGATACCAAAAACAATAAAGATTTCCTTAGGAAATACTCTTTTATGCAAGAGTTGGGTATTTTGAGGTATTTCAGTTTCTGGAACAAACAGGTTAAAAAATAGGTTTGTGTGCACAGATGAGTAGGGAAGCTCAATTGGCTGACCAGGTACTGTTTCCAGAGGTACTCTTCCAGAGGATATACAGATGTGAAAATAGGGTACCATTCCACCCTAGGTAATCCAGTGGGCATTCTGTGTAGAATATTGTATCTTAGGATGGCTAAGACCTGTGGGTAGAAGTGCCACCCCCCAAAGTAGTTGTCTCCAGTAGATCAGGGATGCTGGAAGGACTGCTTGGATGGTGTAAAGCGTCTGTAATTAGTTGCCTGCGTTTATTGTTTCCTCAGTTGGTTTTCCTAAAGCAGATAGTTATTAAAAAAAAAGAGTGGGGGCAGGGAAGACTTTTCTTTTAAAATAAGGTATTTGTATGCTCGTTTATTTTTTGGAAAACTGAAGTAACAAGGAATGGGGTGGCCACTTATAGTTGAGAATGAAAAGTTCTTTAAAATGAAAACAAAACAAAACCAAAAACCTGACAGTTGTTGGCTCTGTTTCCAAGCCATGAGCAAGTATCTGCATAACGTGCTTAAATTTTTTGGGTCATGTACAGCCACATTCTGTAACCCCTGTGCTTCAGAAGGTCACTTAGTCTCCAAATGCTGTTGCTTCTGAAAGTGTGCCAGGACCTTGCTTCCCAGATCCCGATTGAAGAGTGGGTCTTGCTGTGTGACTTGACACTGTTATTTGCAAACTAAATTTTCCAACAGGATTTGGAGAATAAAAAGCCCTAGAAGATAATAGTGGAGCTTGAAAGATGAAATAGAAGCTCATTTGAGAGAAGTGGACATGACTGGCCAAGGTTTTGTTGTGCCTTGCTTTGGCTAATGTGGTCAGTTTGGCCTGCATAGTGATTGTGTTGTGTTTTGAAATGCTTCATTGAGTTTCCCAGCAGCTCTTCTGATAGCTAATTTTTCAAAGTACATTTGATTTAAAAATTTTATTTTGATTTCATGTCCTGTGGAATTTTTTTAAGGTTCTTTATTTTGCATTGCTTGTGATCCCTGAAGCTCCAAGACAGTCTTTCCTAGGTAAATGATCTGACAAGAAATATACTTTAAATTGGCCCACTCCAAAAACAGTTTTTCCTTGTTATCTGTAAAAATTCCCTTCCCATTAATCTTCTGCTGCCTCCTTCCCTGGTTTGATTTTTCTAGCTTTCAGTTTTAACTTAACAGTTGTTAAATAGATTGGGGCATTTTCCTTTGCTTCACTGCTATTTTTGATGTGATCTGTTTGCCTGGAATGTGTTAGACTCCAGTCTGTATCCAGCTACAGCCTTTTCCTCTTTAAAACAAAAGGTGGTGTAGTACTTTGCATTTGTATGTGGTTCTGACACTTTTTACAATTTTAAATTTTTCTTTACTTAGCATTTGTAGTGTATTGTGACATTCCTTCCTTGAAGGAAGTTCAGTCCATTCCGGAAACAGGCAATAGGTAGTGGTAACACAGTGAGGGGAGCTAGGGAAGTGTCCCCTGCTGTCCTGCTGAGTACCGGAGACTGATGGCTTGTCTGTGGGTAGGGGTTACAAAGGCTGTAGGAGGGTTGATGACCTAGAAACTGCTGTTGAGTTTCAGACGATGGTATCAAATTGTTTTTAAACATATCACTCTATTACAATTATCAGTCTTAAAAATAAGTTAGTAAAGAGTTGACTTTTATGTGGCCTTTAGTTGTGAAGTTAATAACTAAAACATTTACCACTTGAATTTTTTTTTGGTTTTTCGAGACAGGGTTTCTCTGTGTAACAGCTCTGGCTGCCCTGGACTCACTTTGTAGACCAGGCTGGCCTCGAACTCACAGAGATCCACCTGCCTCTGCCTCCCAAGTGCTGGGATTAAAGGCGTGTGCCACCACCGCCCGGCTTACCACCCGAATTTGACTAATACTTTCTAAGGCTTTTATAGTTTACATGATTAAAAATATCTGAAAATTATGTTTGTGTTTGTATGACTCGACTGCACAGTAGAGGTCAGAGGGCAGCTTAAGCAAGTCAGTTTTCTCTCTCTACCTTATGGGTCTTGCATCTTTCTGGCTTGGTAATAAGCACCTTTACTCACTGAGCCATTTTTCCTGCCCTAAAAATATTTCTTGAAATAGTTACAGATTGACAGAAGAGTCACAAATACAATACAAGGAGCTCCCCCAATCATTTGAGATCAAGTTGTCAAACAAGATACGATAATCATCCCCAAAAGTGTTCTTACAAACAGGAACATCCTATATACCTGTAACAACATCAAAACCAAGAAAGCAGTATATTATACTGTTTAACCTCAAACTCCTTTGAAAATTTGTAAGACATTCCAGTAATGTCATTTGTAGAAAACAGATTCAGATTAGAGTTGCATTGTTTAGTTATCTTTTGTCTCCTTCATTCTGGAATAGGTCTTTAAGTCTTTTCCTAAAAAATACTAAAATACTAATTTTTTAAATTACAGTAGTTTTGGGTTTGTGTGTTTGTATACTTACACAAGTGTGTGAGTGTTTGTGTAAGTTACAGGGCAGTTTGCAGGAGTTGGTTCTCTTCCACAGGGTTTGAACTCAGGCTGTCTTGCTTGGCAGCAGTTACACCTCACTGGCCTCATTTATTTATATATATATAAAGGTCAAACAATTACTACTTTATGTTTGTACAGTGCATTTCATATTTTAGCCAAAAGACAAAGATTGCAGTTTCACTCAAAAATGCCTCCATTAAAATGCAGAAAGTGATATTTCTCAGGTCCTTATTTCTCAGCAGAATAAAGTGGTTTCATTCTGTGTTTTCATATTGTGTGTCCTCTTTTCTCCCTACACAGCAAGCCCAACTTTCAACCCACTTCCCAGTGCAAGCTACAGGCTTCTCTCATGCTCTTGAGTTTGTGGTGGCAGGATTAGACTTGGCTCATAATATTTCTTTTTTTTTTTTTGGTTTTTCGAGACAGGGTTTCTCTGTTTAACAGCTCTGGCTGTCCTGGACTCGCTTTGTAGACCAGGCTGGCCTCGAACTCACAAAGATCCGCCTACCTCTGCCTCCCAAGTGCTGGGATTAAAGGCGTGCGCCACCACCGCCCGGCATCATAATATTTCTTAAAATGTAAAATTCATTAATCTGTAAAGGAAATTTACATGTGCAGCTATCACCACAGTCTAATACTAGAACTCTCCCAGCACCCCAGAAAGTCAGTCTGTGTACTTACTGATTGATCTCCAGCAGCCAGCTACTCATCTGTTCACCTCTGTAGATCTGTTTTCTATAGATACTTCAGGTAACAAGTCAGGTGACAGAAGGACTTCTCCATCCACCATCTTTTCACAGAACATAATGTTTTTACACCAGCTTCCTTTTATTGTCAAACAGCATTACTTTCTCTGCATATAGCACATTTGCTCTTCTGTGCATCATTTGATGGACACTGACTTGTGTCCATGTTTCCAAAGTTAGTTGCTACTCTTGCTTTCTTCCCCCAGCCTTCACTGTCCTTGTCAGTCTCTGTCTTCATTTATTTTTTGGAGACAGAACCTCACTGGCCTTGAACTGTGATCTTCCTGCTTTAGCATCCTAGGATTGTACCTGTGCTATGATGCCATGCTTATTAATAGACGTACTGTGGAGAGGTTTATATGTCCCATTTATCACATTTTTAGTTTATATTGGTTTTGGCTTGACTTTATATTCTGTGGGCCTGTATTCTGTTATTGCAGACCACCTTGAGCATTTCGTAGACCAGAACCTTTTTTTTGTTTAAACAGATTCATTAGTCTATGAATTAGAAATTTGTATGGAATGGGGTGATAGCTCATCTGCTGTGTTAGGAGACTGAGAACCATTGGTGATTTGGTAGCTGGGACCAAGACTTTCCAGAGGTGTCTATACTCCATGTTGAGGGATATGAGATCCCCATGTGGTCTCTTGGGTTTGTGTGTACAAGCATAGCTGGGTTCCACAAGAGTTCTTAAGAATGAAATGTGCAATTTTTGCCATGTAGTCTTGGAGTTCATCTGTATGGCATTGTTCTTGCCATACACGATTGGTTTGGCACAAAGTTCTGTCCAGCATTCTGGTAGGTATTTCAGATTCTGTCATAAGAGGAAATTACAGGAGTGCTGTCATTTGCCTGTTGCCTAAATTGTCCTGTGGGAACTTCCAAACTTTTTTCTCTGTCCTGTTGACATGGGTCATACCTGAGCAACTGTCTTTCTGTGCATCTTGTCTTTACCTTGCTCTCACCATAGAATTAATTTTCTCCAGGGCATTCTGTTTCTTTTCCTTCTTCTTTCCATTCTTTACTTTTGTTCTCTTTTTGAGATAGGACATCACATAGTACAGCTTGCCCTTGAGCTTGCTATGTAGATGAGAACGATTGTGAGCTTTTGACTCTTGCCTCCACCTCCCAAGTGTTATAAAGGCACATGTTACCATGCTTGGTTTTATGGTATGCTGAGTATCAAACCCAGGGTGCTAGGCATGTAGGGCTAGGCACTCAACCTGCTGAAGTATACCCTCAGGTCCCCTTGAATCTTTTTTTTTTTTTTTTTTTTTTTTTGAGTCAGGGTTTCTTTGTAGCCCTGGCTATCCTGGAACTGGATATGTAGACCAGGCTGGCCTCAAACTCAGAGATCCTCCTGCCTCTGCCTCCCAAGTACTGGGATTAAAGACATGAGCCACCACTGCCCAACCCCCTTTATTCTTAGTAGAAGGTGATATTTAGAAATTAAGATTGGGGCCTGGTGTGCCTCTGCTGCTGGTTGGGTGTATGACTGCTACCAAGCTCTTATGGGCAGAAATGTGGACTGGAAGTATATATGCACTGTTTTTATTTCTGTTTCTGGTTTTGTTTTTTGAGACAGGGTTTTTCTTTATAGCCCTGGCTGTCCTGGAACTTGCTATATAGACCAGGCTGGCCTTGAACTCATAGAGATCTACCTAGCTTTGCCTCCCAAGTGCTGGGAATAGAGACGTGCACCACCACTGCCCAGCTGTATTCACATTCTTTTCCATGATGTATTAGCTTTTATATTTTATAGTTATATGCTGTGAATAGTAAGATCACATTAATAGTGCCTCCTAGTTAAGAACTACGGTGCTTAATTTATCCCTTTCCGGTCATTTTTAAATTGGCTTTACTGGGAATCAGTGCATGTACTGTCAAGTTCACCATTGAAAAGATGCACTTTAATGGCTATTGGCATGTTCACAGACTTGAATATACTTTGCTAAGTTGGATCTTTTTTTTCTTCTCTTGAGACAGAATTTTGTTAAATAGTTTAAAATAGCTTCCAGCTTGTGATCCTCCTGCCTCATCCTCCCAATTTTTGGGATTACAGGCTTGCAACATTATTACAGATGATATTTGAAAGTTGTCTTTGTCCCTTTCACCAAAACAAAAAACAATCCTTGTACCCTTAATTGTCACCAACCAGTTCTTTCTGGCTGAAGGCAACCACTGTTATGTCTAGATAGGTCTGCTCTGTCACTGTATGTACAAACGGAATCATAATTATGGATATATTTGGCCCTTTGTGTCTGGCTTCTCAACAGAATGTTTCCAAGACTGTAGCGTGTATTGCTACTTCTCTTTATGGTCCAAAATACGAGTGTACACAGTTTTTTTAATGTGATGGACGTTGAATTTGTGCTTGAATAATTCTCTGAACATCCTCACCCAACTTTTTCTCTTGGGTGGAATTGCTAGCTTAGGTAGCACCTGCACACTTGTTCATTTGAGGAATTCTGGCTGCCTTCTGAATTGGCTGACCTGTGTACCTTACCATTGGCAATGCATGCGAGTTCCGTTTTTCCTATGCTCTGCCAGAACCTTTGGTTTTAAAAGTGACTAAAATATGCAACATTCTTTCCTGTGCTTTGGAAAGTATGTTTAGGTCTGTTGCTCATTCTAAATTGAATTGTTTTTCTTTTTTAAAGATTTATGTATGTGAGTGTTTTGTCCACATGTATGTTTATGTAGCACATATGTGCAGAATAGACAGCTGCCATGTGAGTTCTGAGAACTGAACCTAGGTCAGAGCTCTGCAAGAGCAACAAGTGCTCTTAACCATTGAACCATCTCTTCAATCCTGGTCAGTAGTGAATTCTTTATTCTGAATATATCAGAAATATAATTTTTAAAAATTCCCCTCCTTTTTTTGGGGGGGATTTTGCTTTTCTGACAGTGCCCCTGGAGATATTAATTTTGATAAAGTCTGCCTAATATGTTTTTTCTTTTGTTGTGAGTGCTTTTTGGTATCATATGTGAGACTGTTGCCAAATACAAAGCCATCAAAATTTATACCTAGATTTTCATCTAAAAGTCTATATAGTTTAGCTTATGTAGTCCAGTGCATTCTTTTGCATGGTTGTATAGTTTCGTCAGCATCACTTGGTACAAATGGTACTGCTAGTGTTTTACTAGCTCTGTTAAAATTACATTTGTATGTGTACATGTTAGTTACAGTTCTTCCTTTTATTTTTTTAAGGAAAATATCAAAAATGTTCCAAATTCCTGTGCAGAATCTTGACAACATCAGAAAGGTGCGGAAAAGGGTGAAAGGCATCCTTGTGGATATTGGACTTGACAGTTGCAAGGAGCTGCTGAAGGTAAGTGCGCACAAGTATCCATGAGGTCAGTGATGTTGAGGGTGAGATTAGAGAGCTGAGAATGGGCAAAATTAAAGACAAGCCACTGGGATTTCCTAATGCTTCAGATGCCTGCATGAAAGCATCCTTAGTACTTGCCTGTGTCTTTCTAAATGAGCTAAATAAGCTAGTCAGACTGTCCTCTGGCTTAGCCTCTTGAGTGATGGGATACAGTAGTGCACCATCATGCTTGGTTCAGGAAGGGATTTTTAGACTGTTTAGTTACATTGAGGGGCAGGGTTGAGACAGGGTTTCTTTGCTCTGAAGACCAGACTGGTCTCAGAAATCTGCCTGCCTCTGCCTCCCAAGTGCTGGGATTAAAGGCATATGTGACCATCTCCTGGCTTGTTTAGCTATTTTTTTAAAAAACTATTTTTATTTTATGTGCATGTATATCTGTGTGAAGGTGTCAGATCTTGGAGTTACAGACAGTTGTGAGCTGCCATGTGGGTGCTGGGAATTGAACCAGGGTCCTCTGGAAGAGCAGTCAGTGCTGTTAATCACTGAACCATCTCTCCAGCCCTTTGTTTAGTTATTCTTCAAAAAAAAATTGTTTTTGATGTTTGACAGGAATGTGCTGAATTACTTGTTTCAGCACAAACCAAATTTAGAAGATGAATTTAATTCCCCAGTATTATTAGTAAGGATAACAATTGGATTTCAAACATGATATGATAGAGTTTCTTTGGTTTTGATTTTATACTGATAATTGAACTAAGTATGTGCAGTCTTCCAGAAGTTTCAAAACTAATGTTATTGTCACAAACTTTTGGTCAGTTTGCTTCTCAGTGGCTCATTGTCATAACATTGAGACTATGTGGATGACGTTCAAGAAATATTAAAAAACAAGAGCTACCGTCTGTTCATAGCCATTGATTCTATATTTACTTAATTTTTGGCTGTGGAAATAGAGTGTCTGCTTTGAATTTACATTGTGTAAACAATTTGGTTCAGAGAACTGTGGGTACTAGATAAGTGCTCTACCTTTGAACTGTATCTCCAAGCCACTTTCTTAAATATTAGAATATTTCAGGGTCTGAATCAGGTTTTATTTATAATTGTAATCTAGTAGTGAGCAACTCATAGTTACCAGGGTTTTTTTTTTTTGGTTTTTCGAGACAGGGTTTCTCTGAATATCTCTGGCTGTCCTGGACTCGCTTTGTAGACCAGGCTGGCCTCGAACTCACAAAGATCCGCCTGCCTCTGCCTCCCAAGTGCTGGGATTAAAGGCGTGCGCCACCACCGCCCGGCTTACCAGGGTTTTTAATAACAGTCCATCTTTGCTTTAAAGTAATGGTTGAAGAGCCCCAGGTAGTTTCTGTGCTTTCTCAGCTGTATGCTTGGCAGTGCTTTCTTACGGTGCCTTGCTGCTTATCTTACATCTCTCAGGTTCCTTCCTAGTTTTGTCTTTCAAAGAGAGGCACTGCATTTCACCCTTGACCTGTTGGTATGAAGTGCTGATTTTGACATGTGCATGTTGTGTAAGTCCCTGTCAAGGTCATATAACAATCCAACCACACCATAAAGTCCCTGTATGCCTTTTCAGTTAATCCCTGTACCAATGGTTACCATTTTCCAAAGTATTTAACTGTAGATTATATGTGCCTCTTGTACAAATTTAGGTAAAAAAAAAGTTGCATGGTGTCTTTCTATGGAAGATTATCTGTGTTACATATGTGTTGAGTCCTACCTGCTGCTAATATTCCATTAAGCAAATAAATAGCAGTTTTTCTCCTTGATAGTTGGACACCTAGGCTGTTTCTGGCATTTTGCTGTTGTGAATGCAGTTTTCATGAGTGGTTTTGTTTGCTTTGGAAGAGGTTCTGAAGATTGAACCAGGGCCTTGTGTATACAATCTACAGTCTCTACCATCCCTGCCTTAACCTTTGCTCTTTCTTTCTTTCTTACTTTCTTTCTTTTTTTTTTTTTTTTTTTTTTTTTACAAGGCTATGTAGCCATGACTGGCCTGGAACTTGCCTGTAGAATAGGGTGGACTGCAATTAACAGAAATCTGCCTGCTTCAGCCTCAAGAACATTGGGATTAAAGTCATGCACCACCATACCTGACTTAGTCCTAACTATTCTTACAAAACTCTCTGTGGGTATCTACCTTTGCTTCTTTAAAAAGAACTTAGAGCCGGGCGGTGGTGGTGCACGCCTTTAATCCCAGCACTCGGGAGGCAGAGGCAGGCGGATCTCTGTGAGTTCGAGGCCAGCCTGGTCTACAAAGCGAGTCCAGGACAGTCAGAGCTACACAGAGAAACCCTGTCTCAAAAAAAAAAAAAAAAAAAAAGAACTTAGATGTGAAGTTACAAGGTTGTTGTATGTTTACTATTGTATAAATGTCTGAGTGTTTAAAGTAGTGGTCTGATTTTTGTATTCAAACACTGCTTTGCTCCAGTTCTAGGAGCATTTGCTGTGGTTTGTGGGCATTATGCTGAGCTCCTCCTTCCTCTTTGCCATTGGGATGCAGCTCGGGGCTTTTTGTATGGGCAAGGGTTGTACCACTGAAGTATACTGATTATTTCTGGAGGTTAGAACTGAGTGTCCAGCCCATTCCGACTTCAGAATTTAAATCCTCCTGCCTCTCCTGGAGTGATGAGATTATAGTTATCTGTCACAAAGTTCACTTTTTACTGGTCCCTTTTGGAAAGGCTTGCTTCCTATTTTTGTAGATATTTTTTATTAGAACACAACACAGTCAGTAGTATGGTCCTGTGTAGAAGAGATTTGCTAACCCCTCTTCCTTAATGGATAGTTTGATTGGGTTAAAATCTCATTTTGAAGCTTGTTTATTACCCCATTTTACCATGTTTTTACTTTTTTCCTGCCCCCCCTTTTGTTGGAGATAGGGTAGCCTATAAGCTCAGATTGCTTCAGCCGTGAGTGTTAGGGTTACAGATTTGTGCCACCACATGTTGCTTGGAATGGAATTGTTTATGACTATTATATCTGCTGTTGGTTCCTGCCTTTGATGCTCTTTCATGGACACAGTAGCTCTTGTCCTTGTTTGCCAGGACTCCTTCCTACCTTCCTTCCCTTTTTTTTTCAAGACAAGGTTTCTCTGTGTATCCCTGACTGTCCTGGACTCACTTTGTAGGCTAGGTTAGACCTGGAACTCAGAGATTCTCCTGCCTCTGCCTCCTGAGTGCTGGGATTAAAGGAGTGTTCCATCACACCTGGCTCTTTTTTTTTTAAATTTAGTTAAAATATGATGTCAATCCTCCTCCATCCCTTTCTACATGACTCCTTCTCTTTCAATAGCCTCTTAGTCTTTAATTGTTATTTTTACACAAACATAAATACAAATAAATATATAAATGCAACCTACTGAGTCCATTTAGTGTTGTTTGTATGTATATATTTTTAGGGTTGACCGTTTGGGATTGGATAACCATTTAGGGGACTCCTCTCTGGGGAAGACTGATTGTCCTTCTCAGCAGTCTTTAATCACTTGTAGTTCTTCATCTAGGGGTGGGCCCCATGTGATTTCCCTTGTCCACGATGGCATGCCAATTCATTGTTCAGGTCTTTGTTGAGTTCTGTGGCTTTTATCTTCTCTGCCATATCTAGAAGACAGTTATCTTGCAGCAGATCTCCTGGTCCTCTTAGCCAGAGTTTCTTTGGGAAGCATTTCATGTTTCCAGTGTGCATTACTATTACTTTTATTTTAAGGAAGAAAAAATATAATTACTTTTTAAAAAAAATATGTTTGCTATCTCTGGTACTCTTCATCCTTTACATGGATGTTAGTACCCTTGTGGTTTGCTATCTCTGGTACTCTCCATCCTTTACATGGATGTTAGTT
>CAJQZJ010004760.1:11861504-11880720 GCA_907164525.1 Lophiomys imhausi
TGGTTTGCTATCTCTGGTACTCTCCATCCTTTACATGGATGTTAGTTACCCTCGTGGGTAGTGCTCTTTTGTCTGAAGGCTTCTTTTATACTGTAGTGTTGGTCAGCATTTAGCTGTCTGCTTTCTCACTGAAAAAGAGAAATGGTAGGTGTTGTCTATGGTGGGTAGACTTTGAGCTGGTCTCACTATACCCCTGGCTGGCATGGTACTTAATGAGGATGAGACTTGCCTCAAAAATCTGCCTGCTTCTACCTCTGGAGTGCCAGGATTAAAGGCCTGCACCACTATGTCTGGCCTAGGTGACATTTTAAAAATAAAATTCTAGTGTCCTTTTTCTTAAGGTTTTGCTCTACTCGTTTTCCTAGCTGGTATTTTGCCCTGTGTTTCAAGTACTGAAATTCTGATATATGATAGTGCTGTTTCACTATCTCTGGCTGGGTCTGCTGAACTTCTTCAGCTGGAGCATCAGTACCAGTGGTTCTCAACCTTCCTACTGCTGCAGCCCTTTAATATAGTCCCTCATGTTGTGCTGACTCCCAACTATAAATGATTTTGTTGCTACTTCTTATGTAATTTTGCTACTGTTACGAATTATAATGGTGACCCCCATGAAAGGGTTGTTTGACCATAACCAAGAGGTTGAAGACACTGATCCAAATAATTTTTACTGGATCTGGAGGACATTGTGATGTCCATCTGTTCCTAAGACTACAGCGTGCAGCACATATGCTGGCTGGCCAGTTACAGCTCATCAGAACTCTTGAGTTCTTCGGCTTCCTTTCCTCTTGCATCAAGGCTCCCAGACTAAGCTGAGTGTGATTGTGCATGCCTGGAATCCTAGCATTTGGACTCGGGT
This sequence comes from Lophiomys imhausi, assembly GCA_907164525.1. NCBI lineage: Eukaryota > Metazoa > Chordata > Mammalia > Rodentia > Muridae > Lophiomys > Lophiomys imhausi. The sequence continues at coordinate 11,862,361 of CAJQZJ010004760.1, forward strand.
GGCTGAGGCCAACCTGGAATATCTAGTGAAAGCCTGTCTATAACTACACACACGCACACGCACACGCACACGCACACGCACACGCACACACTTCCCAGGCTTTTCTTCTGCAGTTTCAAATCTGTTCTTAATTCCATACAGAATTATTTCCATTACAGATACACACTTGTGGAAGTGCAGTTTGGTCTATTTTTAAAATATCTCTATTTCTTTCCTCTGCTCAGGTTCTCCTTGGTGGTGCTGGTGACACTTGGTAGGCAAGGACACTCCATAGAGTCACAGCCCCCACCCTGACAATTCATGTTTCCTTTTTTTAAATTAAATGTTCTAAGAAGAATTCCCTGAAATTCCTTATTTTACTTTTTATTTATTAAAAATTAAAATCATATTTATCCCATGTTAAGAAAATGTTTCTTGCCCGGGGGTGGTGGCACATGCCTTTAATCCCAGCACTTGGAAGACAGAGGCAGGTGGATCTCTGTGAGTTCAAGGCCAACCTAGACTACAAAGTGAGTCCAGGACAGCCAAGGATCCACAGAGTAACCCTATCTTGAAAAACAAAAAGAAAAAAAATAAAATGTTTCTTTTTGTTGCTGCAATAAATACCATGACCAAAAAAAAATTAAAATCGTAGATATGAATGTTTTGTCTGCATATATATCTGTGCTTCACTTTCATGCCTGGTGCCTGAGGAGGCCAGAGAGGGCATCTGGGCCTCGGGAACTTGATTTACAGGTGGTTGTGAGCCACCATGAGGGTGCTGGGAATTGAACTGGGTCTTCAGGAAGAGGATGAAGTGCTCTTAATTACTGAGTCATTTCTCCAGCCCTGTTTTCTTTCTTAAAATTTTTATTTTATTACAGTATATATATGTGCAGGTCAGAGGACTTTGTGGGGTCACTTTTCTCCCATCTTTTTTCCCTTTTTATTATGTTTTTTAGATTTTTAAATTAATACTTTATGTGTTTGGCCTATGAGTATGTGTGTATACAATCTGTGTGCCTGGTGCTTGCAGAGATCAGAAGAGGGCATTGGATCCCCTGGAACTGAAACCATCGTATGAGTGCTAAGAATCGAACTCTGGCCCTTTGTAACAGCAACAACTGATCTTAGCTGCTGATTCATCTCTTCTGCACCTCTTTTTTTAATTTTAAATATTTATTTTTATTTTATATGTATATTTTGCATGTATGTCTGTGTACCATTTGTGTGCCTGATGTCCACGGAGGTCAGGAGAGTGTACTGGGTCCATTGGGACTGGAGTTCTAGGCAGCTGTAAGCTGTCTCTGCTGGGAACTGAACCTGGGTCCTGTGCAAGAGCAGCAAGTACTCTTAACCACTGAACCATCTCTCCAGCTCCCCTCTTTCCGCTTTTACCTGCTCAGCCACTTCTCTGGCACATATATTTGTGTTACCTATCATTGCTTGTGCTCTATTTTACTCCTGTTTGGATAGCTGAAAGGTTTAGATTGTATGTTGAACATTATGAGTTTTACAATTGCTGAATTTTGTGGTCTCCTACTGTGCCTGGCTAGTTTTTTGTCAACTTGACCACAAGCTAGAGTCATCCACCTGTAGGGCATTGTCTTAATTAGTGATTGGTCGGGAAGGACCCAGCCCAGTCTGGGTGGTGCCGTCCCTGGGCTGGTGGTCCTGGGTTCTAAAAGAAAGCAAGCTGAGCAAGCCATGAGGCAGGGTACTAGCACTGGTGTAGGTGAAGGCAGGGTATTAATTACTATTGGTTTGACTCAGCTAATTCCTTCTTGATTATTAAAGGTAATCCTTGAATATAAAGACAGTACTATAAACTGTAAATGTTGTAAAATACAGCTAATTGTAGAAAGTGAAATTTAATTGCCACAGTTAGAGAGGTTGCCTGAAGTACTTTTGTTGAGCTTATAGTTTCTGTGCATATGTTTGGGTGTATACAGGGTTTATTTTCCCATGTTTGTATTAGATGGTAACTTTCCCTTGCTCTTTGGTTACCTTTGTCTTGTCATGAAGTGTGTACTTTCCTGGGCTTGGGAGTGTTGCTGATGACAGGCTCATCTGGTCCTCTCATTTACCTAGCTAATAAATAGCAGGCATTCCTTAATGACCACAGAGGTCCTTCATCCTTTTGAAGCGTCACCTTTTGGAATAGTCAGTAATCTTTCCAGATGGTGAGTCATGGCACTACTTTTCTTCAGGCTTCTCTGAGCCCTGCATTGGCCTTCCATTTGTAGTATATTTCTGTTCTCTGTTTTGGTGCCAAAGGTTATAGCATGCAGGTGGTTCTGTTGTGAACCCTGCTAGGCCAAGAGATTCTGTGATTATGGCCTGTCCTTGAAATGTATCAAATGGGTCTTGTTTTGGGTTCTCTGGGTTGACTCTGAGGGCAGTGTATACCTTGAAGTTCTGTCTGCTTCTTGACACATTTTGAAGTTTTTGTGAATGTGCGATGCTGCCAAGTTGGAAAAAGTGTGACCAAAGGCAAAGCAAGTAGGTTTTTCACCTTTAATTCAGAAGAAGTGTCATGGGCTCTGCGGACTTTAGAGAGATGTGTCCTGCTCTGGCACATTACTGCTGTCCGTCGTGTCAGTCTGTCCTTCACCCCTCTGTCGCCTGCAGCATTCTGCACTTTGCTTGGACCCTGCTCCCCCCTTTCTGGCCATGTTAGCTCCTTGCCTCTCTGGGTTGTGCTCAGGCCAGGCTGACTGGATCTGGGCTCCCTGACTCATGCTTCTCCATGTGCTGAAAGTGTTCATCACAGTGTTTGCTTGTGAAAAGTTTTCCATTACCTGTCTTTCTCGACTGTGAAACTGAGCTTGGAATCTCTCTTACCTTGATTGGGTCCCCAGAGCCTAACGCTGAATGTCCGAGACTTGAGTTAGTGCTGATGACAGAGGTTCTGTCTGCTTCTCACCCATTTTTACCCTGTCAGTTGCACATGGATGTGTCTCCACTCCCTTTCCTGCTGTTTCCTTGCTGTGCTGGGTCTGCTGCTGATCTTTGCCCTGCCCACAGCTGTCCCGTTCCACTGTCCCCCTTGTCAAACAGCTGTCATATTGCTCATTGGCTCCTGTCAGTAGTAGTGGCACTTCCATCACACCATTTTTTGTATCTTCTCAGTGGAGCAAGTAATTTTTTTTTTTTATGTGTGAAAAGTAACTTCTGGGATTGGAGAGATGACTCAGCAGTTAAGAACACAGACTGTTCTTCCAGAGGACCCAGGTTCGAGTCCCAGCATCCAAATCGTGGCTCACAGTCATCTGTAACTCCAGTTTCAGGGGATCTGATGTCCTCTTCTGGCTTTTACAGGTACCAGGCACACCTGTGGTATACAGACATGCAGGCAAAATACATACACATAAAATAAAAATAAAATTAAAGAAAAAAGAAAAGAAGAATGACTTGTCTTAGCGTAAAGAAGGAAACACTGAGTATGGTATATCATAGATCCTGGCTGACAGGTCTTCTCTGAAAGATGATCAAAGGGGAGATAAAAGCACCCTTTCTTATGTTCCAAAAGGAGACTGAATGCTAGTAAAGTGGTATTAGAAAGGGAGTGTTAAGTGTAAGTGCTGATTCTTCTCTTTGACTTTCAGTATGTTTATTTGTGTTCACAAAGCCGAATAAACTTTAACACATACTTAGGCCTTGCTTACATGTACAGGATAGAGAGAACACTTTTTGGGGGAGATCTTTTTTTGTTTTAATAAAATTGTAGGTTTGTTTGTTTGTTTGAGTTTTTGTTTGTTTTTTGCTTTTTTGAGACAGGGTTTTTCTGTGTAACAGGCCCTGGCTGTGCTGGACTCATTTTGTAGACAAGGCTGGCCTTGAACTCACAGAGATTCACCTCTTGAGTGTTGGATTTAAAGGTGGCCACCACCACACCCAGGCTACAAAACTGTAGTAAAGTGATCACTTAAATTTTTTTGACACTCATACTTTAAATGTCAAAATTTGTTAATGACAGGACCTCTGTTTTTCTTTGTACATATAGATTATAGATTTATTAGGTGCCAGATTACTTGATAATGGATTTTATTTTGGTAGGAGGGGATTATACTTAGGGCCTCAGACACATGAAGCAGAGGCTCTACCATTGAGCCTTATGGTCTAACATTTTACTTTTTTATTTTTGCAGCAGGGTGTTGTTAAGTTGTTAAGGCTGGCTTTGAACTTTAGAATCCTCCTGCTTCAGCCACCTGAGCAACTGGAATTACAAGCATACACCATTACTTCTAGCTTTAAATATTTCTGTAATTCACAAATTGTCACATAATGTTTGTTTTTCTCCCCACCCCCCCTTTTTTTTTTTAAAGGATCTGAAGGGCTTTGATCCAGGAGAGAAGTACTTTTATAATACGTCATGGGGAGATGTTTCTCTTTGGGAGCCTTCTGGAAAGAAAGTGGTATGTATTTTTGTAATTTGTTTTTATTAGAGCATGTAAGTGAAATTTATTAAACTATATTTATTAATAACTATAACACCTATTATAGGATACTCAGCCTCTGGTACAAGGTCTTGAGGCAGCAGTCACTCACTGGTCATCTGGCTCTGGCATTGCTATGGAAGGCTTACTTCAGCTTATGCTTGAGGCCTTCTCTCCTGGAGCCTCTGCTGTCTGTAGGCCCACATGGTCAGTCTGCCTCAGCTGCTCAGCTGCTCTGCCCACCTTCCAATATCTTTTGAAGAGAGGCAGCATCCAGCAGCTGAAAGCAATGGGAAGCCAGAAGGCCTTTTTCAATTTCCAGGGCTTTGCGCTAATTGTGCATATAGGATGCCTTCTCATTGGTCCTCCTGAGGTACCTCTGTTACCCAGGATCATGCACTGCCAGGTGCCAGGCTGATCTGCATTTCAGAAGCCCTTACATATTCCCTACAGGGGCAAGTGAATTAAGGCTGAGTAAGCATGGTTACTGGAACTACTGACTACCAATCTGACTTCAAGTTCAAGTTCACCGAGACAGAGAAGGACAGGACACCCAGCAGCCTATTGAGGCCCTCTGCACACACATGGGTGTATGATTCTGTACACATACATGCACATAGAACACACACACATGCATACACATGGGTGTATGCATCTGTACACATACATGCACACAGAACACACACATGCACACACATGGGTGTATGCATCTGTACACATACATGCACATAGAACACACATACAGCGATTGAGGGCAAAGCTGTCTTGGGAGCAACAGTACAGTGTACAACTTGAGCACACTTGATCTGGCACTGAGACACCCAGGGCTTTCCTTTGTATCAGAATACACATTGTCAGAATACCACAGACACAGCAAGAAGGAAGGTGCAGCCTAGCTCCTTTTCTAAGATAAGATGCCTTCTTAGATTATTGGGCCAGCAAATGGAATAGTACTGTTTGAAGAATGAAACACTTTCTCCAGTTTAGCTTATTGATGATGTTTGCTGACATCCTTATTTTAATAATCTTCATACCAATATTTCTCCATCTCCCTGTCTCTGTGTCTCTCTGTCTCTGTCTCTCTCTCTCTCTCTCTCTCTCTCACACACACACACACACACACAAATAAATAATGAAAATAAATCTTTTAAAAAAGAAACATTTCTAATAGTTCCAAACCGTGTGCGTTAGTTGTATAGACAAGATCCCTTGAGACTATTGTGATTTGTTCTGCACAATCTAGCTTGCAGCTTCCGGTATGCCTTATTTGAGTGTGGTGCTGGGGTCTTGAAGTTTTGAATCTCAGGCCCCACTGATTTTTCTCATTCAATTCTTGGATATCCTCCTATGAGGCATGCATTATCCTCCTATGATATGATGTAAGTTTTTCTAGTTAGATTTACTTGTGTGTGTGTGCCTGATACTCTCTTTCAGTTCTCTCTACCATATGGGTCCTGGGGTACAGGTGGTCAATCTTGGCAATGAGAACCTACTGAGCTATCTTGTGACCCAAGTTAGAGGTTCTGAACTAGGAAATACTGTGTAAATTCCTGTTGCTGAGTGGTCAATAGAGAGCCTTCAATACAACACCAGACCACAGCCTCAAAGGAGTAATAAAAGTTGAGCTTTCTTTTAGTCAGGGAGTTTGTCTTTGGAGTGTTTAAGTCCTTGACACAAATATTAACAACAGGGAGCCAGAGAGAGATGCCTTAGTGGTTGGAAGCACTTATTGGTCTTGCAAAGGACCCAGGCTTGATTCCCAGCACCTGCATGGTGGCTCGCAACTGTCTGTAAATCCAGGTCCAGGGGATCCGGATCCAGTTACCCCTTCTGACCTGTGATGGCACCAGAGACATTATCATGGTTATCATGGTGCACATATGTGTATATATACATACATACATACATATACATACACACACACACAGAGAAACAAATGTAGAAGCAATTTAAAAGTAAATTATAATAGCTTGAGATAGTAGGTTTTCACCGGGACAGATGAGGCTTTCTTAGGGTGTGAGATCAGTGCCCAGTTGAGCCGTTTTAGAGGACAGGCCTCACGCTGTGGATCCTAGGGCTTGTGCACACTTGATTGGTGATGTCACCATGCTTGGAGTCTCTCTGGCAGTTCTGAGTTGTGAGAACACTGTTGTCAGGGTGACGATGCTTTTCAAGGTCCTGATGTTTTGTTTGTTTTTTGCCTGCACATGTAGGATTTATGGATATATACCTTTCCCCCCTGTGGCTAGGTGTCTCCAACTGGCATTGCCAAGTTGTGGAGCAAATCCGCATTTCCTTTCGTGGGAAGCTGTCCAGGCTGCCTTTCCCCAAGGCCGCCTCATTTTTTTCGCCACTAGGAAGGAGCATGAGTGCAATAGAACCGTGCCTGTGGTTTAGTTTCCATCAGCTGGTGATGGATGACAGTCCCCATTATTGACTTGGTATTCAGAGACATTCTTCGGCAAGCTTTTAAAATGTCCTTTTGTATTGAGATTTGAATCTGTCCCTTGTGTCCTGGCTTCAGGTGTTTACAGGGCCTGCTTGGCTTTTCACATGTCTGCCTTAGTAGAGCCCTCAGGGAGTTGAAGCTTCTTGCCCCTGTGGAGTTTATTTCATCATCTTTCCTTTGGTTGATCAGGGTTAGGGGCTTTCAGAAACGATGATCCTTAAACATTATTCAACATTGGTAGACCTAGCATCCACTTGTTCCCAATTCTCTTGGCTCTTTGCTTGAAGGTATACCCTTTTGTTGGAATTACAAGTGTATTTCTCCTTAATTAGTATTGGCTTCAGTTGTAAAGTAAGTCTGGATTTCAGGTATGTTAAACACGAAAAAGTCTGTCTCTTAGAAACATTGGAAGTAAGTTTTCTGTTTTCTCTTCAACCTCCAATCTTCCAGTTGTGACTGTTGCCTCAGGCTATTGTAGGGCCTCAAATCCTAGAGCCTGCTTTTACTGACTACTGAAAGTCTGTACTATGATTTTGAGTGTGTGCGGCTACCTTATCTGACCCAAGTGCAAAGACTGTATTAGTAGGGAGTGGAGCGGTTTTACACTTACTACAGTTACTATGAGATCACAGCTTCAGCAAGGACTGGGGCCAGCCCTGGATTCCTGGTACCACAGTCCACTATGGGCTTCCATAGTGGATCTAGTCTTGCTTACATCTTGGCACAAGGGGAGGAGCTGTGTGGTTTATATGCTCTGGGTCTCAGGACTTCAATGAGACCAGAGGCTTCCATATATTTAGCCTCCAGCTATTCCAGAAAACGAGTGTCACTGTTGTAAAAGTGACAGCTCTTCTTAATGCAAGTGGATTTTGGGCCCATGTGGCTTGTCAGCTTAAAAAAGTCTTATTTATTCTTTGAAAATCTCATAGATGTAATGTAGATAAGTATTTTGATGATACCCATCTGTGCTCCCTAGTTCTGGTCCTCCCAGACCCTCCCACCATGGCTTCCTCAGTGCTTGCTGGTTTTCTGTCAGCTTGACAAGCTAGAGTCAGCTGAGAGGAGAGAACCTCAATGGAAAAAAATGCCTCCATAAGTTCTAGCTGTAAGGCATTTTCTTAATTAGTGATTGACAGGGGAGGGCCCAGCCCATTGTGAGTTCTATAAGAAATCAGGCTGAGCAAGTCCTGATGAACCCGTAGCCTGTGTATCAGTCAGTTCCTGTTCTGACTTCCCTCAGTGATAGACTGTTACCTGGAGGTGTAAGCTGAAATGAACTTTTCCTCTCCAGCTTGCTTTTTGGTCATGATGTTTTCATCCACAGCAATAATTCTAACTAGGACACCCTCCTAACTTCGTGTCCATCCTCCCCCCCACCTTTTTGCATGGTGGTGTTTGTTGGGGTCATCTGCTTGTTCTGTCTTATGTGGTACTAAAGATTGGATTTAAGGTTTTGTACTTTCTTAGCAAGCTCTCCACTGCTGATCTGTATCTCTAATCTGTCATTCATTCATTCATCCCAGACCGGGTTTTACCAAGTTGCCCAGGCTGGCCTTGCACATTCTACCGTCTGCCTTCTTCAGTAGTTGGGATAAGAGGCCTGTCTTCCAGTGCATCCATGTAACCTAGCACTTAATTGTTTCGGGGGATGGGGAAATACAGTTAAGAAGGCCTAACAAGTTGGAAACCTGGTCAATTATAGTTGTATTCCAAGTTTCATAGTTCATAGTGAAAACCTAAGGGAAAAGTGAAGAGGAGGAAAATAACTTAGTTGTAGAAAATTAACTGAATTTATTTCTGTCGGTGTATTTTATTCAAAAGACGGGGTGGGGTATAAGATGGAGTACTGAGATTTGTGCTTTTAGGGTATAGCTTAGAGTAAGGAAAACAGGTGTTTAGGACTAAATTCAGTATTTGTATAGTTCAGAAGTAAATAATAGTTGATAGTTTTCCAAATGTTTAAGGAAAAAATGCCAGAAATAATATTATTTGGGACATGTGAAAATTATCCAGAATTGGAGTAAATACTCATAAGCATAGTTTTGTTGGGGCACGCTTTATTTACTCATGAGCCTTCTTCTGGTGTAGGCAAAGCTGAGGTCAAGGGTACTACACATGTGGCCTTGCAGTCAAATCAGCTGGGAGAGAACACTGGTCCTTAGACTTATAGTGAAGCACACAGAAGAGGGACAGTGTAGAAGGAAAACCTAGGAACTTGTTGCTCTGCGCCTAAGATTCTCTTCTCTTTTTACAGAGATACCGAACAAAGCCATACTGCTGTAGTCTGTGTAGGTACTCAACAAAGGTGCTCACTTCCCTGAAAAATCACCTGCATCGTTACCACGAAGATGAGGCAGACCAGGAGCTGGTGATCCCCTGCCCCAACTGCCCATTTGCCTCCCAGCCCAGGGTGGTGGGGAAGCACTTCCGGATGTTCCATGCCCCTGCTCGGAAAGTCCAGAGCTACACAGTGAACATTCTGGGTGAGGCGAAGACATCAAGGAGTGATGTGATAAGTTTCACATGTCTAAAATGTAACTTTTCCAACACTTTGTACTACAGCATGAAGAAGCATGTGCTGGTGGCCCATTTTCATTACTTAATTAACTCCTACTTTGGTTTGCGAACTGAGGAAACAGGAGAGCAACTGAAAGCAAGTGATCCTGTTTCTGTGGATAAAATCCTGCCGTTTGACAAATACTACTGCAAAAAATGCAGCGCCATTGCCAGTAGTCAGGACGCCCTGATGTATCACATTTTGACATCAGATGCACATAGGGACTTGGAGAATAAGCTGAGGTCTGTGATTTCAGAACACATCAAGAGGACTGGGTTTCTGAAGCAAATGCATATTGCTCCAAAACCAGTGACCCACTTGGCCTTACCGCCAAACAGTAGTGCTCCGAGCATTGCAACCCCTCCATCCTGCTTCCACCTTACTTTGTCACAGAACAATCAAAGCTCTGGCACTGTGCAGCCAGTGACTGTGGCCCCAGGCACTTCTGGGAGCCTTACGCACTCCCCACCCACCACTGCTCAGTCTCATGTAGCTCTGGTCTCCAGCTCTTTGCCTGTGTGCCAGAGTAGCCTCACCCTGCAATCGTCAGCTCCCCCACCTGTCTTTCTCTCTCATAGTGTTCCACTTAATCAGCCTTCGAATACTTCTGTGTTGCCTCTGTCTCAGCCAGTTGGGCCTGTGAACAAGTCTCTTGGAGCAACTATCCTTCCTGTGAATCAAGCCGTGTGCCCTGTGAATCAAGCTGTCCGCCCTCGAGTTTTACCCCTCACTCAGCCCATGGGGCCCACAAATAGACCTGTGGGGCCCATAAACAGACCTGTTGGGCCTAGTGTCTTGCCTGTGGGTCCCTCTGTCAGCTCTGGGGTTCTGCAGGCTGCATCTCCAGGGGTGATTTCTGTAGGTCATGCAGTTCCATCAGGAGTCCTTCCTACAGGCCAAGTGACCCCTGCTGGCGTGATCCCTGGACAGACAGCCACTTCTGGTGTCTTACCCACCAGCCAAATGGTCCAGCCATCAGTTCTTCCTGGTGGCCAGACAGCTCCATCTCGAGTTCTCCCTTCTGGCCAGACAGTGCCCTTGAGGGTTCTCCCTGCAGGCCAGGTAGTACCACCTGCGCTGCTTTCCCCAAGCCAGACTGTCTCCTCAGGTGTTGTTCCTGTGAATCAGAGTGTGAGCTCTGGTGTTCTTCAGCTCAGTCAGCCAGTAACACCAGGAGTCCTTCCTGTGGGCCCACCAGTGAGGCCTGGTGTACTGCAGCTCAGCCCGTCTGTCAGTACCAGCATTCTGCCTGTGAGCCAGTCAGTGAGAGCTGGAACTTCACAAAACACTACTTTCCTTACTTCAGGCTCTATTCTCCGACAGCTCATTCCTACTGGGAAACAGGTGAATGGAATTCCCACCTATACACTGGCTCCAGTGTCTGTCACTCTGCCTGTGCCCTCTGGTGGAGGCCTTGCAGCTGTTGGACCACCATCCCAGGTGCCAGTGCAGTTCTTGCCCTCAAGCTCAGGGACACAGATGGCCAACTCCTTGTCCAGCCTGCCCCCTCCACAGGTGCTAGTGAGCCCTGCCCCTAGTGTGTTTGTTCAGGCTACCTCACCTGTGGCAGATGCAAATCAGGCACTCAAACAGGCCAAGCAGTGGAAAACATGCCCAGTTTGCAATGAGCTTTTCCCTGCCAATGTCTACCAGGTTCACATGGAAGTGGCTCACAAGCAGAGTGAGTCTCAGCTCTGCCGGGTTTGCAATGAGCTCTTCCCTGCCAATGTCTATGAGGTTCACATGGAAGTGGCTCATAAGCAGAGTGAGTCCAGGTCTGGTGAGAAACTTGAGCCTGAAAAGCTTGCTGCATGTGCCCCGTTTCTGAAGTGGATGAGAGAGAAGACAGTGCGCTGCCTCTCTTGTAAGTGCCTGGTCTCGCAGGAGGAGCTGATGCACCATTTGCTCATGCATGGCTTGGGATGCCTGTTTTGTCCATGCACTTTCCATGATGTCCGGGGCCTTGTGGAACACAGCAGGACTAAGCACCTGGGCAAGAAGAGACTGTCCATGGACTACAGTAACAGAGGGTTCCAGCTGGACCTGGATGCTGATGGGAACCTGCTGTTCCCCCACCTCGATTTCATCACCATACTGCCGAGAGAGAAGCTTGGCGAGCGAGAGGTGTACCTGGCCATCCTTGCTGGGATACACTCCAAGTCACTGGTGCCTGTGTATGTTAAGGTGAGGCCTCAGCCCGAGGTTGCACCAAAGATACCTAGCAAACAGAAGCTGACCTGCCCCTTTTGTTTTGGCACATTCATCACTGCTGATGTCTATGAGCTGCATCTGAAGGAGAGACACCATGTCATGCCCACAGTCCATACGATGCTCAGGTCTCCAGCCTTTAAGTGCATCTACTGCTGTGGGGTCTACACTGGAAACATGACCTTAGGAGCCATTGCTGTCCATTTGCTCCGTTGTAGAAGTGCTCCCAAGGACAGCAGCTCAGACCTGCAAGCCCAGCCAGGTTTTATTGAGAGCAGTGAGCTGTTTTTGGTCAATGGGGAAGTGATCCCTGATTCTACCTTTCCTGTAAAGAGGAAGCTGCCAGAAGGCCATTTAGGGGCAGAAGACCAGAGGGATGGGGAACAGCCCCAACTCACCCTAGGTACTGATGCAAGTCCAGGTTCAGAGAAAGAGCAGAATGCTATGCCTTTGAAGAGACAGAAGAATGAAGGCAGGACAGAGGGATCAGGGGCCAGTGATGACTCCCTGCAGGTGTTAGCATTAGATCCCACTAAGTATGAAAGTCGTTCCTATGAGGACAAAAAACAGTTTCTTAGAGATTATTTTCACAAAAGACCATATCCTAGTAGGAAAGAAGTAGAACTGCTGTCTTCACTCTTGTGGGTGTGGAAAATTGATGTGGCTTCATTTTTTGGGAAAAGAAGGTATATTTGCATGAAAGCAATAAAAACTCACAAGCCCTCTGTACTTCTAGGTTTTGATATGTCTGAACTTAAAAATGTCAAACACAGACTGAACTTTGAGTGTGAGTCTCAAAACCTGTAGAAGAGTAAGTCTGAAGTCTGACTGACTTTGGACAACGCCCCCCCCCCCCCCCATTTGCCCCTTGGTTTGTTCTGAGTATCTGAGACCCTTCAAGGTGTTCCAGGTGCTCAGAAAGCCTGAAAAGGAAGCACACACTTCCACAGATGTACTGTTCTGCAGTTCGGTTTGCAACTGTTTGGGTTTTTCCTTCTGTTATATAAATTAAATCTTTGGTATTCCATGCACGCCTTGTTTTCCTAGGAGCATCAGTGTCAATAGTAGTAGTAACCTGGAAATCTACAAATACTTGTTTTTTCATTTTAGGAAATTTCTGCTTGTTTGAGAATACTTGATTAATAGTAAATTAAAGCATTGCTCCCCCTCAGTTTGCAGACAGCAACTAGTGACAACACATGTTTTGAGAAGAGAGTTCTCTGCTGTTTATGGCTCCCTAAGAACATTCTTTTAAGCATTAACTTCTGCTGATTCTGCGAATGCTGTTTGCTTAAGAGTATAAATTTGATTTACATCTTTTCAGGTTTCCCCTGATGGCTATTTTTAAAAAAATATAATTCCTAAAAAACCAAATGTTTCCATTTATCAAAAATATCCTGAGCCTGAGGTCTGGTGTGTAGTAATAATCAAGCGTTGCTTTATAAATAAAGTTTCTGTAAGAACAGAAATGCTTTATGGTGCAAACTGTCTTTTGCTGTGATGACAAGTTGTTTCTCCATTCAAAGGTTAGACAAATCTTTAGTGCCTTTAGAATAAACTGAAAACACTGAGAATGCTTCCTTCCTTGGAACTGCTTGTAAACTAGTAGGAAGGAAGGACCGAGACACACACGGCATTCCTGCTCTTGCATGTAGGCACAAGTTGAAGTGGAGAGGGCAGGTGACAGGCAGACCAGAAGCTCTAGCTGTGGTTAGAATAGCTTGGGATAGATGTGTTAGAGTTGGATCACTCTGGCTCAGGTGTTCAGATGAAGAGGATGGTGAAAGTCCTGTAAATGCCAAATCTTGTTTATCTCACATGATATGAAATAATGTAAAGCACCAGAACTGGTAATGGGGACCAGCCAACTGTGGTTGGACCACCCTCTGGGTGATGCATAGCAAGCAGGCACCACCTTCAGAATATGAGGGTGTGATGGCCTCTGGGAAGCACTGCAGTGTTGCTTTATAGCATTTTAAAAATACAGTACTTGCATGCAATTGCTCTAATATGCATTTCAAGGCAGTTGTTTGTGACTGTTGGTGTACTCTGTTGTAAACTCAGAGCTTGTTGGACTTTATTTTATTTTTTAAATTTTCAGAGTGTCTATTTTTAATTAAAATTTGTTAAACCACTGAAAATAGAACTGGTCAATTCTTGTAACATTAAAACATTGCTCTAAGTCAAGCAGGGTGGTGTATATTTGTGGTCCCAGCTACTCCATAAGCAGGGAGGCCTATGTGCCTAACTGACATGTTACTGCACTATGTGTTTCCTGCCCTTCAGGCCTCACCATGTCCTTTCATGCAGATGAAAGTCTACAACTTGTGTTTTACAGAGAGAGAAGCTAAAGCTCACCTAAGCAACCAATGGTCTGGTCTGCTTAGGATTTGTGGTACTTTCTGGAATTGTGCTAAAGCTAGAACACCAAATAAAGACAAGTTTGTCATTCTCTTAAACTTGGGTTTAGCCTGCCTCAGGTTGGACATGATGCCATATTGTCTTTTGGCTTCTATGTAGCTCTTTTTAAATATCAAGATATATAGAATATCCTGATGGGAGACATCTTTCTGGAGATACAAATTGCCTGGAGTTAGTTGTAGAATGCTTACTGTGCTAGGCACCACTGTAAGTCTGGGTACCCACAATTAATGAGGAATGAAAGGAAGGCCTGGTTAAATTAACACAGAGGACACAAAAGCCTTTGCTGTACATAATGCGACCAAGTATCACTCAGGCAGTGCTCCCTAAAGCTCCCACCAGTGAGATGCTAGAAATGTCCCAACTCAAGCCCATCTTATTCTGTCACTGATGTCTGCCTTTTCCTAAGGGGACAGACATACTGTTGGCTTGTGCTGATGATGCTCATCTCAAGCCCCAGCTTCTCAGGAGTTAACGCAATAGACCCCAACTTCAGAACCCTTCTAGCTCCTGATAACTGTCCTGATTATTACTCAGTCCTTACTATTACCTATTGTAATTACAAGCAAACAGCCACAGGTGCTAAAGGGTCTAGTTTGAAAGTGAAGTTTGTGGGTTTTTGTTTTGTTTCTTTGAGACAGGGTTTCTTTGTGCGTAGCCCTGGCTGTCCTGGAACTCGCTTTGTAGACCAGGCTAACCCTCAAACTCAGAGATCTGCTTGCCTCTGCCTCACGAGTGCTGGGGTTAAAGGCGTGTGCCACCACCGCCCAGGTATTTTTTTTATTTTTTTTTTAAGCAAGGTCTTCCTGAGTAGCCAGGCTAGCTGTAAACTTGAGCTCCTGGCCCTGCAACCTGACTGATGCAACTACGGACTTGTGCCGCCACAACACCTTAGAAGAAGTCATTTTAAAAAGAAATAAGGTATTTTTCCCTGAAGATTTTTTTTACTTATTTTTAAAATAAGTTTGTCTACATGTTATATATGACTGGAGTAAATGCATTTGTCATCTGATGACATCCATGACCAGAACAGATTGCCCAGGGCTTTGAAGTGTACGGAGGAAGCATCAAGTGAGTCACTGCTGATGTCCTTACTGGTACAAGATAGAAGGAAAGCCTGCTGGGTAGAAAGTAGCTGAGGCTTCCATTACAGTAATCCTAAGGCTGCTCTTCTGCCTAAGCTGAGTTTACTTGCTAGAAAAACGACAGGTTTATCGTGAGCTCCATGCTGCAGGGATGCTGATTTCTGGCATAATACACCACTGCTGACACCCTTGGCTCTGTTCTTAGGTTGGTTGGGAGCTGAACCGCATACACCTCTGTCAATACCTAGTATTGTGCATTTTTCTAGCTATATGCTTGCTGTTTCTTTACATCAACTCTTGAGATTCTACATAATCCATATCCAGTTGTCTTGATTATAAAAGCAAAGTTGAGATACAAATGCCATTGTCACCAGTAGTAGAGGGCTTGATTAGCTTGTGGGAGGTCCTAGCATTGCCAAGAGCTGAATAAATGAGATAGTAAAAGTAGCTAATGTTACTAAAATGTTAACATGCTTTCAGTTTAGTTATAAAACGATATTTAGAGAGGCTGCTCAGTATAAGTTCTTTTTTTTTGGTTTTTCGAGACAGGGTTTCTCTGAATATCTCTGGCTGTCCTGGACTCACTTTGTAGACCAGGCTGGCCTCGAACTCACAAAGATCCACCTGCCTCTGCCTCCCAAGTGCTGGGATTAAAGGCGTGTGCCACCACCGCCCGGCACAGTATAAGTTCTTAAGTGAGTTCTATTACAAAATTCTTTCATGTATCTTTAGAGCTGTACATTATTTTCCAAATTAAGCACATCCTGTTCCTAGAATCAAAATGGACTAGAATCGCTGGTCTTAGTGTAATTGAAACAGTCTCCCATATAACTTCTCAACACTAAGCCTGAGACAAAACCTGCTTGACCCTGCTCTGGGTCTGAGGACCCATGCCAGCCTCTTCTAATTGTGCTTGCCAAGGTAAAGCTGCTTCAGTTCAATCACTTGATCTAACAGATCTGTCCTGCTTCAGTTCAATCACTTGATCTGAGAGATCTGTCCTGCTTCAGTTCAATCACTTGATCTAAGAGATCTGTCCTGCTTTAGTTCAATCACTTGATCTAACATCTGTCCTGCTTCAGTTCAATCACTTGATCTAAGAGATCTGTGCTGCATCAGTTCAATCACTTGATCTAAGAGATCTGTCCTGCTTCAGTTCATTCACTTGATCTGAGAGATCTGTCCTGCTTCAGTTCAATCACTTGATCTGAGAGATCTGTCCTGCTTCAGTTCAATCACTTGATCTAAGAGATCTGTCCTGCTTCAGTTCAATCACTTGATCTAAGAGATCTGTCCTGCTTCAGTTCAATCACTTGATCTGAGAGATCTGTCCTGCTTCAGTTCAATCACTTGATCTGAGAGATCTGTCCTGCTTCCTATAGGCTATGTCCTATTGGCTGCCCTAGGATGGTGCAGCACAGGTAAGGCCTGTGCTGTACTTACATGTGGGAATAAGTTTCAGGATGCAGTTAGGAGTTTTGTGATCTCATAAAGTGGTGGTCGTAGGTTCTTCTAGAAGACCTGTGACTTGACTAGTCCCAGGTAATTGGCTAGGTTTCCATTACCAGGTATGACTTCCCTCCTGTTAAGAGGCCTTCAATCTAATTAGACAGCTGTTGGTTACTGCTGACATGTAAGTGCTACTATTAAACCTTTAGGGATATCTTGCCATGCTGGCCATTGTGGTTTACAGGTATCACAGTTGAATGGCACTGTTGATTTTTTTTTTTCTTCCCTTGGCACTTGCATAAAATTTTCTGGTACTATGAAAGCTAGACCACAAGAAGGAGGCTTTTGGGTTAGATCCAGCTTGAAGCATCTGAGTCCTGTGTCCTAAGTCCTGGTGTCTTCAAATAGTGATTTAACCTTCTACCTCTGAGAGGCAACCAACAGCAACAGCAATAGCCTGTAATGTTTTGGGAGTCACTTGGAATACCCTGCCGGACAACTCAAAAAGAGGGTTTTCATGTTTGGTACTGAAGTTTTTTTTTTTTTAAAGATTTATTTTTATGTATACTGTCTACATGTACACCTGCATTCCAGAAGGGGGTTGTGAGCCACTATGTGGTTGCTGGGAATTGAACTCAGAACCTTTGGAAGAACAACCAGTGCTCTTAACCGCTGAGCCATCTCTCCAGCCCGGTACTGAAGTTTTTATTAGACAGTCTAAGGTTCTTGGGAGGATTGTCACCCCAAGTTGCATATGTTCATCTAAGGCATGCACACATTGTACATATAATTGCATATGAATAAGCTATTATATATGTTTTGTATATAATTTATAATTTTAGGTAAATGTAAAATGGTTCCTTGAAGTTTTATCAAACCACCTTGGTGTTACTTGTCTCCTTCCTCCTATATTGACCTCTCTTCAGTTAGAGCTCCCTTCCCATATTTTTCCATTCCATGTTCTTATCATTGGTATCCTCCTGTTCCCTTCTCAAACATACCTGTTGTGGTCTCCCATCTCCCCAACATGGTCTCTCTATACCTTCCTTGTTTCAGTAGCCACTCCATTCTTAGGTTTGAAGATCTGAAGCTAGGAATTGCAGATGAGAGAGGACATATGGTGTTTGTCTTTCTGGGTATGGGTTACCTCACTCAATATAATCTTTTCTAGATCTATTTACTTGAGGATGTCATGTTTCTTTACAGCTGAATAGTATTCTGTTGTGTATATACACCACATTTTTTCCCCCAGTCATCTGTTGAAAGACATTTAGTTTGTTTCCATTTAGCAATGAACATGGCTGAGCAAGTATCCATGGAGTAGGATGTTGAGTCCTTTGGGCTGGGTCATATGGTAGGTTATTTTTAGATTTTTAGGATTCTTAGTACTGATTTCCAGAGAGGCTGTATCAGTTTGCTTTTCACCAAGAGTAATGTGGTTTCCACCCTCTCCACACCCTCTCCAGCATTTGTTGTTGTTTTATTATTTTAGCCACACTGACTGGGGTGGGATGAGATTTCAGTGTTGTTTTAGTTTGCATTTTCCTAATTGCTGAGGATGGTGGACACACTTTGAGGTATTTCCTAGCCATTTTAATTTCTATTGAGAACTCTGTTCATAGTCATTACACCCCCTCCCCCCCATGCCTCTTTGTCATTACACCCCCTCCCCCCCACTCCTCTTTGTCATTACACCCCCTCCCCCCCACTCCTCTTTGTCATTACACCCCCCTCCCCCCACTCCTCTTTGTCATTACACCCACCTCCCCCCCA
>CAJQZJ010004760.1:11896196-11930935 GCA_907164525.1 Lophiomys imhausi
GTGTGTGTGTGTGTGTGTGTGTGTGTGTGTGTGTGTGTGTGTGTGTGTGTGTGGACCAGGCGCCCTTGTGGTATGGTATGGGTCTCTTGTAGTGGCTCTTCTCTGAGCTATTCAGGCCACAACTGGCTCCTGTGAGGGAAATGTGACCCTCCTAAGCTGTGATGACCCAGGGCAGGAGGGCTTTCCCTCAAAGTATTCAGTCAGCCTCTGCTTCTCAGAGGACAAAATCAAATTTTATCACAGAGGTAACTTCTACGATAATGTCTGGCCAGCTCATCCTTCTTTTCCTGTCCCCTATAAGCACACAGGCAATCCACAGGTGAGCAGGGAACACAAGGGTCCAAGACCTGCTCCCTGCTAAGCAGCACAGGGAATACAGAAATACTCAGAGGAAATCCTTAGTTGTAAGGGGAGGTTCACAGAGAGGGAAAAGGCAAGTGCACAGTGCCAGGATCCATTCTGGGAGAAAAAGCCATGAGGTCACCAAGACCCCACTTTAACTTTGACACAGGTAGTCCCAAAGTAAACTGGCATGAGATTTCAGGAGGCTTAGAGCAGAGCATGTATGTAAAAAGGAGCTTTCTCTCAGTGCTCTCCCCAGAGTACTTAGTTTCTAGCAAAGCAGCGTTTTCTTTTTTTTTTAATAATTTATTTTTTATTTCTTCAAGTTACATCTCAATCACAATCCCCTCCCTACTCCCCCCTCCAGTCCCACCCTTCTCCCCCTCAACCCCCATCCTCTTCCCTTTTTTTTTTTTTCAGTTTAAGGTATTTCTTTTTCCCCCCAACAGCTCTCCCTTTCAGTCCAACAAATGGTTCTTTCTTTTATAACTATAAATAAAATACAAAACAACAGAAATAAATAGGCCACAATTATGAGAGTTATATGGCTTAGCATACATTCCCAATGTCCAGTCCACATGTATTTGGCACCTGACTTTAACATTCTACTATCTAAACATCTCCATGAGTTTAAAGTTCTATATCTAACTCAACATTCATACTAACTTGTAACACAATTTTAAAAGCATCTTCTTAGATCTATAACACTCTCTTGACTCCTAAAGAACTCAAAATTTAATTATGAGACTCTAGCTATCTGTTCTTCAACCACCTCAGAGACCTGAGAGGGATAAATATATCTGATTTCATAGGAAGTGCAGGGCCTGCAGCTTCCAAAACTAAGAAATGACATACCAGTGGCTGCCTGGACAGTTCCCATTTTCTCTCCATATATTACAGCATCGATCTTCAGTCATTTGGTCCCGTTTCTCTGACAGACATTGATTGTAGAGCAGGGGTTATGAAGGACTTACCTACCCTGTCTTGGCAGAGCTAGGCTGTCGACTTACCTGCTACCAAGTTTTGTCCTTTTTTGGACAGCATTCTGTCTACAGTTGAAGCAAGGGGTTTTTCTTGCCAAGAGATAGGCTTGCCACCAATTCAACCATCTCCCACTGGAGATTCTTTGATGTTAATCTTCTACTTGGAGTAGAATAGGGGGTGCTGTCAGGAGCTGACATGTCTTGATATCAAAAAATCTTAAGTTAAGAAAACATCTTTAGCCGGGCGGTGGTGGCGCACGCCTTTAATCCCAGCACTTGGGAGGCAGAGGCAGGCGGATCTTTGTGAGTTCGAGGCCAGCCTGGTCTACAAAGCGAGTCCAGGACAGCCAGAGATATTCAGAGAAACCCTGTCTCGAAAAACCAAAAAAAAAAAAGAAAACATCTTTGAATGCCATATTCTGCAGATCTCTTGAGGTTTTTGAAGATGCCCTATCTATCTCTTATATTTAGATAAGCAGATGTTGCTTGTCTCTTAGCAACTTGATTTCTGAGTAGCTTAGAAGATAACGGTGATAAAGGAAGTTCTTCGCTCCGAAGGAAAAGAGCTCGAGTTTTCTTCAGTGCTCTCTTCTGCACAGCGGCTCTCTTTGTGCTCTTGCTTAGGAATGCTCCACCAACCACTGCCTCCCCAGGGATGAAGCAAGAGGAGTCAGTCCTGTCCCTGCCCAGACACAAGAGGAGACACGGGAAAGGAACGTTCTAGCAGAACGCAAGAATTTCCCATCAAGCACTGGCTCTATAGCTGTTTGTCATTTCCCTCTGTTAGAAACAACTCACATTTCATGAGTGGGAATGTGGTGGGGCACTTGCCTAGGATACACGAGGCCCTGTGTGCCCCAGCTCATGCAGGGCCAGAGTATCTGTACAAACTATCGGGGGGAAAGGGTGCAAAAATAATGACAGACACACTCCAGGACTGTCTCTGTACTTCTAGGTCAACTTGCTGGTGCCTTGGTGCTTCCCTCTGACAACTGCAGAGTCCTCCATGAAGAGCTTCTTGTAGCTTCTATCTCCCATACACTCTAGAAAGGCCGGCATGGAAAGCATCTCTATTCTTTTTTACAAAGTTTCCATGATCAAAATCAAGAAGGGCTAGAAGGACATCCATGTGGGCTGCTGGCAAGGCAATGAGACCCTTTACCTGCTGCCTGGTCATGAGCTCCCATTCACTCCTTTTCCATTTGGCTTAGTTTTTCTTTCTTTCTTTTTTCCTTTTTTTTTTAGTTAAAACCATTTTAAGAGTATTGAATTTAGTGATTTTTAGTATGCTGTGGAACCATTGCCACTGTCTAGGATGATTTACCACTCCACAAGAAGCCTGTGTTACTAATCTCCCCATCTTCCTGCCCCTGATAACCTCTCGTTGGTTCTTTTAGGGATTTTCCTGCTCAGGACACTTCACGTGAACACAGTCAGGCAACACAGTCCTCTTGTTTGTCTTCTTTTGTGCCAAGTAGTGTTTTCACTTCTCAGTGCTTCCTCGAGGGTTCACCCACATTGCTCAAGCTAATTTTCATTCATGGCTCAATTCTGTTCCCTTCTGCAGATGCACGGCGTTAATATATTCACTCAGCCATGGATAGTCACTTGATTATTTCTACTGATGCCTATTGTGAACAGTGCTGCTGCAAACACATATGCCTACAAGCTTTATGGTAGTTGGTGATCCTGTGTGATGTATGCGTTTGAGTGGTAATGGGGACCACACCTAGGGTCTTCTTTGCACATTAAGCATGTACTCTGCCACTGAGCTGCACGCTAATGTTTTAAGGAACTGTTAGACACAATGGCTGCAACATTTACAGTCTACAAGGGGAGGGAGGGTTCAGTTGCTTCTCTATCTTCTTGATAGTACTGGTTTTTGTCTGCTTGCTGATATCACAGTGGAAGTTGGAGTTGTTCTGATCTGCATTTTCCTCATGACCAGTGATGCTGATATTTCTGGAGTGTGGTGGAAATCTGTATATGTTCTTTGGACAGATGCCTGTTCAGATATTTTTCATTTTCCATTGTTCTTTCTTTTTATCACTGATAGGAATATTCTTTACATATCCTCCATACAAGTCCCTTAGAAAGTGGAGGGTTTGCAAATATTTTTTTCCAAGATGTCTTTTCATTTTCTCAATAGTGTTCTGTGGTATAAACCATAGGTAAAACCATAGTTTTACATTTTGATGTTCAATTTATATTTCATTTTCCTTGTGTGTGTGTGTGTGTGTGTGTGTGTGTGTGTGTGTATGTGTATCTGTGTGTTATATTAAAGAAATCATCTCCAGTGAACTAGCATTCATCTTTCTGCTTCCTATTTATGGATAAAGAATGACTGAAATCTCATATACTTCTGCTACCACAGTTAGAGCAACTGCTGCTCCCATGCCTCTCCCAACAATGAACTGTACCTTGAAATCATGAGCCAAATTAAATCCTTCCTCCCTTAAAAATATAAGGAATCATCCAGATCCAAAGCTATGCACATCCTTATACATTGCTATGTATCAGTCACAGATACTGTTGCCCTGGATTGTGGAAACAGAAATGCAAGTATCATTTTCTCCTTCTCCATCTGCCTTAGAGAACAGGTTCCATTCTTCCAAGTGCTAAGTGAAGACACATGACGTAAAAATGAATGGACCAATTTTAGAAATGAAACATAGCCACGGACAACCACCAGTGCCTCCAACTTCACATGAACGCACTGCACATCAGGAATGCCACTGCTTTGGGGTGCTGAAAACATCCACCAGGCAGGTAGGAAGATGGAAATACGTGGAACTACTGGGGTAGGGGGCTGTGACTGGCAATAAAACGACCTGTTTGGAATAGGCCACAGCCTTAGGGAAGGGCAGCTATGCCCCAGAGATGCCCACTTGCAGAAAGGGGAAGACCAGAAATGGGTGGTTCTTCCCCCCCATAAGTTTCTTTCAACAACAACTCTTTCTGGAAAGTTGCAAATAAAAAGAATGCCAAATGCTGACAATACTTTCTCTGCAAAAAGGAAACAATAGCTGAGTTTTGGGGGGAAGGCTCTGGCGGGCTCCTGAAACTCATGGTACCTGCACACAGAAGCCAGTGTGCCGGTCACACATCTTGGCTCTAGCACCCCAAGTTCTCTGCAGATTCAAGAACCCAGGTGGTGAACGAGCACATTGCTACATATTCCCAGCTTCTAGGCCTCGGTGCACAGAGGCCCCCTTGCTTGGTCGAGTCACGAGCCACTTTCTAGTGTACTGGCGTCTGCTGGCCTCGAGGAACTGCTTGCCATGTCTAAGCCCAGTTCCGACAAGCATGACGGGAACCATGCTAGCTATGCTTGGTGCCTATATGGCTTCTGCAAAAACCCTAGGTCTGTACCTGGCACTTCGTATTTTGCACTTAAGCAAGGTCATGGCCAAACCAGGAAAGCTCCTAGAGGGCTTGAGAGAGCTGCCCTTCCAGTTCCCCATTGTTCTCACAGATTTTGTGGCTGACATCTTCTGACAGAAGGGAAACTGAGGCTGGAGGCTGAAATATGACTACAGGACCCAGCTTCTCTGACTTTCACAAGGGGCAATACAATGGCAACTAGACTACACAGAATAACAAAACAGGAAAGGTCCAGTAATCCTACCCATCATCAACAGTCTGGCAGTAACATTTCCTTTTCAGACTGTGGATCAGTGCTCTATCCTTACGACTCCATTTAGCTATTAGTTCTTCTTCTGAGGATCCCCTGATTGTTTGGGGCTTCAGCATATGGATTTGAGGAACACAATTCAGTTAAGGGCACCATGTGTACTTGTAACTGCTCTTGTACATTGTGTCTCCATGGCTCTCTTTGTCAGGGCAGCCTGCTCTGTACTGCCGCAGGGATTATACTACCACAAGTCTCTTCAGTGTCTCCGGGTGGGCACTGGGTGCCTAACAAACATCCCTGTCATACCACCGTAGAGAACACCATGATCACCCAACCCATGTCTTTGGGTGACTTGTTCCTGGAAGCAGGATTGCTACCTGATCTGTGGTGTAGGTTTCCCAGTCATGTTCTGTAAGAGGAGTTAGATTAATATAAGTTAGATTTAGTAAATATCTAGGGGTTTTTGATAGTCTCTTAATCTGGGGCATGAAGATCAACTTGGCTGTGGGCAATTAGCTTATCAGTTTATGGACTAAAAACAAGGTTGAAGCCAGGTGAAACAAGGAGAGATCCTATTTAAGGACAAATGAGTGGAACCTCCCCCCCAGGGGGTATAATAGAGAGCTCCAAAGAAACTACAAGTAGTTTGTATCATCTGATGGACAAAATGCTAAAATGCTGGTGGACTGACAGCCAGGTCTTCCTGAGGCAGAAAGAAGCTGGTGAGCAGGAAAGGCCTCAGCAAAACAGCAAAAGGCCAAGGACTAAACCCTGTGGCACAGCCTTTCCTTAGAGGGGTTCGTGCGGTCCAAACAGTAACCTGAACGGAACTATAGCCAGCTTCAAAGACTGAGACAGAGTGGTAGAGTTACTGATACAAACTGAATAAGTTGGCTTACAGACGGCTGAGGTCTCCCAGAGAGAAGAAAGCCTCAAGCCTCATTTAAGATGAAGCCACCATAGCCAATTTACCCTGACGAATCTACGTCTGAGATATCCCAGAAGAAAGACTGTTGACTATCTTGACTAAGTGCCTTAAAGGATCTACTCCTGATGTGTTCCTGACAACTGAGGACCTGCCCCAGAGACTGTATCCTTCTAAAAGGTTGTGAAAACAGTTGTTATAATTATAAGTTTAGTGGTTAGGTAACAGGGGTTGTAGTCATTCACAGGGCTAGTAGTTAGGAAAGTGCTTACATTTGTTATAAGTGTTTATAGTTATTAATAAATACAGATTAGATAATTAAAAAGGTTCGGCTTCAATGTTCAGTGAGAGAGACCACAGACAGCATGTCTAAGCCCAATATTCCCAAATGTACATCGGCCACAGCATCTTGCGCATGAAAATCTGCTCAGTGGTTAGCGGGTCTAAGAGGCAGCTAGTGGGGAGGTGCTTTCAAAGGGGAGTTCACTGGCTCTACGCTGAGTATCTATAGTTAGGAACAAACTCACAATGTAGAAGAGGAAAGAGCTACAAGGGCCAGGGTATGGACAGGATGGAGTACGGGATGGACGGGTGGGACTTCACAGACAGGGAGTATCAACAGGGCAGAGGCAGGTCCAAGAGGATAGAATAGCCACTAAAGGACAGGGGGCCAGGAAGTTACCGTCTCTTTTCAAAGTACACGAATATGTGCCTGTCACTCTGACGCTCCCTGTGTTCACCTGAAGCCTGATGGAGACATCTAGTATCTTGTTTAAACCTGGAACACAGGATGCTTTGCCATCTCAACTTACCTTAATTCTCAAGTGAGTAACGACCTATAATGTACACTTCCTGTTCTTTTTAAAATGAAAAGCTCCAAAAGCCCACACAAGCTCCTGACCTTGATTCTTGTCCCACCTGGTCTTGGCCTCCACAGAGCCCAGGGGCAGTTAACTTGGCCCAAAGTGAGTGGATATGGACACCCGTGAGGATGGAAAGGATAAGGAATGAGCCAGCCCTACAGGGGCCTCTCCCACTGCCTGCTCAGATCATGTTCTCGCACTGACATGCAAAGAATAGCTGCTGAAGGACGCGGGGCCTCACTGGGCACCAGCAGCTGAGCTACATGGACACTCAGGATGAGCTGAGCACGGGACAATGAGCGCGGACCATGGGTCACAGGCACAACATTTTTCACTTATACAATAACCCCTTGATAGCTCTGAGAAATAGGGGACACTCATACAAACATGTATATGAACACTCATAGGATAAACAGCTTGCTGACAGGGAAAGGCAATTTTCTTTCTTTCTTTCTCTTTTCTTTTCTTTTCTTTTCTTTTCTTTTTTTTTTTGCTCAGTTTGACCAGACAGTTATGATTTGTCCCTTAAAAAGAAAAATCAGCCAATGGCAAGTGAGTGAGTGGGTCTGGTCATTCTTGGAGACATGAACTGTATCAGTGTGAATCCTGGTGGTGACACCTTTTGGGGAAACTGGATTATTCCTTACAATTAATTGTACTGATTTCAATAAAAATCCTACCCGACCAGCAGAGTTAGTTCCAAGTCACTCGTTGGACGGGGCCTGTTTGCTCAGTGATACTTCAGTTTGGCTTTGCTAACTTGGTGCCATTCACCCAAATTTAAGGGGCCTGTGCTCATGGCCACCTCACATGATCATGTGTCACCGCTACTGAGGGGAGCCCCCAACCCTGGCTGCTCAGTGCTTGCTTCCTTTGCCACACAGGAATGGTTGAAGGGCAACAACATGGGTTCCTCTATAGAAAGGAAAAATTCTCCACAATGTTCTGTCCTTTGGGAGACTGAAATTCCACAAGGAACGTGTGAGAGGTATGTCAGGGATTGCTGCAGGGAGCTGCAGCTGCAACCCTAAACACACACACACACACACACACACACACACACACACACACACACACACACACACATGCATAGCCCAACCTTACGGTTGTCTTTACCATGGCAATTTGTTAAGACACCTTCTATAGCTCTGGGCCTCCCTGGAGATTGCTAGATGATGAGTCAGTGCTCGAGGTTTGGGAGGGTGGAGTCTCTTGGAGACTACAGATGTCCAGGGGAGTGCTGGGAAACCTCAGGGGGTGGTCCCATGTGACACACAGTGGTCAGCAGTGGTGGAGACAGGTGGAACCACCAGAGAGGTGAGCAGAGGATGAAGGCAGAGTTGGGACAAGGAAGTAGCTTTGGATCGGCTTCAGTCTCCTCAAATGTCTCTGTTCTGTTTCATGTCACCCCTCCCCTTCAGGGTTGGAGCAGAGGGTCACTGCTCACACTACTCCCAGGAAGGAAGAGTGTGGGTAGTAGAAAAAGCTACTTGGGAAGCAGCATCCTATGAAGCTGATGGAAAGATAATATGCCAGGGGTCAGGGAGTGAGGACAAACCACAAGGATGAGGGAGAGCTGGTCACAAAGCACAGTGGGGAACTTGCTGTCCCTTCCCAATCCTTCAGGAGGGTCAGGTACAGAGTATAGCTAGGCTCAGGTGGCATGGTCCACAATAACCTCTAAGGAAGGGCCCAAGGTAGCCATGACCGGTAGGAGCACTGTGGGGAAGGTAGGTAAGCTACTCATAGGCACAAAGGAAAAAGGTTTTTAAAAAGAGTCTTTGCTACCTGATGCCCAGCAGCAGAGTCATGTAGCCAAGATACCACTGAGAGGACGGGAGGCCTTGCTTCACATCCCCACCTCCAGCAATGCCCAAAGTCTTACAGGTTTAGTCTGTGTGATAGGAAATAGCTGAGACTTAGTCTTTGCATGTAGGAGGGGAAGGCAGACAACGGAGAGGCTCAGTCCTCAGCCAGGATTCTGTTCACACAGGGCCTCCTCAGAGCTGACTCTTCCTTACCCATATTCTCCAATAGCCACCCTCCTCTCCTGTTCCCTCCTACCAGAAGGCCTGAAGGCACTGGAAGTGGTCTGCTTGAGTGCCCCAGTGTTCACAGCAGGGGAAAGCACAGGAGCAGCGTCCACATGTGGCGCATCTGCCGTACAAACTGGAAGAGCTGCCCTATAGACCCACATTTCTCCTGCCTCCACACTCCAAGCTCCTTCCATAGCTCCCTCTGAAGATATGCCATCTTCCTGCTAGGTGTGAAACTGAGGTTCCAACAACCCAGCTACCAGGGCTGAGTCGGCTGAGCACGTCTTCCCTGGCTGTTTCCAGCCCTTCTCACCGCACAGATCCATCTGCCTTCACCCCTATGTTCCCATCCATACCTCTGATATGCACCTAATCCTTCTGTTGGTTCTCCGTGCCTCTTCCTTTGTTTACTGACCACTGTCTCTACTCACTAATACAGGGAAGGGTGGGATCCTGAATCCTGGAGTCATACTGGAAAGCGGTACACTCTCATATGCAAAAGTAAAAAAACAAAAGAAAGTTTCCTTCTTTTTTTTTTGTTTTTTTTGTTTTTTGTTTTTGTTTTGTTTTGTTTTTTGACCCAAGGTTTCCCTTGGCTGTCCTGGAACTTGCTCTGTAGAGCAGGCTGGTCTCGCACTCAACGATCCACTTGTTTCTTCTTCGAGAGTGCTGGGATTAAAGGTGTGTGCTACCATTGTTCTGCCAAAGGGAGTTTTTAAAGAAGTCTTTGCTAGTTAATGACGCCACCTGAACTCTGAAGTTACTTTTGATGATGGCTGAAAGTGTACACTAAAAGTCACTTTGTACATTGGGGGTGTTTTTGGCTGATGTGTTTTGAAAGCAAACACAAAATATCTTTGGCTGTTATGAAGGAAGGTGCAACTTTCCTTTATCCAGAGGCCATCTGGGAGGTGAGAAGAGCCACTCACCTCAGCTCTCATGAAGCACATTCTGATTGACTGGAAAAAATCAAATTGGACCAATGTTTCCGGTGGCCTTTCTATTTTTTTTTTTTTGGTTTTTCGAGACAGGGTTTCTCTGTGTATCCTTGGCTGTCCTGGACTCACTTTGTAGACCAGGCTGGCCTCGAACTCACAAAGATCCGCCTGCCTCTGCCTCCCAAGTGCTGGGATTAAAGGTGTGCGCCACCACCGCCCGGCTCCGGTGGCCTTTCTAATCGATATACTTCTGTTTTATTTTTCAGCTCTGGGCACAGGGCTGTTCATCTGACTGAAGCTGCAAATGCTTTTTTCAAAAAAAAAAAAAAAGCTGTAAGCAACAGCCCAGCTGGTCAGAAATCATTCTTCAGCCCTCCTCCTCGCTTCCACAGCTCATAATGGAGGAGATGGCTTGAGCCTCACATGGGGCCTGTCAGCAGGCAGTGTATTCTCCACCATGGTATACCTAGGAGAGCTGGTAGAAGCGTAACCAGAAAGGAAGCTGTGAGTGGCGAAGAACCTGCTTCCTTTTGAATTAGGCTTCTGAAGGGACATTACAGAGGGAAGGAAGAGTCTAGCACAGTAACAGACAGTGGGGAACGAGGTGAGAGTCAGGTTTTTGCAAGTAAGGAAGTGAGCAGAGGGCAGGCAATGCCACAGGGCTAGAGCAGGAACATGTATCTATCTTTCCAACCACTCTAAAACACACCCTGGAGCCAGATGTTCCCCACCAGCAGGGGAGATGTCCTGGGGGTTCAGACAAGTGCTAAAGCACACACAAACCTCAGCTCAGGGCAACCCACAGCAGCTTTCCCTCCAGATGCCAAACAGGCCGGAGCCGCCTTTTTTTTTTTTTTGTCAGGTTCTGTGTATGGGAGAACCATCCTTTATTTCTGCAGGGGCATTCCTTTGGGTCCAGCGCTTACTGACTTCTGGACCACAATAGTCTAAATTCAGCAAAACCAGTCACAATGATCTTTCTGTTTCAAGGTGGCTATAACAGTTTCTATAAAGTTTTAATTAGTAAAGAAGGGAAAATAAAATAAGTAAAATCTGCAAGTAAAGTTTAAAGTCTCTTGGCTGGGGAGTAGATGTGGACACCCACCCTGGACAAAGAGCCTGGCACACAAGGGAAAGTGTGCGCACATGTGGATGCTGGAGAAATTATGACTTCAATGTTCACATGTGGAGATGGGGGAGCACGGCCTAAAAGTTCCTAATGTGTGTTTCTTGTGGACTTTATTTGTAAGTATGTTAGTGGCCAAGCAACTTCATTTTCCTTGGCCTTTTCTGTTTTCCTAACCAAATAAAAGTCAGTCTACCTAAGGCAATTCCTCCTGACATGCATGAGAGGTGCCAGGCTTCTAACCAGAGGTGGGCATTCACAAGAACCCATGAAGTCAGGAACAGGATGAGAGTGTCTCTCCTTACTCTTATACTCTTAGCAACTAAGCAAGGAAAGGAAAAAAAAAATGGATCCAGGTGAGCAATAAATCTCTCTGGGGATGGGATTCCTGGGTTCTACTGTGGCTGATTATCACCACGCTTACCTGAGCACACAGGGCCACACAAACATTCGCTGTGGATGCTTGCAATTACGAGAGTTAAAAGGGTGTGCACAGACCAACTGCCTGCCAACTGAAAACAGCAACGAAGCAGACAATACTCCATCCAGTGATCTTACTCCATCACAAGGAGCAATGAAACACTGGCACATGCTGTAACAGGGACAGTCCTTGAAAATGACATCCTGAGTGCAGGAAGACCATGAATTATAGGGTTGTTTACCCAAAATGCCCAGTGTGGGAAAACCTATACAGTCTGAAGGTAAGTTAGTGGTTTTCAGGGGCAGGTGAAGGGTTAGGGTGACTGCTGATGGGGACAGTCTTTTGGGGGTGTGTGTGCTGAAAAATATTTGAAATTTTACTGTGGCAATGGCTGCAGGGCTCTGAGAAGGCACTGATAAACAACCAATAGAATACTCTGGACAGGCCAATGACATGCTATATGAACTGTGTCTCCACAAATCTCTTGCATGGTGTTTTCTGACCTGTTGCAACGTCAGATGCCTTTGAGAGATTTGAGAGAGTCCAACCTTTGCTTTGCTTTCAGTCCACACTCCTTCCTTTAAACATGAACAAACTGACACCTGAGAGCGTCAGCTCTATTCTTGTACCCACGAGCATGGGCTGCCTGTATGCCCCTTATCCTAGGATAGCCTGTGCTCCATCTGTAAGTAGGTCTGTTATCCCCCAAGATAAGGAAGTGACAGTAATGGTTTGTGAGCTGGTCTGAGTCCCAAAGGGCCGCTGCTCAGGGTCTGCTCTCCTAGCTGTGATTTCTACTCAAACTGAATGTGGCTGTACCTTCTTGCTGAGGGCTCTTTCTTCTCTCAACTCTTGATTGCTTCTATTTTGGTTACAATGGCCTTTTAGCAATTTGAGACTGCTGGGCCCAGCTGTACACAGCGAGGCGCAGTCCCGAGGGTTAACCCCAGGCCCTTGCCTGCCTGTTCAGCCAGAGTGCATGATTAAGAGAAACAAAAGGAGCTGCTAGCCACTGTCCTTTCAATGACATGGTGAGTGTGCACATAGGGGCTTTCTTCCCTGCTGCTCTCAGGAAATCTGCTAACACTGTTTCATTAACAATGTAAAATCATTTTTGTACAAGGCAGAAATAAGCTACAAGCTATTAAGGCAACGTGGAAACAGTTGGAATTCAAAAAATACACCCAAGATGGAAGAGATCAGTTCTTCACTCATTCTAGACCCAGTTTTAGTGAAGTCCTGCCAGCTTGGGGATCCCTAAATGGGGGAAGTGAGCCACAGGACTCTGAGAGTGGTGTCCACTCACCCTGCTGCCTACAAGACTTCGTCCTACCACCGAGTCCTGCACATGGCCCTCCTACCTCCCACATGAGACCATGACACTGACTCAAAGACTCTTGGTCCTCAATCATCATTATGCTTAGACCTAATCAGGTGACACAGCACAGAGGGGCTTGAGGCAACGGGGTGAATATTGACAGCTAGAAAGCTAAAATCAAATGGCCGCGAGGCAAGTTTCCTGAGCCTTTCTCTCGGGTTGACTAGCCGGAATGGTAGCAAGGGCCTTCAAGTGGAAGCTAGATATACAGCAAGAACACAGGTCAGTTCAGCCCTGTGCACAGACATGTATGTACAAAGTTCACACCTGCCGTCAGCTTCCTGCTCCAAGTGTGATGTCCATACAGGCAACTCTTTCAAGCCCACTATTAAAAGTGCTGCGTTTGCAGCTCACACTGTGAGTATGTGGCACCATGCGGTGTCGAGGTTCACAGCCTGGGCATTTTCCAGTTAAACACCCAGTGTTGCACACTAATGAGAACGGGGTGAGGGCTGTGAGCATGAAGCTGTGGCCTTGCTCTTACAGATTCACCCTCAACAGCCAATTGGATCCTCAGAGAGTAGCAAATTTGAATGTACTGTAAAGTGATTAAAATTCATTTTAATGAAAGCACACTAATTCCTATTGGTTTTCTTATCTGAACTTGGGGTCAAAAGTCCCTGAATGTCACAGCACCCTGAGATGAAGTTATTCTAGGTATGTAACCAAACACCCCGGGGGTACACACAGTGAGACAAGCACATGCACACACCCTAATTTTCACACACCCTCACATGTACTTACAATTTGTGTGTACACACAAACCTTTACATATGTGTGCAAACAGGTGCATACATGCTCCTCCGGGATCCACACGTGAACCCACATCCTTGCATCCTTGGTCCGTGTGGATGCATGCACACTAACTCTTGCTGCTACTCTGAGCCCTGTCACCAGTCACGTGCTGAGAGGATTCTGGCCGTCTGTAGTTTCTATTCCTCCTATTGTATAAAAAGTAGCACACAACAACCAGGAGTGTTGGTTCCTGACTGTACATCCAGCACCCAGAAGATGGAGGCAGGAGGACAGCCAATTGGAGACCCACTTATTAGTGAGACCCTATCTCAAAACACTAGAGGAAACATAAAAACAGTTGATCCCTCGAACCTCCTCCACCAACATCTTTGTCTTTCCTGGCTGTGTTGCTTAGTATTTTGTCAGCTTGACACAAACTATAATCATCTGGGAAGAGGGAAGCTCAACTGAAAAAAAAATGCTTCCATCAGATTGGCCTCCAGGCAAGTCTGTGGGACACTTTCTTGATGACTGATTGGTGTAGTGGGGCCCAGCCCACTATGGGCTATGCTGCTGTTGGGCAAGTGGTCCTGGGAAGAAGAAATAAGCAAGCCAAGAGAGCCAGTAAGCAGCGTTCCTCTACAGCCTCTGCTTCAGTTCTCAACTTCAGGCTCATGCTTGAACTCCTGCCTCGATTTCTCTTCACGGTAGACTGTGACTGGAATGGGGAAACCACAAAAAACAAACAAACAAAAAACCCTTTTACCCTCAAGTTGCTTTTGGTCATGGTCTTTATCCCAGCAATAGAAAAAAAACTAAGACATTGCTTTTAGATGCAATTTAAGACATTGAAGAGGCTTCTTTCTATGCAGAGTTCCTCTACTGTTTTTGAGGCCAGTGGGCTTCTCCCCATAGAGAGGAGATGGTCTATGGGACCATGACAGACCTACATCCTATTCCTACTCTAGTAACTCTTTACTGGAGCATCCCCATCAGGCTCTTCCTGTGAGGACCAGTCTGGGAGGTAGGAGGCTTCATTGGCTTTTAGATGTTTGCTTCAAAATGAATGGCCCTTATGCTTTTCATGATAGAAAGTGTGAGAACACTACATTTTGCACACTGAATTCCACAGGTAGAGAGTGTGAGCAAGACATACAAGTTACTTCAAAGCAGACTCAAGACAGCCCTCTACTCTGGCAGGTTCACTGGTCAGTTGCCTGCCAATTCTGGTGTTATGGGAGTAGTGGAAGGCAGTAGAGGCCACCTCAGTCCTTTCCAGCTTGGTGCATAAGGATCAGGCATACCTACATCCAGCTTCCCAATGCCTGGAAGGTGGCTTCCTGTACCTATACATCTGCTGTGTGAACACAGCCCCTGTATTCAGTTCCGCCCAGAGTGACAGTAGCTGACATTCATGAGACCTTGACAGACTTTAGCCAATCCTCCTGGATCTGTAGCTAACAAATGAGGAAACTGAGGCACAAAAGAGGTAAGATGACTGTTCAAGGCCTCGTGGCTATTGAGTTACAAGCAGGACTTGCAGTTCGTCACCGGGCTTTGTGCCTGCCGGGACCTTCGTGGCTCTGAGGGTGCAAATCTGGGAAAACTCAAGTTTGGGTGCTGTTCTTAGATAATATACTTAACAAAAAACATGTGGCATCAAGGTTCCTTCCCATCCCTCCCCAGATTCTGCTGCAGTTTAATTAGATGTCTAATTAGGTGACAGGACTTTGTGGCACTGTGGAGGTCAAGGCACACACTTTTAAGTCCCTGCCCTGTTTCCTGGCACCTAAGGGTCGTTACTGTATCGAGAACTCGGGTTTGCATATTGCGTCCATGTGGATGTCTGGGGACTGGGGATCTGGATTCCAGATTTTGTGTTTTTTCCAACCAGAACTCTCCCCATTCCTCTCCCTTTGTAACTCATAACTGAGAGGTCAACTAGAATCAGATTTTTGAGAGCTGGGTACCTCCTCATGCCAACCTGCCTCTCCAAATTCCTGCCCTAGGCCTTGAGCTACACCAGCCCTTACTTGAACTTGCCTTCCCCATGTTCAGGAAGCATCAGAGAGCACTTCACCCCCTTCAGACTCTCATTTTGCCAAGGAATGATTGCCTCCCACTGTTCCTTGAATGTTCACCATGGAGGAGAAATAAAAGAAACACTGGTCTCGCATTTATTGAAGAGATCCAAGTCAGAGGTAGGCAGGACCTTGGCTAATGGCCCTCCTAAGTTTGCTGGGCACAACACAGCTGGTAAGAGGTCCAGCAGGGTCAGGATAGAATGTACCCTTGCAATCTGGGATGCTAGGCTCACCATGCGTCCCCTGCAACTTCAGGTGAGAACAGGAAGCACATGAGAAACAACTCATGGCCAGTAGGGTGACTGCTGGGGGCCACCTGGCCTGCTCAGTGGGCCGCCTGACCTGACACTCCCAGGCTGTGGGCAGAAGACAGTCTCCAGGCCATCCGTATGTTGTTTCCACCCCAGGGCTGGCTCCACTGCTCTGCTGTGATTCAGTCTGTATTTATGAGATACTGCAGTGGTTACCACAGAGCACAACCATAATCGAAAAACTGAAAATAACTGTTGGCAGAAAAGCCCATATTTAGGGCAAACCTCTTTCAGTAATTCCCAGGGCTTTGTGAAGTCACCAGTCCAGACAGATTGCAGAAGTTCCACAAAGGAATGAGGCGGGTATGCCATGGTCTCAGGGGATAGGCCACCAGGCCCCGCCCATCCTCAGCTGTGGGCCTGGATCTACTCTGATAACGTGAGACCAAGACAAAGAGGACAGCAGGCCCTGCTTCACAGACGACGCCAGCAGACTGTCCGTGGTCTTTATGGATCCAGCGGGACATGGTGGGAAAAACATCCCTTTTCTTTCTCTCCTTCATTTTCCCTCCAGTGCCACATCAGAAACTCACTGTGGGGTCATTCAGGCCACTCCTGGATTTACAGCACTCAGGTGGTACTTAGCAACCACTCCCTGTTGGGTCATGATATCCCCATCCCATGAGAGACAACTCAAGTGTGTCCTCTCAGAGCCCCTTCACTCTCAGGCTCTTCTCTCATCTCACATCACACCAGACCTCTCCTAAGATGAAGAGAGTATAGGAAACCTCAGTGGCTGAAAACCCAGAAATACTGCTGACAGCAGCGTGTGCAAATCTCCAGATTGTGATATCATATGGCTACAGTACATGATTTGTCTACCAACTTCACTTGTGTAAGTCAAACAATTCTGTGGCTTGCAGCAGTTCAGAGTTACACAGTTACCACCACAGGCTAATTCCAGAGTGTTTTCATCACCCCTAAAAGAAACCCAGAAATAAGAGTACCCCTCCCTATCCTTGGCTAACCACTCCAGGCAGGGGTTTTTCCTGGTTGGTGGGCTGTTGCAGAGTTTCTTTACACAAGTAAGAGCGGGTGTGGATGTGGACCAGGTTCCTCCCTCTGTTGTTAGGGTAGTGTACTTTGGGTTTTCCACTTAATATTGTAAAGACCCTGGGTTTTATTTCCTAATTAAGCCTTCTTCCTGCTGTTCAAGGAGGTCTTCAGTACAGGATGACAATCCAAAACCAGGTGTAGGGGATCCATGGGGACAAGGTCCAAAGTGGCAGCCTTCAGGGATGGGCAAGCTGCAGCAGGGTTGGACAGAATTGTACATCTGTCTCTTGTGTAGACTGTCACCAAAGGGCATTGTACAACCCACAGACATTTGGTCCAAAGAAATTCTAGCCAGCGGGCCTCATTTGCACATATGTCTAGTATTCTATAATTTGTAAGTTCAGCATAGAGAGGATATGGAGGGAAAGAAGATGTTGGAGGTAAACTCAGTCACAATCCTGGCTAATCACCTGATGGTGTGTGGCTCTAAAGTCTTGTGTCCTCTCTGGTACTCAGTTCTGACCTCTGTAAAAGGAGCAATTCCACTTCTAAGAAAGACTATAGGTGGGGAAACCTTGAACTCAAGGAGAATGTAGGTGGGAGCTGGAGTTGCTGGGAGTGTGTTTGAAGCCTGCAGGGAAGGGGTCTTGGCACCTCTTTGAGGGAAGGAGCTCTCGATACTCGTCTAGGCCCTGGCTGTACAACAAAACTCATACATGTGCACAAGGTAGAGCTCATTACCATACCATTACTCCCTTGTCCCTAAAACAAAACAACAATCAGCACGACCATTTTCATGAGATAGGGTTTCTGAAGCACCTCCACCTAGGGGCCTCCCATGTATTCTGAGGTTTTCCTCTCCTGTCTTATGCTGAAAAACAGCTACATTATGGGGTGAGAAATGGGTCTGAAGTATTGCCTGGATAGATACTGAACAACTAAACAGTAAAGCACATGTAGTTTTACTATGAGACATACTTTGCTGCAGGAAAGAAGGTCCATGAGAGCTTATTCTGAGGATTTCTCTGGCAAGCCCAGAGTATCGAGAGTAGTAACAAATCTATTACCTCCTTGTGTTGCACTGGACTCCTCCGTAAGACTTGCAAAGAAGCTGGTGGACACATTTCCTTAGAGGAAGGAGCATCCTCCTGGAAGAGCTGGGACAGGCACAGGGAAAGCTTCTTTCTAGGCCACTGGCCTGGGTGACAGAATGGCTCTCTTGCCTGCTGCAGGTCCCGCACACAGTCCTGCAAGTGGACTATACACTAAGAACACTGTACACTTGAACTTGCTTTCCATGATGGTGGTTCCTATCTGCTTTCCCTCCCTTATATACAGTTCTTTGAGCTTCACAGACAGAGGGAAACCTTGTCCAACTGGGAAGAGATGAGAACAAAACCATTAATTAACAGCGGGCAGTTCCCTACTGCAGCTCACGGACAGCAGCCTCCAGCTGAGTTTCTGATGCAATCCTGAGCTTCTGTCACAGGATGAGAATGCAGGCAGCTCAGGTACAAGAATCCTACTGGTTCTTTTGTCTGTGCTCAAGTAATATGCTCTAAAGACACTTAAAGCATTTAGACGTTGGTCTATGAGAAAGCCAAATCTACAAATGCCAGTGTACAGTATGAACACATTTGCCAGGAGACAGAGGCTATTACACAGCCTCACTAGGTCTCAGCTCCCTCTTGGAAACAAGAGAGCTGGCTTAGATAACCTTTAACCTCCTGGTGATGTCACAATTTCATGACTGTGACTAGAAGGAGGTTCAGTGCGTATTTGAGGTCTTAGGTACAGGTGTGCATAGGACATCGAGGATAGAGGAGCTGTTTGCTGTGGAAACTAACATCAGGAAGACTTGCTTCAAGTTTAGTTTGTTTTCCAACATGTACATCCCACCCGTCTAAGCCTTGACCCTAAACGTTGTCATCTGTCCATGTGCCTTCACATCTGTTCATGCAAAGTCAGTGTAACCACACAAATGTTTCCATCTGATCTTTAAGGGATCGTTAGCAATCCCGACAGCTGGGGATTTGGCTCAGAGGTGGAGCACTCCTTTGCATGCACAACTTGAGTCCTATCCCCAGCGCTGGGGAAAAACATCTTGGCACATGTAGAGATCACAACACTCAATGCAGGACATCTTACAGAGGGGCCACACAGCACAAGGGGATCCTCTACCCACTCCCACAAGTAAGGTCATTTTTTTTTTTTTTTTTTTTTTTTGTGTAGTCTCTGAGCCTGCCCTCTCCACAGAAGTCATCTGGCAGGGTCTCAGCCCCAGGTATGAGAACCTGCAAACCTGCATACAGGACATATCTTGAGTCTTTGACCTGCAATCTGGCTGTGGTCTCCCCCCCCTCCCATCTGGGAGGGAGGAGACTGATGTAGAGGGCTGGATTCTACTGGATCCTTCTGGAGCAGGAATGTTACTGCTGTCAGTTCTGGGCCCTGCTCCTAGCAAACTCAGTGTGGAACATGGGAATCTCCAGAACTCATTTCCTACAAGAGATGATTTTTTTTTTTCTGGTTCAGAAAGGCCCAGGGAGATGGTAGTCAGAGTGGCTAGTGCTCTGTATGTTCTGACATGAGCTGGCAAATTCCCTCCTGGCTTTTGACTGTGAACCTTAGTCAAATCACAGAGGCACTGGTGCCATATTTCCTATGCTTTCCCCAAGCAGTGTCTGTACACAGGGCCAAGATGAGACACGGTGGGTAAGGTGGCCACAGTCAGCGGGCAAGGGCACAGGGTCTGGAGGAACTCGTGACCTTTTAGCACGAGACAATTATTTCTCAAGTGATTTGCTTTTTTGTAATTCCTTGCATTTGATCTGGAATATCAGAGAAGGCCATGGACGGATATCAATTATAAGAGCTCTCCACTGATGTTTTATAGGAATCTGTACTCTGAGGTACCAAAGACTGGAAAGCTCTGAGGTGGATGGTGATGATGCTCACCTAACAGTGTGGACATGCTGAATGCCACTGGAACACATACCTAAAAATGCACAAGATGATAAATTTATTATATTTTATAAAAGCAAATTAGTATGTGCTAGTATTACTACCATCCTTTATAATCTCATAAAGTCTACCTTCAGTCTGTATTCACTTATATCCCTGTAGCTGGCTCCATGTGGGAATACTGAAGTGCAGCTAGACACAGCCAGGGTGAGCACACCCCAGATCACTGCTATGTAAAAACAATACCGAAGTAAACAGCTCCGAGTTCAATGGGTGTCCTCACCCCAACCCTCTGGGTGTGTTTGCTAACTGCAATAGGACGGCTGGAGGATGAGCGCCCGTACACAGGTGGTGACCTTGTGCTGAACCACTTTCCCACAGGGGAGGTGGGAAGTACAGAGATAAGGGCAAAACAGGAAGAGAAAAGTGCTGTGTAAGAGGAAATCCAATTCTCCATTATGTTTCTGGAAAAAAGAGTTCATGGTGGAAAATTTTACATCTGTGGACTCTAAACCAGGAGAGGTAAATCATGTCGGCAATGAATTCTTTTCCATAATGGACAGAAATAAGGTTTCTGAATGCTCTCAGGTGACAGCTTAGAATCCTCAATGTGGTAAGCCATGCAGAAGTTGGACCACAGGCTATGTCCCAAGATTCCTGGGGCTGAGAGCTGGGATGAACACAGATTATATAAGGCCACACATGGGGAATGAGGTCTGAGGGATCCTGAGGTCAGAATTTTTACAGAGGATAATTCTGAAAGGTGACAGCATTTTGGGAGAATGAATTGGGAATGACATGAATAGAAAAAAACAAAAACAAACCTGAGGAAAGCTATTCTGAGGGCTCTGTGGAGGCTCCGAGCAACCTGTTAACTGGGATGTGCTCAGTAAACTCTCCTGAGGAAGACCACTGAGGCAGTGATACTGCTATTGGGTATGAGCTGTGTGACAGCAGGGAAAGGAAGCGACAGCGAGACCAGTCCAGCTTAGCTGGGGTCCAGGACCATCCTTGGAGACTGACAGTAACAAAACCAAGAAGAGTGTGGGAAAGCTGTTCATGATACCAGAAGACAGGCTGGCATTCAGGAACCGACGGAAGGAAAGTGGGAAAAGGCAAGCAAATACGTTGGTGCTTCAAGCTCAGCATCAGAAGGGGTAAAGGTACCACTTAGGTGATTCCAAGTAGGAATCTGGAAACCACGGTCTGAGGCAGAGTTTCCCTGTTCCCCGTGACTTCTTATGATCTCCTTCCTTCTCTCTGCTGAGTATTGAGCAGGTCAGATGGCAGGATGAGGTGTCCACAGGCCCTGACTGCACGTCCACTGACTCGCAGCTCCGTGGCTGCCATCGGAACAAGTTATCTTTCTGACACTATAAGCCCTTTGAGTAGACTGGGGTCCAACATGGGGACAGTGTTCATCTCTTCCCTAGGGACTGACCGTAGGAGCCAGCTCCTACCCAACTTTCCTCCAGCAGTCATGGCTTTGAATTCACAACTACCAGCAACTTGGTATATAAGTGGCTCCTGAGTTTGGTAGCGCAACAGTTGCACACAGGTACGTATTAAAAGGGAGCCTCTGGAGGAGAGAGTTCTGGGCTGCCATGAGTGTTTGTTGCCTTGTTCTAACAAAGATGCCACACATGTTCAGCAGAACCCAGAGTAAGATCAGCGGGCGCCCATCACTTCTCACTTCTCGAGTCAAGCTTCAGGCAGTCACTGCAGACATTCCACAAATGTCCCAACTCAAGGCAACTCAGATGCCAGACTCCCTGGAGACCTGCTCCGAGCTCCTGCTGGCCTGCTGTGGGAGCCTCACATTCTGCTTTCTGAGAAGCCTCCTGTGAAGATGCTTTTCTCCAGGGCTCCCTAACTCATGCACCAGCTCCTTACTGAACCTACTGACTGCAGGCCTTAGTTATCACCTACTGTGTGCAGGCACTCA
This sequence comes from Lophiomys imhausi, assembly GCA_907164525.1. Classification (NCBI taxonomy): domain Eukaryota; kingdom Metazoa; phylum Chordata; class Mammalia; order Rodentia; family Muridae; genus Lophiomys; species Lophiomys imhausi. The sequence continues at coordinate 11,917,878 of CAJQZJ010004760.1, forward strand.
TGGAAACTGCGGCTCCCAGCATTCCTACCATGTCTTCCCAATGTATGCTTCTGCTGGCACCTCTAAACTGACCTTCACCCTATTTCCCTCCTTGACATTCTGCATGACTTTGTGTCTGTCTCAGATGCCCCTGTTCTCACTCCACAGTCCTGTCTCCAATGACACGGCCACTGCCTCCTTACAAAGCCTCCTGGGCTGGTCTGATGCTGTAGCCTTCTTGAGCTCAGCACCTGTCCCCTGGACATAGTGCTGCAGGCCACTCAAGGGCAGGACCCCTGCCCTAACCTTGCATCTCTAGGAGGCAGCCGAGTTCTAGGCACACAGTAGGTGCCCAATAAGAGAGGAAGCCCTGTAACCGAGTAGCTGACTGGACCACTCCTCAGAGATGTGGGTATTAGTGGAGGGCACATGACAAGTCCACCAGGGTGCTGCTGCCGGTGGATAACCACATGAGCAAGAAGCAGCAGCTCTGTCATGACGATGATGATGGCCTGTGCACTGGGGGTTTTGTGTGGAGGGCTCTAGAGGAGTTTTGTGTGGAGGGCTCTAGAGGAGTTTTGTGTGGAGGGCTCTAGAGGAGTTTTGTGTGGAGGGCTCTAGGTTTAATGGTGTGAAGTTTGAACTGGCTGCCCTGGGAGGCGACATCCGGGTGACAAAACAAGATCGTGACTTTTGAGAGATCGTGTTTCCAAACTCTCTGTGCTGAAGCAAATGACCCCAGTCAACGCCTGTGGTCACTGACCCAGCAGAGAAGGACTTGGGCATCTCAGTCACTGGGGCTGAGCAAAGGCTTTCTAGGGTAGAGGGAGGCATGCTGAATTTTCACTTATTCCTGCCAGTGCAAGGACTTTCTGCCAAACCTCACCAACTGGAGCTCGTACATTGAGCTTTCAGAGTAGGGTCCATGGCAGGTCTACTTGGGGACTCCTGTACTGTCAGACTGGACCGCACGGTTAGCTCTGGAGCCCCCACTAGACCCCTTTGGGTAGTACATAGTGCATGCCCTTGTAGGGAGGTCCACTCCCAGCATGTAGCCTGCTCCTGCCTCTGCCTCTGCTGGAGTTCTCTGCATAAACAGCCTCTGCTGGCCTCTCAGGAGGCTTACTCTGGGGCCACCCACTCAGGTGGCCCCAGAGATGCATGTGATATGCCTGATTTTCTGCATAACCTCACAGTGACTGAATTCACACTGCCCATTTTAACTTAGTATGTGGGCCCCATCAGCAGAGACCAGTGCTCAGACAGCTGATGCCATACTTGATCTGCACACCATGGCACCCAGGAGAGACGACCAAACTTTTAGAGAAACAGGGATAAACACTTCACTTTGCACATCTGAGATAGCTCTCCATCAGACTAGATCCCACTGGTAAAATTAGAGACACTGAGCAGCTTCTGAATAGTGTATACAGGGTACAGGTTTGCCCAGCAGCCACTGTAGCTGGCTGCAGAATTCCTCACATCTAACATAGCCAATAGCTCAAATGACACGACCCTAACTTATTTTGCAAGTGGAGGAGCACAGCCCTCTTAGATTACCTCATATTATTTTTTGTTCAACAAAGGTTTATTTCAAAGATATCTTGTCTTTGAAATAGGTCTGAAAACCAATTACTTTGGCTGCAGGTTATCATTAGCCTAAATTTAAATATAAATCGATTTACTGCCACCTAGTAAGTGATTCTGATGTCAGAGAGAAGAAACAAGATGACAGATGACGGTTTTCAGCCTTCCAATACACTGGTCAAGTGACAGTGAATTAATTACTCCATCATGTGAATTGTTCACATGAGATGTATCCACACTGCCGGATGACATGTGACAAAAGGTCAGACTCTACAGACTGACAAAGGTGAGGCCAAGAGGAACATCAGCGGAAATAAACACCAGGTGCCAGAGGAGGCAGGATCCCAGGGCTCATAGAAGCCCAGGGACGGCCACCATCTGCGAAGATCCAGTCATTCTGGCAGGAAGGGTGGCCTTTGTCATTGTGTCTGAGAAGACAAGTTTCCATAGTACACAACTATGTTCAAAGATGCTTCAAGTATCAAACTGAGATCCAACCGAGGACAGGAGCACTGGAATCCCACAACTTTGCTAATCTAATCTAATCCAGCAAGGATATTTTTATTCATTTATCCCAAAAGAGAAACTGACAGCTCTATAAAATTGCCCGTCTTAGCTTAGAATGAAGAAAAACTGGGAAAATCAGTTATGAAGGTGCTGGTGGCATCTATGTTCATCATAACAGGGTGATGCTCACCTACACACAGCTGCAAAAAGACAAAAATACAATGTCAGGCCAAGCCCATCTCTATGGCATGGATACAATGACCTGCTTATTTGATACTTTGAACATCAAAGTTCTGGAGCAATTTTGCCAAATGCTAAATATTGTCTTGGGGCAGGGGATTGTTCCATGTCACCCAAATTTCTTTACACAAATATGTTATAGTCAGAAAACTCTTAAAACAACATTTTATAAAGCATTTCACGATTGGGTGTATTTTTGACATAATACACTTAGAAAGCAAGAAATCAAATTATAAACACACTAGGGCTGAGTGTAAAAGCAGCTATGTCTAAAAAGGAAAAAAAAAAAGCATCCGTTCAGAGAGTGTGAAATCTCTCTATTTGCACATCAGGTCCCTGCTGGGGCTGCTAGAGAATATGCTAACCATAGACAGGCTAGATGAGAAGGACCCAAGGACACAAGGCAGACAACAAGCAGAGATTTATGGGGTGGCGGTGAGTGGGTTCCCAGAGAGCCACGTTCCTCTGGGTGGTGTGCGCCTCTGGTGTGTGGCTTTTCAAAGCTGCCTCAGCACATTCTCCCCACGCCTACTCTGAGCCAGGGCTGCAGGCCTGTTGTTTTCTCCATGTTCCCATGGTGGTGTAGGACCGTGGGGGGGCCTGGTTGGCCTTTTTAAAAAGCAAAGCAAAAAAAAAAAAAAAACCAAAAAACCAAAAATCAACATAGAAAAAGATAAAGGAAGTCTCCCAAATATGTAAGCTTCTGGGAACCATGGCAGTTCCGCAGTTCATATGCTGCATGGAGGGGTCACTCCACCAGCCACGCCTGTCCTTTTAAGCACCGGGATAGAATGATACAGTGGGCACCCGTGCAGCAAAGTGTACCTTCAAAGGTGGCCTCTGGCCGCTCACTGAGGTTTCCTGCTAAGTAACCCTCCTACCAAGCGCTAACACATAAGAATCCAAGAGAAACACTGTGAGCAGAGTTCTTAGGCTTTATCCTCTAAAACTCTGGGAGGGTTTGAAATCAAAGTCATAACTGCTCCATTTACTTTGAGGAACATTTCTTAATATTCTTCACAGCGACTCAATTAAATCAAATACAAACAAATAGAACCTCGCACAATTTCTGATAAATCTAAGCATTTGCAAATGTGCTTTGCTTATTCTAGGAACCCAAAATTCCCAGAACAGCTAACAACTACATGCGCAGGTGCAGCATGTACCTTTATTTTAGGAGCCCCCACCCCACCCCCACCCTGGCCCACCTTGCCCTGGGCAGGGTCTGGAGGTAGATGAGATCATGAGTGTCACTGAGGGGCTTATTTGATAAATTATTGGTAATAATGTTAGTGTTTGTACTTCCTGTTTATTCTGCTAAAAATGGAGATTGATGATTTCCACTGGCCTCAGCCCTCTGTCCTCTTACTACCACCAGCTTCCTAAGTGTTCCTGCACCCACTAGGGAGGGTGGGAAGGAAAGGCAGGCGAACAGAAAAATGAGTCACTGAAACTCACCAAGGCTGCAACTAGGCATGCAAACCATGCATTCCGACCCCTTTGTTCTGGGCCTTAGTCTCACACACAGAGCATTAATGTGTAGAGCAGAATGAAAGCTGGTATTTACCAAAGCCCAGAATTTTTAAGAGTTGCCCTGGAAAGATGACAGCAGAAGCCAACCAACGTAGAAGAAAGAAGTCTGAAAGAAGTTGACGGGACTGAAGCCAAAGGCCTGCCATACACCCTTTCCAAGCCTTCATGGACAGAAAGGCTATGTAGTAGTCTTCAAGAAAGTATCCCCTGACCAGGACCCTTTAAGACAAAAGGCAGATTGTTGGCTGACTGTCTGGGTCCCAAATGCAGCCTTTTCTACAAGTGGGGACCTTGGATTGGTATGTACCATAAGCCCTACCATACCAATACTTGAGAACACTTTCTCAGAAGAATGTCAAATATTCTACCTGGATAAGGCTCATACTTGAGTCCCACTCCTATCTGGGCCTAGATTACACTAGAATATAGCTGACGCTGGACATGGCTTGTGCCTAGGGCATGGCTCACACCTGGGCATGGCTCACACCTGAAGAAACACCCAGGAAGTTTCTGACTATTGGGGAAGAGATGATGTTTAAAAACATTAAAAAAAAATGTTAATTGAAAAGTCAAAGTATTCCGGGCAGGATGACTCACATTTACAGACTAGAATTTCTGATGTCTCTATGACACCACCTATGGGGGAAAAAAAAGTCAAAGTAGTTACACATAGTAAGCAAGGATGGCTGAATTCTGGAAATACAGGCTGGAGAAAAACTTGGGATCCTTGCTAAAGGCCTATCTTAGAGCAGAAGAGTGCTTTGTGACTACTGTCAGCAGGTAACCCTGGTACCCAGCTTTGCTGAGATACAGTGCCTGAAACTGACTTACTAAAGCACACAAGTTCATGTTCACAGAGATCTCTAATTCTGAAACAGCTTTACTACCTGTGATGTGCACCGTGGCTCATGTATTTGTAGTGTGGGTGTGGGCAGGCGCACATGTATGTTCATGCTCAGGCCAGAGGCTGACATCGTTTGTCTTTCCTTGAACACTCTCTGCCTTCATTATTCAAAACCAGTCTCTCATGGAACCCAAAGTGCATCAATTCAGCTGTGATGGCTGGCTGTTTTGTCAAATCGACAAACTAGAGTCGTTTGGGATGAGGAAACCTCAGTGAGAAAATGCCCACGCCAGACTGGCCTGTTCACTTTATTGGCCCAGCCCATGGAGAATGGGGTCATAGCTGGTTAGGTAGTCTTGGGGTACATAATAAAGTAGACTGAACAAGCCATGAGGAACAAGCCAGTGAGCAGCACCCCTCCATAGTCTCTGCATCAGCTCCTGCCTCCCAGTTCCTGCCTGTTTGTGCCCCGTCCTGAATTCCCTCAGTGACAGACTGTGCTGTGGAAATATAAGCTGAAAGGTCTCCCCACATTGCGTTTGGTGTTAGTGTTTTACCAATAGCAATAGAAACCCAAGACACACCTGTCTCTGCCCAAGCCCAGCAGTGGGGTTACAGGCACATTGCCATACCTGGCTTTCTTCATGGGTGCCAGGGGTCCAAACTGAAGACCTTATGACCGAGTGGTAGGCACTTTACTGCCTGAGGTGTCTTTTTAGTCTGACTGACTTTCTGTCTATGAATTTGCTCATCATGGACTTTTCACATACAGCAAATTCTCATTACTCAGGGTCCTTTCTTTCTGTAAAGTCACTAAGAACAATGAATTAGGAAACCCAGAGCTACGATCCCTGGAGAAAGATATGCTCAGGTTACCACAAGACCCCAATGATAACACTTTCAACAATCAGTCAGTATATCAATTTGCTTCTGTTTAAAGATACTGGGTTAGTATTTACTGAACTCACAGCCAGTGGGCCCGAATGAAGCTTCTGCACCATAACATCTCCATGAGGAATGCCACAGCCCCGAGCTGAGGACATTAGATATAGCACTTCAGCTCTAGCCTCGAGGCCACTGTACAGAGTGACATCACCAACAAAACATAAAACAAAGCAAAAGTGACAATGGTGGCACTGGACCAAGTGTATGAGAGTGACGGATGCTGGTAGGAGCTACGACAGCTTGAAGTGCTTTGCAGTGTGTCCTTCTCAGGAATGTATGCAGCGAGTGACTCCATTTTTCTTCACTCTGTACATGCTCTCCAGTGACCAGAAACCCACCATGAGTATTGATTTAGGGCTACTGGTAAATATTAGCAAGCAGACAAGTTCTCAAGTACACATCCCTTGAATAATGGGATCATGATAACTGGCCCTATATCCTTGCTTAGTTCCCTCAGCATACTGTTTGTGATCTCCACTGCCATGAGGCAGTACTTAGCAGGGCAGCATTCTCTTGAACTTGGGTTTTGTTAGTTCTTAGGGTCTTGTAAATGGTACTGTGTGCAAGTCTCTCTCTATGTGGATATATATACACACACACTTGAGCTCTGCTGAGAGTTGTAGTTAAAAGGGAAACTCATTTGTTACTTTATTGTTATGTCCTTATGTGGCTTCAGGGAAGAAATTATTATTTAGAGGCAGATTAAATGTTTTAAGCATAGTTGTGGGTTTATTTCAACATTTATGAGTGATTACTTCTCATTGGTGACGATAATATAGTTTCTTCATTAAAAAAAAAAAATCTGTGTCAGTCAGGGTTGGAAAGATGGCTCCCGTTTAAGAGTATCTACTGCCCTTGTGGAGGATTTGAGTTTGATTCCCAGCACCCACATTGGGCTGCTCACAACCGCCTGTAACTCCAGCTCCAGGGACCTAACACTATCTTCTGGTATTCATGGGTACTGCACTCACATGAACTAAACTACAAGTGCACATGAGTGTACACACACACACACACACACACACACACACACACACACTTTAAAAGATTGTGCCAATATGAGAAGTGACCTGGGACTTACTGGGTGGGACTGTAGTTGCACAAGAATGGCACAATAATAAGTGGCCTCTGTAGACCAAAGCCAATTACAGTTGTTCTTCATGGCTACGGACCAGCAAGTCTGTCCTGCAGACAAAGGCATCCAACTGTCCACAGATGTACAGACACCTAGATCCTTTCCCCCAGGCACAGTTACTCCAGTTGAAACCCCACGAGGAGGGTGAAAAGAAGGCCCTGAGCCATCCAGAGGTGTGTTGAGGGACCATGATGGTATACAGGGGCCCCACCAAGAGTTTGTAGATAAGGGAGTCCAACAATAATCCAGGAAGTAGATAACACTTTCCCACCTCAGAAAGGATGGTGGAGCCCATGAGAAGGGCCTGATGTCACAGATGTGAATAGATGTGCTCACACTGAAAAGCCAGCCTTGTAAATGCCCGCTGCTCCTCAGGGCAGAGGCAAAATAATAGTAAGGAGGAAAATTCAGTAACAACACACTGAAAGGGTGCTGAGCCTTCACATGCTCAAGGAGGGAAAGTCACCTGAACTGTGGGGGATGTTGATGCAGCCCCACCTGCAGCATGCAGACCTGAGCTCCCAGCCTCACTCCAGGTTCAGCAGCTCCATGGCGAGGGTCATACCAGACTCAAGGCAGCCTTTGCTAGGATGCCAAAGCCCACTCCACAGCCAGGAAAGATAGAAAACATTAGCTTCCTTCATGATGGGTAACAAGGCCTATGGGCATGTGCACCAACTCCCTGGAGCCTTCACCCCTCTACCTGGCCCTAGTGTGTGAGGCCATGGGCCTGGGTCACTGCGGCATAGCCAAGAACCAGCCCTGGGGCCTTGCAGTCTGCTGGAGACGAATCACAAGCCAAGAACTGTAACAGGTAACATGCAGAGAAAAGAAGAAGACAGATGGGCAGAGAGAACCATGAGCTAATCAGAGCAGACTAAAACCAGCCTTTCTGAGAAGACAGAGTGTCAATAGACGGATTTTCCAGTGGTGTGATGGGCAGCGTTCTAGGAAGGGGTGGTAGGATGCAGGTGTTTACACCAGGCCCAGCTGTGGCTACCACAGAGGATAGAGAAGGGACAAGAGGGACACTGTAGGCTATGAAGAGTCCTGATTCCCGATGTCTGCTAAGCATTGTGAGGAATGGATAGATAGCTCTATTGGTCTCTCAGCATCATCAGTAACATAATACAGATGCCAACATGTTCTGATTCTACCAGAGAACTGGACTAAAGTGAGGTCGGGAGTCTCCCACTGTCCCCATCAACACAAATGAGAACACAAGTCAGTATTTATGGGCCGCAGACTGTCCGCTGGCATGCAATGTGTTATTTCACAATGACTTGAGTAGTGCCACTGTCACTCCCATTTTGCAAACAACGGCATTAAGGTCAGGACACAGAAGGCCTGGCCAACAGTGATGAGCCCTACACCATGGCTCTCCCATTTCCTTGCGGCAGCTTCCTCTGGTTCTTTCCATGAAGTTCAGAAAGGACGGTGGGGCCCATGAGGGGGATGTGAGCTCCTATGACAGATGTGCTCACACTGAAAAGGCCAGCCTCGTAAGTGCCATGCTGCTACTCGGGGCAGAGGAAGAAAGAAAAGTAAATAATTCCAAAAGGGTGCTGGGAAAGACACCTATGGTGCAGCCTCTAAGAGCAGGCGTGGTTTGCTGCAGCATGGCTTTACAGGGGTCCCCACTGGCTCCTCAGTCTGACACACTGTGCACAGTGGTCCACTCCAGTAAGGAAAGACACCCTTCTCCAAGCCAGTACTTACACTGTTCAAAGTAGGTCTGCCCAGGAAGAAGTGATAATAATTAATAAACTGATTATAAAAATGTTCTTTTTCTACTTCTAAGCTTCCCCCGCAGCTGGCTCTTGCCTTTAGCATAATATTTTTAAGTGACAAGGATCTGCCAAGCTTAGGTGTGAAAAAAAAATCTGAAATGCCTTTCTGAGAGGCAGACAGGATGGGTTCACAGGACACCACAGCTGCCTTGCCTCACCCTACCCCCACCTTCAATCACCAACCTACCTATGTCAGCAACTTATTCAATACAAAATAGTGTTTGCTTACAACAATGCTAGGGTGTTAGAGGTTAAAGTCAACCAAAGTTATGATTTAAAGCTAATATTTCCCCTAGTCTTACAAAGATGTGAAAAATACATACTAAGTAGGGGCCTCATGTTTAATTCTTAAGTTACTGACAGCTGTCTCTTTGTTACTACTGAATTCACTTGCCTCTAGCTAAAGTACCAAAAATAAATACCAGCATTATTTATTCCTCCTAAAAGGCTGAGAGTATTTGTATTATTTTTCTTACATCTTTAAAAGGCAGAGGCCAATGCTATTTAAAACAGTATAGCTACTTTTAAGACCTTTAAACAAATTAGTATTGATCTGAAAATTAACTTTAAAGTCCACTTCTATAGGCCAGAAAGCGGAATCTCAGCGTCCCATACCAACAGACAGAGCTTTTAACTCTACTTCTTTCTTTCTGTGAGCAGAGTGGCACATCTTCCTCATACCTCGCTTCTGGATGAAGACTCTAAGCAAGGGGTTTGCACTTGAGACTGCCTTGCAGAAGTTGTCGTCATTGTTGATGGGCAGCAGGTCCCCGTGCACATCAGCATAGCCGATGGTCACTTCAGTGTTAGAGATATGGTGCGTGTGCACGACCAGCTGGTAGAAATCTTCAAACTTCCCAGGTTTATGACGGTCCAAGGAGAACCTTCGGAATTCGGCCCCAAACTACAAGGCAAGAGACGAGGTACATGAATACGGGGAAGAGTCAGCGAGAAGGTACCGTGTACAGTGTGCTCATGGAACAATGTAGTAACTAAGTCTCCATGAGCAGCCCCATGCTATCATCTCGTGACTGAGCAAGTCAAATTCTATTTAAAATATATATAAATTATATTTTAAATTTTGGTTTTAAATGTTTTTTAAGTAGGTTTTCAGATGGCTTTTTAAAAATATCACCTTTTGTTTTGATTAATCCTCCCCATGTTTCCTACCCCGCCCTGCTTAAACCTTTCCACTCACAGAATCTATCTTCAAATTACCTTTGTTCTACTCTTTCTTTAAGCAAACCCCCCCAACCCACCACCAAGGCCTCTTATTAGTTTCTTGGCTTCTACAGTAACTCCAAGTAAACACAACCAATTAGAGATCTGAAGCTGGGATCCACATATGAGGGGAAATGAAGATGGCTGTGGAGGCTGCTGAGGTGGGGGAGGCATCAGCTGTGAACCTTACAAACTATGACACCTACCTGCCTGGCAAAATGTGATCACTTGTGCAATAGTGGCACTGCTGTTACAGGGTAACCAAATGCTTTTTGACTGGATTTAATGCCCACACCATAGGAGGGAATCCATGCTGAGTACTGAAATATGGTCAAAACCCATGATGGGGGAAACAAAAGGCTGTAGGGAGGAACTGACCACTGCTGTTCAGCTAAATTGACAACACACTGAGCTGTCTTCTAAATATTTATGTTTATAACCGCAAATACTACTGTAAGCCTTAATCAGAGAAGGTTCTCTTTCCCGTGAATGTGGTAAATGAAGACTCATGGCTGCACGAGGTGCTGAGAATAAGTGACCTACGTGTGCTTTGCCCTAAAAAAAAAAAAAAAAAAAAGACATTTAAACCATTCTCTCTAAAGCTTAGAGAGGACATGGTGGAAAGGGGGGCAGAAGGAACGAAAGAGCTGGAAGATAAGGAGAAGGGCTGTGGAATGCTATCTCTGGGCAAGATGCAACCACTGTAGTCATGGACTCATAATGGCTGCAGATGCCTGCCCTGGGTCGGTACTGGAACAGGCCCTTCAATAGTCAAAGATGAAGGAGGAGCTCAGGGGGCCTTACCCCTCGCTGCTTAACTATTTGCTATGGATAGATTCAGGGAAGAGGGGAGTTATTGGCTTCAGTTATGTACCCAATGGTCACCCCATCAAGCTTCAGTGGCCAGTTCTAATCTAATGGTGACACAGATGGTCCTGGTTTAAACTAAATGGGTCAAAAAATAAACTCAAAAGTCAGCAATCTTGGAATGGGACTGGCAGGGAGGAAGGAGAGGCATGGTAGGAATGGGAGAGTTAAGAGAGGCGTGGGGGAAGGAGGAATCAGATGCATTGTATACATGTATAACAACAAAAAGTATTTCTTGAAAGTTAGGAAGAAAGGAATAATAGGTAGGAAAAAAAAAGAATCAGCTTCCTTTCAAAAAAGCATCAACCCTTGACCTCTGGACAGTAACTGGCAGTTCCACAAATGCAAAGGCCCAGGGCCAACTTCTCTGGCAGACCCTGGCCCTGACCTAGTTGCTCACATAGCTCATGTTCGCCTCCAGAGGGCCCCAGCCTGTAGCATATGGGCCTCCTCTTGAGGCCTGCAAGGAAATGGCCATGGTCAGTTTGGTCTGAGAGTCTTAGCTCAGAATAGTATCAGTATAATTAAGAGGTAAACAAATGGGCTCTGACATACACAAGGATGAAGTGTTTACTGTTACATGAGAATAGCCACTATAGTGCCTGGACATTACACTGGCTACGTCATCTCAAGTCACTGAGGTTTTCGTCAAAGGCCACCCAACAAAGCTATCAGGTTTGGGGCTGTATCTCAGGAATTTGTGTTTTTAACAAGTTCCCAGATTAACCAATGCTAGGGTCTGTGGCCACATACAAAGGACAGTGGCTGAAGGGAAATCAACTTCCAGAGATCCCTGTAAAGACCAACTTGTCTGAGAAACAGTTGCTGTTCTCACTTCTTACAGGTCACACAAAACAAAGCCAACCTCTTACCTATCTGCACTGCCCAGGATACACAACAAAGAAACAATTCAAAAATGCTGGCAAAAAGCTACATTCAGCGATTAGTCAGAAGTCTACTGTCCCCTCCTACACACATAGTAAGGGGAGAAGTATGGCCCTCCCACACACTCAGTATGGGAAGAACTATGGCCCCAGAATTAGTGTCTGGCTAGACACATTTATGAATGGCTAAAGGCCTGGAAAGAACACAGGAAAGGACTCTCTTCTGTCTCTGCTGGTGCCAGGGATACATTAAACTCCTTCATCCTGGCTCTCTTTACTCAGACAAATAAGCTATTTCTTCTCAGCACTTAACAAAGGATGCCCAATCAGCAGGTAGCCAGGGTAGAGCACTCTGGTCTTCTTTCACAGGGGTTGAAAAATTCTAAGATACAAGAGATAAAACCTACAACCCAAGTTCTATATGATTTTGTCCCAATTTATTTATCCAACCAAATCACAGCACACTTATTTTATAAGGAGGCAGCCTTACATGTTTCCCATCTATGTGGCTGACTTTTCCTGAGTCTATGAGCACCCCTTTCTTCCACTGATGAGATGAAAGACTGTAATGATGAGTAATGAAACCCCAGGAGCATTTCTCTTACATCCAGTCCTTGTTTGGGTATCCTCAGCAGGATGCGTGACTGTACACTCACCTGAGAACACCCTTCCCTCCCTGCACACAGCGCCCCCACTGCAGACTCAGCACCCAGACACTCACACATTAAACACCCAAGTTCCCCAACAAGGCTCCCATCCAATTTTACTTGGCAACTAATCTATACACAACACAATGTATTGTTCACAATGGAAAATATAAACCATTTCCCTAAAATGTGTACCTTCCCGTAGCAATTTGGAAAAACAGAAGAATTCAGACTTTTCTTGAGGTGAAGAAAGCCTGGTTTGTGTTTGACCACGTGACTGGTTCGCCACTCAATCAGAGCACCTGGTATGTCTAATGCTATGCGTTTCACATCTCCAATACAGATGTGATAAATGCATTTTATCTAAAAATTAAAGTTGTTTGTTTCCCACTTAACATCAGAGTAAACAAGGGTCCTCTGAATGAAGGATTTAGGAGGTGCAACTCAATGCCATAGAATTCTTGGTAAACCCAAGAATTTTTCAAAAATCGAAAAAATGTGTGGCTCTAATGACCAGATAATGAATCCTGCATGTCAAGTGCTTTCCTATTGTTTAATCAAAATCAGAAATTGTTCATATTGATCTTGCAGCAAACAGATTATCTAAATGATTCTAATGGTTGATTCACACTTGGCATGTGACCTAAGGAGTGTTCAGAGAGCCCCGTACTCAGCAGCTCACCTAAGAGCCTCTACTCTCCCTGGCTTTACTTTCACTCACACAGCGTTTGCTGTTTATGAAAACAAAGGTCATGCTGGTGTTGGCACCTATAGCAGCAAAAACAGACAAAGAAGACATTTTTCCTGGTCACTTAACAGCAACTACCTTTCATGAGATGAAGGATTCATAAGATGTTTGCTCTGGATGACCTATAGTTA
>CAJQZJ010004760.1:11931335-11989029 GCA_907164525.1 Lophiomys imhausi
GACAGCACCCCCTATATTACTCCAAGTAGAAGATGAGCATTGAAGAATCTCCAGTGGGAGATGATTAAATTGGTGGTAAGCCATTCTCTTGGCAAGAAAAACCACTTGCTTCAACTGTAGACAGACTTCTGTCCAAAAAGGACAAAACTTGGAAGCAGGTAAGTCGACAGCCTAGCTCTGCCAATACAGGGTAGGTAAGTCCTTCATAATTCCTGTTCTACAACCAATGTCTGTCAGAACTTTTAAAAGGTAAATTATGTAATCCACACTAGTCATTTTGTTTTTAATCTAAAAATGTTATTTCTTTTTTATCTTCATGCTTATTTATAATTTCCATTTGTACATGTATATAATGTATCTTGATCACATCCGGCCTAAATCTCACCCCCCCACCACTCCTCCAGCCTCCCTCCTAATACCCACCCCCATGTCCTCTTCTTTTTGAAGCAGTTCCGGCATTCAAGTGTGTGTGACTATCCACTGAGCACACACAATCCATCAGCAGCTACTCTCTTGACTTTTGTCACTGTTTTGTTTTGTTTTTATTTGTTCGTTTGTTTTTGGGACAGGGCTTGCTATATAGATCAGTTTGGACTCAGTCCAGTTCCTGATTTTCCTGCCTCAGCCTGGTCAGAGGTAATTACAGAAGTATGGCATCTTGCTCTTTTTTTTTTTTTGTCATTTATACAATTCAGGGGTGGTCATTACAGTGCATCTAAAATATACCTGTGTCCCTCCCTCTCACAATGGTGTGTGTGTGCCCATGTTGCTTAAGCTGGTATTGAATATATATATATGTATATATATGTATATATATATTATAAATGTATCCCACTGTTCCTATCTCTGGAGCTCTTTCCACTTTGCAAACTGAAAATACCATGAGCAACAATTTAGGAGTAATTTTACCAGAGATTGTAAACCCATATGAAAAATATTTAAACTTTAACTTATCTAAGCTTTTTATTACATAGAAGAATGACAGATAATCAGGCATAAATTAGTAGGACAGAAGAATAGAAAAGTCTCGGGATAATAATAGATGAAAGAAATCAAAGAGAACAGGAATTATGTAAAATTTCTGATCACTAAAAAAGACTGTTTATTCTATTTTAAAATGTCTAATGGAAATACCAAACCACTCTATTCAGATTTCATTTTCTACATTGAAAAGTTCAGCGGGTGTGGTGGTGTGCACACAGGCAGGAACGTGCAGTTACGCACACACACAGACACCCAACCCCCTCCCAAAGCCGCCTTGCAGTGTCTAGCTAGGCCAGCAAGCAAGTTAGTCTATGGAAAGCTTCCCTTTCCCACCAGCACTTAACTCCGGAAGTACCCTTCCCCTGGAGGAATTAATTCTAGGCACACATGGAAAGACACGTACATGAGTTGGTGAAGATCACCTTTCTGGAAGTGACAAGGAAGGAAGGAAGGAAGAACGAAAAGAACAAAGGAAGGAAGGAAGGAAGGAGCAACTAGCCCGAGTAATCTCTGAGCAGACACAGGCCATATGTGTCTTGAACACCAATCCAAAATGGGTTGGGCCTTTTCTAATATATGTAAACTCAAATGCTTATAAAGACAGAAATTGTTACTTCTGGAGAGTGCTAGGGAATCTATTATTATGAAAACCATCAAATAAGAGGAAAAAATCAAGTATGTTTTAAAGGAAGAGCGCTTGTCACTGGGAAATTCAGAAGTGTGTAACTTCTTAGTTTCCACAGCTTTCAGCAAAATAAATTGTTGTTCCATTATTTTGATAGTATTAACACACTTCATAACACACCTCAGTCTTTACTTCTGCAACAGGGCAGTTAACACCAAGAGAAGGGGTCACTTTACCTTTTAATGCTTAAGAAGAAATTAATCTCAATATACAAAGTTCTTAGACCAGTAAACAAAAGTACATTATCCTCGGCTGGGCATAGCGGCTCATTCATGTGACCCTAGCATTCAGGAGACTGAGGCAGGAATATCACAAGTCCCAGGACAGCCTGGGCTACACAGTAAAACCCTGTCTTTAAAGAGTGAAAATCATTTTGATTCTCCTTAACATATATTCAACAATAGTAACAACAACTTGATGATTATATAGTTAGAAAAGATTTCAAGTATCCCAGCTAATACATTTATATGTATATATGCATATATATTAGTTGAGATGATATGTATATTATATGTATAATCTACCATTTGTTATTTATCTCTCTCATCTTATCTCTCTTCACCTCTCCTTCCTCAATCTCTTGAAGAGCTTCCAGTTCAATGAGAGGTCCTGGTCCTGTCTCAAGGCAATAAGTCAGAAAGTGATGAAGGTAGACATCCTCTTGCCTCAGAGCCCTCAACCATGCATACATACAAACATACTACACATGTATAAAAGAGTTACAAGAGAAATTCAAACACATATAGAGATTGATGAAAATATATCAAACCAAAACTTACAGAATGTAGCTAAAGCAGAAAACACAGGGAAACTTATAGATCTAAAAACCCAAAATGAAGCTCATTAACTTAAATAGCCATCACTAGAAACCAAACACCATGCAAACCTAACTAAAGAAAGAAAAATTAATTGGACCAGAGATTGGAAAAAATAGAGAAAGTAACGAAACAAAAAGTTGGATCATTGAAGAGATCAGCAAAATTGGCACATCTTTGGGTAGGAGGAAAAAGAAACAAATTCAAATCATTCAAATGAAAGGGAGGCTGTAGATCTTTAGGAATGAGGGATTTCGAGTATCCCAACAGCAATGGCCACTGTGATAAAGAACCTGGATCCCTGCAAGAGATATCTGATTCTAGGATATGCCTCAGGAAACATGTGAGATGAGCCTGGCCATTTCATAATAGCAGAAAGTCAGGAAGCAAAACAAACCCACAAACATGGACCATGTAGAAGGGAACCAGCTGGGAAAAGTGCCAGTGGCCAAAGCTGGGACAATCAGAGCAAGAAAATAAAACAGCACAAAATAAACATTCACGGGACCACACCGATACAAACAGATGCCAGAGTAAACAACTGGGTAGATAGAGCTTCCATGCAGAAGAATACTAAATAATTTATCGGGACACATCACCCTCAAAGAGGGGCAGCATGGTTCTCTACCTTTTATACACAGGCTACAAGTAAGGAATTTGCTCCCAAGAGCACAGAATGGAAAGGGAGGAGAGTGATTTCACAGTGGGGCTATCTGGACACTTTTCTGCTTGGGAATCAAGATTAGCATCAATGGTGGCAAGTCCCGGTGGCCAGTGGAGATATTTGGCATGATGGACAGAAATGGTATACTGCTACCGTGGTTTTCCCTTTCAGAGTCACAATCCTAACCCAATGATGAAAATCACAACAAACAGCAAATCCCTATCAAGGGACACTCTGTAAAACTTTGGCCAGTGGTCCTCAAAAAAAAAGGTCATCAAAAATGAGGAAAGTGCAAATTATCACAATCAAAAGGAACACAAAGAGACATCACCAGTAAGTGGGAGGGTTTCTCCTGGATGACCTCTTGGAACATTAGGTTAGAAAGAATACTAGGGAAAAACTAAATCTGAATAAAGTATGGGGCTCAGTTAATTAGGATGTATCAGCACTAGATCATTCATTACAAAAATGTACCATGGTAACATAAGAAGTCCCAAACTGAGGAAACGAGTGTGGTCTATATGAGAATCCTGTGTATCCTCACTGCAATTTTCCTGTAAATTTAAAACTGTTCTAAAAATGATTTGAAACATTTTTATATTAGTCTACAAAGTAACAGGCCTCCTTGTGGCCTTTTCATCTCTTTTTTGTTCTGGCCAATCCTCTCTTGTCCTTCACAGCCATGTCCTTTCTGCTTGCTTGAACCCTCTGCTCTTTGTGCTTGCCTTGACATTTTCATGCTACGTGAGTTCTGTTATCTGCCCTACACTCCTTACACCCCATTCTCTTTCGTGGTTCCTCTTCTAAGGTCTTATGGATGTAACTGAAAATGCTATATTAAGTAACTCTGGCTCAGAAGGAAAAATCCTACATGTTCTCTCTCATATGCAGACTTTAGTTTCTAGTTATATGTGTGTAATTATGTGGGCATGAATGTGAATATAGTTCATCAATCTAAAATAAATTTTTAAGAAAAGATTATACATGAATCCTATGAGAGACCATATGATGAATACTGGATATCCTAGATGGTATAAACAGATTTCAAGGAAGATACAAACTATAAGAACTTACTAAAAGAGAGAGAAACTCTGAATAACTTACAACAAGGGTATTGAATTAATTTCTAAAATACCCACCAAGACAATTCCAGGCCTAGATGCCTTCACTCATGAATTGTACCAAATGTTCACAAAATGTATAGCAATCTTTCACAAACTCTTCAAAAAAGTATGAGAGAACACATCTCACTTTATTTTACCAGGCCAATTTTGCCCTGATACCAACACCAAGAAAGGAAGGCATCAGAATAAATTTATAGATCAAAATCCAGTATGAAGAGGACAAAATTACATTAAAAATATCAGAAATCTATAATCATTAACATAAAAAATACACAACCAGAGCCAGCAAACTATAGGCATGCAAAGTTGTGTCTGTATCTGAAAACAAGTTATTGTAATATACAATATTAAAGGCCAAAAGCAACATGATCATCACAACATGCAAAATGAAAAAAATAATACACAGCAAACCAGGGCAACCCCAGATAATGGTGTACTTAATGGCTTAAGGAAGAATAGACAGCCCCAGAATTAAGAAGAAATCAAGAATGTTTACTTTCACATTTGAGAACAGGCAAGAAGGCGAGAAGGAGGATGTTCTAATATTTCTATTCATAGACAGAATTTATCTAAAATTCCCTAGAGCTGATTAGTGAGTTCAGTACAGTTTAAAGACACAGTATCACTACACAAAATGAATCTAATTTTTATACCATAGCAGTGAACAATCAATCTGGAAATAAAGTTTTTAAAAAAGCAATTCTACTAATAGCATACTGAAGGGATACAGTGTTTAGGGATAAAGTAAACAAACGACATGAAATCTCAGAATACTGCTGAAAAATTAAAGAAGACACAAATGGATGTTCCATGTCCATGCGTTAGAGAACCTGATGTCCTTAAGATGGAAATGCTCCCTGAGTTGCTTTACAGATTCAAAGCAACTATCAAAATCGGCTGCCTTTGGGAAGGTAACTGCCAAGTTGGTCCTAAAAGTGTTTGGAAATGTGAAAGACACAAGATATCTAAAAGAATCAGTCTTGAAAAGAAGAGCTAGAGAAACTCACACCTCCTAATTTCAACATTTTTTCTGTGGTGCTGACACAGTGTGATGATTTAGTGGATGAGAAGTACTTAGGACAGTACTTCCTAACGCTGCAACCCTTTAACCTAGTTCCTCATGTTGTGGTGACCCCCAACCATAAGATTATTTTCATTGCTACTTCATAACTGTAATTTCACTACTGCTATGAATCAAAATGTAAATATCTGAAATGCTGGATATCTGATATGTGACCCCTGTGAAAGGGTCATTTGACTCCCAAATAGATTTTGACTCACAGACTGAGAACCACTGACCTAGGAGATTACTAAATCACACTTGTGGATGTGTACAGAGACATGTCAATAAGTGGGGAAGACCCACCTTGGTGTGAGTGGTATTATCCAATGTGCAGGGGTTTAGATGTAGTGAGAGTAGAGAATCCACTAGAAGAAGTATGTACTCTCTCTTGTTTCTGGCCAACATGATGTGAACTGCTCTGCCCTGGTATGTCCTCTGTCTTCATGACGGGCTGATGCTCAAACTGAAGTAAACTGTCTCCTTCTTTAGTTGCTCATGCAGGTATTTTGTTACAGGGACGCAACATCTGACTAATACATATATGATCAGTGGAACAGAATCAAGACAAATACATAGAATAAAAATTTGATTTTTGACCAATTAGGAATGTCTAGACAACCCTCTGTGAGAAGAAATAACTTTTTCAACAACTAGTTTTGGAACAACTCAATATCCATGTGAGAAAAATGGCATAGGACTCTTAGTTTACACCCACACACAAAAAGTGATTCAGGGCTTGTCAGTGGTAGTGCACACCTTTAATTCCAGGACTCAAGTGGCAGAGGCAAGTGGATTTCTGAGTTAGAGGTCAGCCTGACCTACAGCGGTAGTTCTAGGACAGCCAGGGCTAGGCAAAGAAATCCTGTCTCAATATAACAAAACAAAACAATTGATTCAGACTGCATCATGGAGTAAACCTAAGAGCTGGTACTTTAAAAACTCTATTATTACTTAGATATGATACCTATGGCATAAACAACAAAAGAAAAAATTAGACAAACTGGATTTCACTAAAATTTAAAACTTTTGAGCATCAAAAGATACTATCAAGAAAATGGGAAGGTATTTACAGAATGGGAAAAATATCTGCTAATTAGATGTCTGATGAGGAAATTGCATCAAAACTATATAAAGAGCTTTAAAAGCTCAATAGCAGGCTGCCAGATATGGTGCCTCATGCACTTTGTGGGACAGTGCATGGCAGACAGACCTCTGTGACTATGAGGCCAGCCTGGTCTACATGGAGAGCTCCAGGCCAGGACTACATAGAAAGAGCCTGTCTCAAACAAACAAACAAACAAACAAACAAACAAACAAACAAACACCAACTAAACTAAACAACAGAAAGATGATTCACCCCAACAAAAAATGATCAACAAACTGGAATAGACATTTCTCCAAAGAAGATCCACAGATGGCCAATTAACACAAGAACAGATGGTGTTTAGCATTGCTACTCATTGGGGAGGTGGGGATCAAAAGCACCACGGGACAGCTTTCTTAAGCCGGAGAGTCCTCCAGAATGCACACCACTGTCCTTCGACAACATCTCTCTTAACTGCCTGCACTTAAATCTAAGCACCCACTGTCTCTTTTTATTAATAAACTCCAACCTTGAAAAAGTCCATAGTGAGCTGCTCCTTATGGTTCTGAAGGGTGCACTCCAAAGGCCCACGTGTACTTGCAATGAGGTGGAGTCTGGAGGTGTCCCTTCAGGAGGGACCCTAGATGTTTATTTTTGTTTTCTGGCTTAGGAGGTAGGTGGTTTACTCTGCCATATGCTCCTGTCATTATGTTCTGCCTCACTACAAGCTTAGAACACGATGTTGGCTCAGAACTTTCAGAATCACAAGCTAAAATAAACTTTTCTCTGTCTAAGTGATAACTGCCTCAGATAGCTTATAGCAATGAAAATCCAACTAATAAGTTACCACTTCAAATCTATTTGGATGGCTATGATAAAAAAGGTAAGGACACACTAGTGTGAATGTGGGCCAATATGAAGCCTCATACATTTTTGATAGGATTTTAACAGTTGGCAAACAGGTTGGCAGTTCCTTAAAGTGTTGAACAGAATTGCTACATGAATGACCATTTCACTCCAAGGTATATTATCAAAGAGATGAATACATTTGTCTACCCAAAAAACAAAACAAAAAAACTTGTATACAAATGTTTATAACAACATTGTTTTCAAAATGAAAATGTGTCCAATTGTCCAACAGGGCATACAACATATGTTACATGCATATACCCAGATTTGTTCAGTCCTGAATGAATGAAGCATCAATCCATGCTACAACAAAGGCCTTGAAAATATTATCCTAAGAAGAAGAATTTTTAAAAAAGATATGAAAGGTCATTTATTACACACTCTACTTATCTGTTATGTCTTGAATAGGCAAATCAGTACAGATAAAAAGTATAATATGGAAATGATGTGGGCTAAAGGGAGAAAAAATTAAGAGTATTGTCAATGAGTATGATCACAGGGGTTCTGTGTGGGTGAAGAAAATGGTCTAAAATTAGATGGTGGTAATGACTGTCCAACTCTGAGATTATATTAAAAATCACTGAATTTTACAATTTATAGGTGTGAATTTCATTTCATACTAATTATAGTGTCTACAGCTGTTATTTAAAAGAGCTCACCTTAAAGATTATGTTTGTAAAACAGCCAAATGGAAAAGCTCATTGGAAGCTATGATTAGAAACATGGAGATCCGTAGGGAGGTGCTGGATAGGTGCTACACATAGAGGCTCTGGTTTTGCCCCAGGAAACAGGAGGCCCCATGAGACTGGGGTCTAGCCCTTGTCATCACACAATTAAGAGAACATGTACAGTTAAGCGATCAGGGAAGGCCAGGCCCTATGACTGCTGGGCTTTTGGAAGGAGGTGTGGGCTGTGAGGCTTGGGCCAGCTCAGCTGGCAAGGCCAGCTTTTCCAGTTTGAATGGGACCTAAGGTGTCGGATGGAAAGGAGGTCAGAGGACATATGCTCTGAACAGGGTGGGGCTTGCCTTTTACCTCACACTCCAGTCTCCACTCTGACCCCAAATGGCAAACGTTCCTCTGGTCTTCTCTAATTCAGAAAAGAAACTTATACAAATGGTATTTCTGGAGTCAGAGAGCTCTGGTCATTTAAGTTTATTTTCATTATTCAACATATATCACCATTGTCACTCCAATCCCTTAGTTTCCAAGGTAAAAGATGTTATTATGCTTTTATTTTCCTTGATACTTGAAGGCATATGTGAACTTACCATACAGTTAAACACACACATTTCCGTGTAGAAACACATTCAATTCAGAGCATGGGTGGCTCCAGAAAGAGTCATCTTCACATGGGGGTCTTATGGTCAGCAGAGTTAAATCCAATGTGGTATGTTCTTCAAGTCTGCTCAGCTGTATTTATGGCTTCAAACTGTAAACTTCTCACCTCTCAGGAGGCTACCTTACAAGCTCCTACACTGATGGCTCAGAGTGTGAGAGACTCACCCAAGGCCACAAAGGATGGCTGCAAGTGGGACTTTTAATCTTGACTCTTTGTTGTTCTTTCTGCACCCGCTGGTAGTTAACAGCCCATGCATTTCCCTTACTACAGAAAACATGGTTTAGAAAAGAATCTAAAAACGGCCCCTTAAGGTTAATGAGTTAAAGGCTTGGTTTCCAATTGACTGGGTTTTTTAAAGATGATTGGACCATGGGGGTTCTGTTTAGGGGAAACAGATCAAGAGCATGCCTTTGTAGGGTTTATCTTGTTCTACATGCTTTTTTGTCTCTGCTTCCTACTGCCACAAAGTGAGCACTTTTGCCCTGTCCCATCCTTCTGTCATGGTGCTCTGCCTTGTCGCAGGTCCAGAGCTAGCCAAGCATGGGTTGACTCCTCCAAAACCATGAGCCAGAACAAACTGCTGCTCTTTTAAAGTTGCTTTTCAAGTATTTCAACACTGTGATACAAAAAAGCAACTAATGCATAGTCCCCAGACTTCATATCAAACTTATGCAGATACTGTGTTCATTTAAAAAATGTCTTCCTAAAGAGGCTGGAGAGATGGATCCTAAGACTACATACTGCTCTTCCAGAGGCCATGAGTGTGCATGGCAGGTCATAACCATCTGTAACTCCAGGAGGACCCAAAGCCTCTGGCCTCTGCAGGCACCTGTCTTCACATGCACATACTAAAAAAATAAAAATAAAAATAATAGTAATAATAATAATAATAAATAAATAAAAACACTTCTTGCTGAACAAAGTGCACCTTTGGCTGGATATTGTTCCAGCTGAGCTGCATGTCCCTGTTTTGGAGTCTATGGCAAGATGGCTGGCTACCACCCTCAAGCTGAGCCCTGACTGTGTCTTCTTTCCAGGTTCAGAGGAATGAAAACTGGTAACAGCATGGTCCTTACATGCTGCTGTCTCCCTACTGATGGAGGATGCTTGGGTGAGCGCCCACTGGGTCCTCTGACATCTCAGAGGGAAGATTGTCTACCAAGTCTGTCATTTAGTAAAAGAGCCATGCCGTGTCCTGTTCTGAATATTCAGGGGTGGGAGATACACACACAGCACCTCTGCTCTCTGGCTATCATGGGGAGATGTACTATCTCCTTTATAGTGATAGGCAACAAAAATTCAAGCAGTGGAAGGACTCACCCTTGATTTCTCATTCTCTGCCAGTATCTGAATTGTCCATGAAATCACCTCCCTCTTCAACTGGTTTTCACAAAAAGTCAGAATAAAAATTGAAAGGCACACATTTCTGACTGTCATCCTTTGTCATTCATTTACTCAAAATATTCTGGTTTGGAGAAGTGTTCTTTCCCCTTCTGCACCTTCTGTTTGTCTCTGCCCTGGCCAGAGAAGTGGATCACACATGTCAGTTGTCATAGTTACCAGATCTTGTTCTTCGAAAGCACAGTAGTTCTGGTTAAACCCTCCAAAACCAGTTTCATTGAAGATACCTCCTGAAGGACAGTCTGGGGTCTGGTGCTGCCCCCTGGCACATCCTGGAGACCACAGGATTCATGTGTGCTTGAGTCTATGGTGTCCCTGCTGGAGCTCCCTCAGTGTCAAGGGTCCCGCAGATGGGTAACTGATGGGGTCGTCACATGCTGTACAGAAAAGCCCAATGGATACCACCAAGAAATGCCTCTCCCAGGTGTGTCTACAAGCACACCTCTTTAAATTAAAGATCGCACAGTATGTGGTTTGCTTTTCTTCATGGTTTAAGTCAGGATGCAACTATATAATTCTAAACTCAAAAGGGATTCAGGACTCCCTGCCATGCATGTTCTCTGCTCCAAGCAATCAATGATTCCAGTTTTGATGTGGTCTTCAAAAGATTTTACTCAAAGAAGGGTAAACACATGTGAACTGCAAGTCTTCCTTCCCTACCCTTCCCTTCCACAGGGTCTTGCTGTACAATCCTGGCTGGTCTTGAACTTGTGATTCTCTTGCCCCCACCTCAGGAATCCTGGGCTTAAGGCTGGTGTCATGTCACCCAGTCTTCTTTTCTAAACAATAGTAGCAAAGTATCTAGCCACAAGGGTACATCACACTTTTCTCCCTGAACTGCTATATTATGAAAATGTTTCTTTGCTTGGTGTTATGGTCTATGGAGGAGATACCCCAACTTATAGATGCCCTTCAACTTGAAAAGGGTTATTTTTACTTGGTTGCTGACTTCCTAACTTGGCCACAGGATAGGATGCCATTTGTCTCATACTGGCTGGTGAAAGCTTGCTGAAGATCCAGTTATCAGTGAACAGCCTATACCAGCCAGAATTGGTTCAGGGACCAGTCCACCTCCCAAACCTAAGCCACAAACTTAAGTCACAAATTTAAAAAAGTTAACCTATATTAGGAAGCAGCAGGAACTGCCCTAACTTACCACTGTCAAGAAGCCTTTACTGAACTAATGAACTGAGCCTACTAGTGAGCTTTAAGACCAAGTCTATATAATAAGCCTGTAAGCTGGCACTGGCTTAGCAGGTCATAAAGCAAGATGGAATGAGAAAGTTGTGAAACAGGTCCACATTTCTCATAGGCAATGGGTTCCACTAGCCCTGCAGGGTGCATTTTATTTCCCAAATTCTCTACCCTTCTGAAGCCACATGCCAGCCAACATGCTGGCAAAAAAAAGGAGGCAATGTTTCAAGGAATAACTGTAAATCAAGAATAAGAAACAAGGCCAAGTGACTATAGCTGTACCTCCTAGCTGCCTGAAGGTATGGGGTGCTTATCTGGGGGGGAAAAAAGGTTATTTCCAAGAATCACCTAAGAAGGAAATAGAGTGAATCAATCACTGTGGCATACTCATTTGCTTTTGGCTAACTTGAGTGGGGGGTCCCAGTTTACCCTGAACTGGGGTATCTGTATCATACACATGCTGCAGGCAGGAACCCTCTCAAGAACTCTGAGATTTCCGCCACAGTCCTGGACTTCTGAGTAGACACTATGAAGAGAGCACCTGAGGATGCTTCATCAAAGGGCAGGGCAGGAACCTCTGAGCCATCAGGGGTGAGGGAGGGCCAGGATCCTGTCACGGAATGCCCTGATACACCTTTATTTGAACGTCAAACTGTAGGTAGGAGCTTACTCACTGAACCAATTTCTTCTTGAGTTGTGCTTCAAGAAAAACACAGTGTTCATTTTAACCACTAAAGGACTTAGTATACAATAACATCCAAAAAACCTTTACTGAATGATCAAACAAGAAATGATGCACTGTACAGCCCTACTTTCATTCACCCAATGAATATTCTTGGGACACCTTTGTGCTCAGATACCATTCTACCCACGCAGGTGACGAGAGGGCCCAGAGAGAAAATGCCTGCCCTCAGGAAACCTGTACCCTACAGAAGGTGGGCAGTATGAAGTAGAAAACAGCCAATTCTGCAGTGAGTTAGGAATCAGTAAGAATTATGGGAAAAACAAAAGTGGGGCATCTCTATGGTCTTCAAGGTCACGTGTGACAGAGCCATTGTGTTGGCCAGCCCCTAAGGCTGTTTTTGCCTGGGATGGCTCAGGCTCTTAGTTCTCCACAGCTGCTCCTCTACGAAGAATCCCAGACACCCCAGCCTGTGGCCAGCTCTTCAGCTCTGTTTTCCCAGTAGCCTTAGCTTTGGTCTGAGCAGACTGTGCCTGTGAATTATGGCCCCATCTGTCTTTCCCACCTGGGACAGGGTGTTGCTCACAATATTCAGATTGTCCAAGACACCCGAGGTGCTGCCTGCTTGTGGACACCCTTTCTGGCTCCCTGTAGCCTGAAGTGCTGCTCTCATTATCCTCCCTCCCACCCTAGAGGTGGATCTACCTCTGAGAGTCCATGATACATTACTCTGATTGAAATTATTCTCCTTGTCTCTCTGTTCCTAGCCACGGAGCAAGAGGGACACTGGCCTATCGGGAATGGCACTTGTTGACCTGCATAGCCAACAAAGCACCAGAGGAAGACGATGGCAGAGGCGAGGGACTTATGGAGGGCTCTACAGTTAGCAGGTAGAGGAATGCCCATGTGTAACGTAGGCCAGGAGAAACTACAAATGGGCCTTATTCCTCTCCTGCATTCAGTGCCTAGAAACTAAACTCTACCTAGATTCAACCACTGAGATCCAAGGACTTCAGGCACCTCACAGAGGGAGTCCCAGCAGGCCAGGACCTCTCAGAGGCTGGGGGAATGCAAGGTAATCAAGAGAGGGGAGAGGGCCTGAATGTGCCACCAACTGCTCTGAACCTGGAAGGTGGGGTGGGAGAGGAAACTGGCTTCACTGAGACATTTACATTCAGACTCCTTCCTAACCTAGAGGGACCTATGCAGTTGTCATTCTACTCCCAGCCAAGACCAGAGCAGAGGCCTGACTCACTATCGTGAACTAGCAGGTTTATTATAAATGAAAAGCTCTTCTATCTTTCTACACAAGAATAACCCTATAGACTAAACAAACTCTGTCCTGCAACTCTGGAGGCTGCTCCTGCCCCAGCCCTACAAGGCCTGGTCCTGCAAGGTCCCACCCCGTAGGGCTGAGCGGTATAAGCCCTGGCTCTACAACCCTCTTCCCTACAGGCCTCTCTTGGCAAGACCCACCCTTGTAGGCTCCACCTTGTGCATGTAATCTCCTATAGGGCCTTGCAAATGAGAATAATCTCATGCAACCAGAAGCACCTGGAAACTCCCACAAATAACACCCACCAAAATATTTACAGCAATGAAAAATGAAACCAGTAAATGAACAAACATACAATAGACCAAAATAGCCATATCCACAGACAAAAATACCAGATGAAGCCACAAAAGAAGTGATGTTTTAAAAAGGGTTTAAGAATTCAGGGACTTCTTTACAAGATGTGAGAGAATAGAACTCAGTGCTGAATTTGCCCTGTGATTCTGGTTAGGTCAAAAATATTTGACTCAAAACAATAAAGAAGCAAAGCCTGCCTGCCCCTAGAGGCATTGCAGATGTGGGTGCTCTGTCATATGTGCATCAGTGGGTGGCAGAGAGGACAGAGGCTACATCTACATTCAGTGTTCTGACCTATGAACATCTGAATGAATAGTAGCCTAACATTAGGGGAGGGGGGCTGGGAAGCAAGCCAGAGACCATCACCAGTTCAGTGCCATTGGGCCTAGACTGGGAGCTAGCCTGTGTCAACCACTATTTCAACAACAGACAAGCACCAGAAGGGCTCCCAGGAAAGAAGCAAGCTAGAGATTAGGGGAGCCCTGCCTGGCCCTGGATAAGGGGGTTGTGGGAGAGCCAGTCCTGCTTTTTGTTTGCTTTGTGGTGGTGTTGGCAAGGGAAAGATCCCCTCCCCTCCTTATGGCCCTCACCATCAGTGGAGGACAGGAGATCTGGCCCCACTGGGGTCACAAGAGCAGGAGAACTGTCCCTGGCCCTCACATGCTACAGCACTCAGGAGAGCAGACCTTGCATCTTGCCTGGGCAGCACACTACAACTGGCCCTGGATGTAGTGGTTGTGGGTGAGCCAGCCCTGAGGGAGTGAATGTGGGAGAGTCAGTCCTGCCTTCTGTCTGCTTTGTGGTGTTGGTGAGGGAGAGATCCCCTTTACTCTCTTACCCCCACCACAGGTAGCAGGTGGGAGAGTTGGCCCTGATGGGGTCCTGAAATCAGGAGAGCTGGTCCAACCCCTTACCTGCTGCAGCACTGGGAAGAGCAGGCCCTGCAAGTGGGGGTTGCAGGTCCAGAACCAGGGCTTTGAGTTGGCCCACCCCAATATTCACCCCATGGATGAACTGCTGGAGTGCATGAAGAGGCCAGATCCACAGACCCAAAACTACAGGATCTCCATGACACAGGACAGTTACAGCATATCTGAGAGGAGTCCCAGTGAGGTTTCACTATTGAAAAAGTAGCAGAAGCCAGAAGTCTCATACCAGACCAAGGAGTCATTATAATGAACATTTGTAAGCAAAAAAATGTGAACAAAAGGGAATATTGTGGGGCACACTGAGACACACTACAGCTTCCTCAATGAGACTTTTTTTTTTTTTTTTCCGAGACAGGGTTTCTCTGTGTATCCTTCACTGTTCTGGACTCACTTTGTAGATCAGGTTGGCCTTGAACTCACAGAGATCCACCTGCCTCTGCCTCCTGAGTGCTGGGATTAAAGATGTGTGCTATCAGGGGGGAGGTTGCAAGGGTGGAGTGTGGATCTGAGGGGAGGTGGGAGATGAGAGGGAACAGGGTGAATGATGTGAAATTCACAAAAAGGAGGAGGAGGAGGAGGAAGAGGAGGAGGAGGAGGAGGAGGAGGAGGAGGAGAAGTAGCAGCAAAGCCTGGCCTAAGGATCCAAGACAGAAGTCCAGGACACCAGGGAAGTTTGCCTGATGGTTCCAGGCATGGTTTTAGGATGCACTGGGTCCCACGTGATCTTGAGCACACAGCAGGAGCATCTGGGCCTACAGGGACAGTGCAGCTTTGAAGAGTCAGAACGAAGTTGCATGCTTTTTTTTTTTTATTATTCTTTACTTTTGAGACAGAAGAATGTAAGGTATTCCAGGCTGGCCTTGGATTTGCTATATAACCAAGGATGACCTTCAACATTTAATCCTCCTGCCTCCATGTACAACTGCTAAGATTGCAGGCATATACCACAATGCCTGGTTTAGGTGGTGCTAAATGGAACCCAGGATTTTCTGCATGCTGTGCAATCATTCTGTCACCTCAGCTGCATCCCTATCCCTCAGCTGTACTTTAAGACTGACAACTAGGGCTGTAAACAGCCAGTCACAGTTATGGTCTACTTTTCAGTATTTGTCCGTTCAAGAAATCTTCACATACTACCTGCTAGGTCTGGCCCTGAGCTGGGGTGAGTATATGATGCTGAACAAACAACCTGACTTCATGTGGCTGAAGGTTTGCTGATCAGCAGGAAATCAGTCAGCAGTCACACATCAGCCCATAATTACACCCTGAGAAATGCCAGGGAAGTGACCACGAACCCAGGCCTTTATTTAAACTGGGTGTGTGAGGCAGGTAAATCATCAGGTAAGGAGATTGGGGAATAGACATTTGATTTATGGTTCAAGCTGAAGGGCTTTGCCCTATGTTAGGTGCTGTAGGGAAAGGATAGGAAGGCAGTAACTAGCACAAACCAAGGCCTTCTGCATGTCTCTTATGTCCTCACTATTCACTGAGATGAGTCCCAGCTTCACAACAACCTGACTCCAGAGGAAAGAGCTAGGCAGGGTCAATGATGGCTCCACCCAGGTTATGGCAGAGACTTGCCTTGGACTGTTAGAGACACGGTCAGAACAGGATTTGTTAAGGAGGGAGGGAAGGAGAGAGGGAGGGAGGGAGGGGGGAGGGAGAGAGAGAGAGAGAGAGAGAGAGAGAGAGAGAGAGAACCTGGATTACAGTCATATATTCCAACTTGAATGGGGGTAGGATAAGATGGATGGACAGATGACAGGTATGTAGAAAGAAGGAAAGAAAGAAAGAAAGAAAGAAAGAAAGAAAGAAAGAAGAAAGAAAGAAGAAAGAAAGAAAAAGAGATTAGGGAGATAGATAGTAGGGAGATAATAGATATACCATAGATGTTGCTCTGGATGACATACTGGGACAAAACTTATAATCAGGCCATAAGTCTGTGAGTCAGGCAGGGTGGTGCTTGGTCTTTTCCTGTGCTGTCCTCCCACTGATATCCAGAGTGATGATGGTACAACTGTCACACCTGCTTTACTGCCTGGACCAGCACCACAGGGTGCATGAGATTGCCCAGGGTGAGATCTGGGCCAAGGACGGTCACTGGCGAGGGCTCTATCTGAGAGGCCATACACTTTTGAGGGAAGGCCTGAACCCTGACTCACACAGGTACTTTGCACTGGGGATCCAATGCAGACAGGATAGGGACAGAGGCCAGAGACAAACAAGCATGACAGAAATGACAAAATCACTGCCAGGCAGCCGATGTGACAGCAAGTCTACTCAGAGAGGCATCGCTGCCCAGTTTTACAGGCCAGAAAAGTAAGACCTAGAGCAGCAGTTTTCAATCTGTAGGTCTCTAACCCCCACAGGGGTCACATACCAGATATCCCACACATCAGATATTTTACATTACAATTCAAAACAGTAGCAAAATTACAGTTATGATGTAGCAATGAAATAGTTTTATGGTTGGGGATGATCACCACAACATGAGGAGCGGTATTAAAGGATCACGGCATTAGGAAGGTTGAGAACCACTGACCTAGTGGGATTCATTGACCTGCTCAGTAATAAGGCTAGTAGTGAAAGAGCTGAGGCCGATTTACAGGAGGGACTGAGACAACTGTAATGGGACAGTCAGAGACAAGGAAGACTATAGGTGGGAGGAGAGGTCTGGAGCAATAGGTAAGAGGGGCTGCTGGTGAGGAAGTAGGCCGCTTGGTAGTTGCGCAGAGACAGACTCTAGATAGGTGGAGTGTGAATGTAGCTGCTCATGTGTCTCCACGGGACTTTCCTGAACTGTAAATATACAGTGAGCACCCTGGCTCTAGAGGAAACAGTGTGACCTATGCTTATGAAGTGTGGAGGAGTCAGGCGGTTTGCAGGTTGGGAGCTGCACAAGGGATGCTGGCTGGTCCTGGTGACTCATGACACAGGTTCAGACAACAGTGTCAAGCTGGAAAGCACCACACTCAAAAGTGCATCGGCTCCCAGCTTTGCTCCCTGCGCTGGCTTCACAACTCTGAGTGCTATACTGCATGTCTCTGGGTCTTAGACTACTTGGTAAGCAGGGACGGAGAGCTGCCCTCCATAGGGTCTGTGTGAGAATCCAAAAGGAAGGCTTGTTCTGTGCTCACAGTGTGGGAGGAGAGTAAGACTCCTGGAACACCTCACATTCTGCAGGCCCAAGGAGGTGTACAGCACTTCATGGCTGTCACCAGTTGTCACCCAGCCCTCCTCATGAAGCAAACCTGTACACTTCTGCAGCATTCAGGACAGACCATCTGGGGGTGCTTGTCTACGGACTGGACACTGCTCTGCATCAGCTGAGCTGTACCTCCTAACTTCAGAGGAATACCCTGGCTTATTAGGCCTGTCCCTGCCATTGCTGTAAAGTGACTATCCTTCGGGGCCATTTTTCAAAATCAAACAACCGTTTTTGTTTGTTTTTAAAGCATACCATGAGAGACCAGAGCTTGAAGGTCTGGGTGGGTGGGTACTAGCCTCTCCTCCCAGCTGTGTGATTCAATGGGCCTCTGCTAAGTGATCTGACTGTGCCAGGGTTGAAGGGCTGAGCAATGCTCGCAATAACACTGCTGCAGAAGAGCCTGCTGTGGTACTGCTGAAGGACGGGGTGATGCTCCAAGCCTGTGTTCCTGGTCTGTGCTCCCTGCATTCACCAGAGACACTGCACACAGGCCTGAAGCACCCATGCTGTGTTAACAGGCAGGATCAAAGACTCAGACTGCTGAGGAATGGGGATGTCACAGGATACAGGAGGCCATTTAGGAAACAGCCCAGCCCTAAGCACATGTCCGGGAGACAGCAGGGAGGGAGGTGGGTGGATACTGACTTCAGCTGGCAGGTGTTGTGTGTTTCCCAGGAAGGGAGTCATGGATCGTGGAACTGGATGGTTCAGGATGATGTTGCAACTCAAATTCTGGATTTGAACAGAGTTTATGTCCTTGATGAGCCTCGGGGTCCTCATTGCCACAGAGGAAAAACAGTACTGTGTGAGGTGTTTTGAGCATCAACAAAACCCCCGTGCCAAGTGCCCAGAATGTGGCCTGGTACAGATGTTGCCCAAGGCTACTACCACCAGACTCATTCAAATTGATGAGTAGATGCCACAGTATCTAGACTTTGCTCATGATGGTGTGTCTATGTGACAGCTTCTCTTCTCCCACAGGCTTGATCATGTTCCTGGAGCAGATTATATCCACCTAAGAAACAGGTGTTAATCTTGGGCCAGGCGGTGAGTGACTACCACCTGGGTTGAAAGAGGAACTTCCATGTCCTGTCCACCTCCATCCAATAGGGTCACAACCCTAGGAAACAGTGGTAGGTCAGGCAACTGCCTGCTCAGACTTGATAGGGTTACCTTACAGCAAACACTCCCATTTTTAACAAAAGGAGCACATGTACATAGTTGTTAGACCAAACTGAGCATATGAGGTGGCTCCAGAGAGCCTCCAGCCTCAGGGAGACACTGCTTTGTCACTCTCCTTTCTCATCTCTGTCAGTAATGGCGCTGATGGACCTCGGGTGGTGTCATGAGCAGGTGCACCTCCTCTGCCTTGCAAGGGACCACCGTGCAGGCAGAGAGGTTTACTTGTCCCATAGCAACATCCTGCTATTTCAGAACACTGAGGGAGTGAGGCCACACTGGCTATCCGGGGGTGGGGGCAGCTAGTAGCTTAGGCCCTTGAGTCACGGAGAACTGGATACTAATATTACTTTCATTGCTAAATTCCCCTACAACAGCTGACTACCTAAAAACAATAGTACATGTGGCCTTTAAATTTCTCTTTCATAATAGCGCCTCTGAGTGTCTCTCTATAGCATCACATGTTCCTCTCAAAAAGCCACTTGAGGGAAGGCTTTATGGGCCTGGGCACCTTTGTCTCATTCATTCACTCTGAGACGCAGAGTGGGAGATCTGCCATCATGGAATGTCAAATCTAGCTTTGTCAAGCATAGCAATATGATAAAACGATAATACAGATGTATTTACTCAACAGCCATGACTCTGAAGGGGAGCAGAGAAGTCCCATGGTGCTCTGATGTACTTGCAAAGCATGGCGCTTCAACACCCTCAAGTGTGTATGAATGAGAAGTCTAGGGAGACTCAGGCTCCCCCTGCAGTGAAGGTGGAGTGCAAGATTTTGGCTCTAAGGTTCCATGGCCTACCAAGCATGAGGCTGGTGTGGAGCCTTCATTCATACATACTACTTCCCTTTTCAAAGGCAGATGATCCAACCTTCCCCATACATGAAGAACAAACACCACAGAGATGGCCTATGATCTGCTGTTTGTGGCCCAGGCTCACCCTCGTTCATCTCATGTCACCACCAGCCCACACACGAGTCTCTGAATGACCTAGGGCTATAAACTCATGAAGTGCCAAGAAATTCAAGTGCAGGTGCAACCATTCGGCCACAGTGAGGCTTTACACGCCCTCTTTGCTCACACATCGGCACTGGGTATCCAAAACTCTGCAGAAAATGAGACTTTTTCTGATTTACTTTGATTAATCCACAAATACCTAAGGAGCTGTGGTGCTTCAGACAAAAGCCTGAAGAGAAGTAAAATCCGCTGACACACATTCAACACCACCATTTTACACACCTGGAGGACCCTAGCCTAGCCCATGCCACACTGCCTGGCACTGCCTTGGTTTGCTGAAGGTCACTTCATGGGTCAGGGTAGCAGACAAGCCACAAACTGGATGTAGGTGGTCCACACACGAAGACCTGCACCCATGATGAGATGTTGCACAGAGGGTGATTTCCAATTTTGTAGGTAAATAAAATAAGCTTTCCCCTCACCCCAGTAAAACACTCCACTCCACCCTATCTGCCGAGAGAGTGTTGAGGTGGGGGGTGGGGTGGGACCCAATCTAACTTTCAGGGTCAAAGGCCTAAGAAAGGCGAAGTCAGGAAGAAGCAGCCACAAATGACTGCTGACAACTCCAGCCACAGGGAGAAGCAAGGCTCCTCTCATTCCCAACGGGTGGGCCTGGTACACTACATGGAGCTGCTATGGGCAAATCCAAGTCGGTAGGGTTGAATCTTGGAGACATAGTTCTACCCAAACGGAAACATGGAGATGTGAACATCAGGAATAGCAAAGATGTATTTTTACTTTTCCAAGTTCCTCTGTTTTGTTTAGCTTCTCTTCTGTTCCTATCTTGTCGTATTAGAATTAGTTATCTACCCAGGCATGGGAGGGCTGCTCTTGGCAGAAAGCGCGAAGTGAATCATGTATTTGCCACCTTCAGAAAGTAGATATTTTCTAAAGCAGCCTCACAAACCATTGCTGAAGTCATAGCTGTAAGAAAAATCCATTTGTTTTGCATTTGAATCAGTAAGCATTTACTGGATATGTACTATATGCAAAACTTTACTGGTTAATGCTGAACCACAATTGAGAAATGCTAGTAACTTTCTGGGCTGGCCTTTGAGAATGTTCAACTTGATATGCATGTGATGGGAGGGCTAAAGAACTCCCAAACAAGGAAAAGACTGGAGCCCAACAGCCCAGCTGCTGTCTCGTAGAAGATATAACCTGAGGCCTGGTACAGAGGACCCCACAGTTGTGCAGAACAGATGATGGCATTCCTGGGGGCCAGGCATGGTGACTGACCATGCAGTTTGATAAGACAGCTGGGTTGCTGACCTCCAGCTTCACATAAGTGTGAGGTTAGGGACTGGTAACACTCCAAAAAATAGGATGAAGGACCCCCTTCCCACTTACACACCCCATGCCACTTCATCCAAATCTGCCCTCAGCTGAAAATAGTGGACACAAGTGTCTGATTTTTTGCCTTTGTACCCCAAGATGGGTTCCACACCAGACACTGTAGCTGCCCAGTAAGAGAGAGAGAGAGAGAGAGAGAGAGAGAGAGAGAGAGAGAGAAACGCAAACAAATGAATGGATGGAGAGTAGGACCAGCATTTTATAACTAGCTACTGAATAGAGGGTTTCCCTTGAGGACTTGAGGACATGCATCAAGAATCTTCTTCCATAATGCAAGGAAAATAAAACATCTTAAAATCAAAGACACATTCTCAGCTGTTTCCATGTGTGCCAGACCTGGAGAACCAGAGACCTTTTGTCCCATATGGGAAACCATAACACTATGCCAGTGACCAGAGAGCTAGGGTCTCTGTACTAAATGGGGAAATTGAGATATGGTGCCTGTATCCTGGTCTTGATTTCATGATTTGACAGTCCCTAAGAAGAGCCACGAGCCTTCCCCACTATTAGCCATAAGCTGTTATGGCACTGATTGCATTTCAGAGCCTGTTAGACCCTGGGCAGGGCAAAGACGGTCCCAGGAGTTCAATATCCCCTTGTGTATTGTGGAAGTGATAGGAGAGACCATTTCATAGGTTATGATGGGGATTGATGAATTCTTTCTTGCAATTTCAATGTATTTGGAGCCATGTCTGGCACATATTTCACACATTGGGGATGTTAAATAAATGTTGACTGCTTTACACAGAGGGCAGTACCTCTTCTGTGCCATGTTTTACACCCTCAGTGTGTCCAGTATAGCCTTAGAGCAGGGCTCAGAAGTGTGCTGGGAAGAAGTTGAGTGGTGATAAAGGAGTATAACACTTCTACTTTGGGTCCCGGATTTATGCCCAAATGGAAGTGAGGAGCCAGTAGGCATGTGGATTTGTCATATAAACAGTCAGCTGCACAGATCTGCCTGTGTGTTCTGCTGCTGTCACCTCACTTCTCTTCGTGTTCCCCCTAAAGACCAGGAGACCCTTTTAAGCCAGGATGCACCTCCCCCTGTCATTCCAGACACACTTCATGGATGCTAGAGCTTCTGAGACCTTTAAAGGTTCCATCTTGCAATGCTTGGAACCATTCCCTTCTTTAAACGTGGGAGAACCCCAGCTCAATGTCTAGAATGCTCCAGGGCCCAGGCAAATAGTTTGACTTCTTAGTAAGATATAATAGCCCCTGGCCACACACCCAGAAAAGGTGGGAAACCTTCTGGGGAGAATGACACCATCCATGCTCCCCAAACAAACATCCCACCTGGGTCCTTGTCAAGAGCCTCTTCTGAACACAACTTTTCAGATCAAGTCCCAGAACCTGTTGAAACACATACGTGCACAAATACAACAAACCAGAGTCTCAAGAGGGTGTAGCTGACACACAGGTGAGTCAAACCGTGTCCAGGCAGTTCTCAACTGGCCCACAGGAGGCAAGTCCTCAGCCATCCAACAGGGAAGCCCGGCCCAGCTTCCATCCCACCCGCTGTCTCATGCCAGATGGAAGGGTGGGTCCTTGCAGGGCCATGGCAGCCAACACACTCAGCCAGAGATAAGATCTTGGAGATTGGAGGAGACAGGCTGACAGAAGACACTGTATGCCCAGCTGTCCACAGCAGAGATTTGCCAGCTAGCACATGGTCAGCCAGGCCATCTAGGTGGTACTCACACAGATGCCCTCTCAGGGGGCCCTGGTTAATGTCTGAGCTAGCTGTGCTGGGGAAAGGACACAACTCCACTCAGAGCCTGGAAGATCAGTCTCACCTGCTCTGGCGGGACCCCCTAGAGACAAGCCACTCCCAGAAGTCAACACAAAGAGAACAGAAAGAGGACACTGGATAAAACTGGGAAGCTAAAGAGATGAACAAAGAGAGCTCTAGCACATGAGAGTTTCCAGTCCACTGACAATTCAAGAAATATACAAATTAAAACAATAGGATATTGCCTCACTTTACATAATCAGGAAGGAATGGGAAAATGCCCAGAGCTTGAAGGAGGGTGGAAAAAAAGAATGGGCAAGGAGAATGGATGGATATCAAACAGCATATATAAAATAGCAGAATTAACATTAGAACATTTAAAAAAGTTTTGCATGTGCATGATGTGTGTGTGTGTGAATGCATGCCATGGCCTGTGTGGCAGTCAGAGAGCAACTTTGTGGAGTCAGTTTTCTCCTTCCATCTTTATGTGGGTTCCAGGAATCGAACTCAGGAGGTTAGACTTGCTTGGCAAATGCCCTCACCACTGAGCCATCTCACCTGCCTAAACATTTACTAATTACGAATTCAAAGCCTTAAAAGTGTGCACACCTTTCTCTCAAGTGATTCTGAGCATACAGAGTTCTGTACCGATTTAACACAACCAATAACTTTCATTTGCCCTTATGTTGTATATTCTATATAAGCTTTATATAAAATACTTCTATATGGCTCACAGCACAGTTTAGTATGTATGGAAAAAAAAAGGCAGAAACTCAAACAAGATATTGATTAAATTAATTATGATTTGGACATGAGATGTAATTTACTGTGTAGTAATTTTTTAAAAGTTCACTAACAATATTAATGACACGAAGAAATATTTGCAACATATTGCCAAACTGGAAGCAGACTGAATGTCTTTGTGATCCTTATTCTAGACACCGTACTGTGATGCTTGCACACAGGCAGATGCCATCAGAAGGCCATGAGGCAACATTTAAGAGAAGTTCATCTGCAGTGGCATTTATCCCTCTTCCAGCCTCACCTTTCTTGAGTCACAAAAAAAAAAAAAAGTCACAATACGGAGTGGGTGTCCTAATCGGTGCCTTATAAAAATGAGTTGACAAGGGGTCAGAGTGAGCCTGGTTTGGTGTGGGAACCTTCAGAATGGCTTTGCAGGGCGGGAAGAGGGAACAATCTAGAAAAGGCTCTCAGGTGGGGAAAACCAGACTCTTGCTTAGGGGCAACAGGCTAAGCCAGGTGTGGACTGACAGCACATGGGGTGGAAGAACCCGGAACCATACCTCAATTAATTCTGGAAGTGGGACGCTCTTGAGGGGGGAGGACCTGTTACTCCTTTCAGGTTTTTCAAGCAGAAGGTATGGCTGGTGACATCAAGGAGGCAAAAAGGCTTCACTAGAGGACATGATGGATGAAAATTGTACCCTCTGAGACATCCCCATTCCCAGACAGTGGTGGCCTTCTTGCTACCCTTCAGAGAAGCCTAGGCATTTGCCCTTCTTCCTTCAGTCCGAAACAGCCTTTCCTACATATCTTTAGTCTCTCTCTTCTGCCTGGATGCTGGAGAGGCAAAAGTCAAAGTGGAGTGGGAAGGGCAGGAGGAAGCAGGAAACCAGAAGTGCACTTGGCTCTGGAAAGGAAGAGACATGAGCTAGAACTCAAGATTTGAGAGAAGTGTAGGGGATATGCAATGGGCAGCAGCCACCAGGCCAAGAAACTGTGCCCTCCGCATACACACCTGGCATACCCAGGAAGTGGCCTGCGGTGGCAGGTGACTACTGATCACAGTTCTGGGATGATGTGTGGCAGTTTTCAGGCCAGGCATCTTACGATGCTGTGATTCCCTGACCTGTGGAACTTATGTCCGTGGTGATGCTGCAGCTTCCAACATGCCCTCCCGTTCGCTGCATCACTTCATCTTAGGAGGTGAGCAACTCAGACATAATACCCATGCTTCACATGACGTGGCCAACTACAGACCTGCCTCAAATCCCCAAATGTAGAGAGGAGGCAAAACTTGGGTGCACTGAGCTCCTTGGCTGCCATTTTCCCAAGCAAAACCATGGTACTGTAGTTCTGCATTCAAGTTGCATGAAGTCCTCGTGACAAAAGCCTTTCTCTGAAAAGATGGACTACACAGTAACACTTATCAACTACCAAGTGGGAGGACAGTGGGAGGGACATGGAAGGAAGAGCCACATGGGCACTCTGGACAAGCAGTGAGTGTGCTGAGCATCGGAGAGCCATCCCAGTGCTGTCTAGGTCAGTGTGGGCCCTCCAAAGTTTCCTGAGCCCAGACAAACTTCAGCTTTCCATTTGCATCACTCCAGAGAGCATCTGAGCTTGAAAACCACAGGGGCATGGAGTGGCATTTCTCTACTGAGCAGAGCTTGGAGGAGGCAGTTGGGCTAAGACTCCAGGAAACAAAGGCAGGTGGCCTATTCTCCCCTAAGCCTGCATGGACCACAGCCCAGAACTGCAGGATAAGGCCTGGTGAGGACACTTCCTCCAGATCTGTCCCATGGCTTCTTTGAGTTTGATAATGTACAACACCACACACAGCTACTGAGCACCAGAACTGAGGGTTTAGTACTACCAGGCCACATTCAGTGGTCAGGAAGAATCCTTGTGATGGATGGTTCTGCACCTTGGCTGTGCTCGCGGTCACACAGGTGCTCATGACTGAATGACACACAAGTGAGCACACAGCACCCTAGTAAGATCCCTTCTATTTACACAAGAGGCCGGGCAAAGTGACCCCAGGTTTCTGTGTTCTCTCTCACATCTGCTTGTGAATGTACAACCATCTCAAAACAGTTTGAAGAAATGAAGTGGCTGCCATATTACAGTGCTGAAGAAATGGAAATTTCAACTTCCCACTGCAATTGAGGGCCCTAAATTCACAGATCCATGAATTTGGGGGGTTGGGAGCACTCTTGGGCAACAGAGGGGATGGGTGTGGGGCAAGGGTCACAGAATTACCATTTGGAAACAGGGTAGGGTCTCATTATAAGTGGGGCATTCCCCACAAATGAGGAAACCCTGCAATTCACAAAGGGTCGGCAATGATACCCCACTGTTACTTTCCCAGGACTCTACACACACCCTGAAAATCTTACACCGAAGAACCCTTTGGGAGTGGTCAGTAGTCTAAGGAGGGCATCACCTCCCCAGAGACCAGACAAATAGATCCCAGGCCTTAGGCCCATAAGAAACATTGGGGAGAACTCACCCTTGGTGTCCTGGATCATTTCAGTACCTCTGCCTTCTTCACCCAGAACATCACAGAAACAAGGCTACTTATCTTCTAGTCAGTAAAAGGCTCGAGGGACTTCTCCCACCCGACCCTGAGCAGTAGCAGAGCCTTCTCCATCCTGCAGGGTCCACAACGCAGACCCTCTCAGACTAAAGCGTCGGCAGTGAAGGAGCCGCCCCCGCAGAGGGGAGAAGCGCCAGATCCTATCAGTCAATTATCCAGACACAAGGCTACCCGCAAGTTTGGGCACGCTCTGCCTAGGCACAAGCAGCGGGAGGGGCCTGGGCGCGCCCAGGGGGTCTGAGTCTGCGCCGGGGTCGCACCCCGTAGCGGATTGCAGTCTGGTCTAGGGGCGGCTCGCCCAGATTAGAGTTTATGGGTCCCCGCACACTAAAGACCGGGGCGGGGGGATCTAAGCTCGGGAAGCATCTGGGAAAGATGTCTGGGGAGGAAGGGTGCTTAGGGCTGGGTCGAGGAGGACTGGACCTGGGCCAGGTGTATGATCAAGGGGTCTGGGCCTTGGGGTAGAGGGCGCCTGGGGCTCCGGGTCTGCTACTTAACGCCAAACTGGAGGCTGGGCCAGGGCCCTGATCTGGGAGCCGACCGCCAGTCTGCTCCTTACAGTCAAATAGACGGCGCAGCCTGCCCCCCCCCCCGGTTCTGGCCCCCAAAGACCCCCTCCACGACCCGAATCCCGGCTGTCCCCAGTTCCAAGTTCGCCCCGGAAACATAGCCCTCCCCTCCAACGCGAAGCGCGCCCGGGTCGTCTCTAGTTCGTGG
The DNA here is from genome assembly GCA_907164525.1 of Lophiomys imhausi. Lineage (NCBI taxonomy): Eukaryota > Metazoa > Chordata > Mammalia > Rodentia > Muridae > Lophiomys > Lophiomys imhausi. The sequence continues at coordinate 11,958,389 of CAJQZJ010004760.1, forward strand.
AACAAAAGAGCAGCTCTCGTGGAGCGGGTTCCGAGCCTGCACTGACTGTCCCATGGCCCTCGGCCGCGGGGCTTTGTGTTCGCACAGGGAACAGGGAGGACAGCCGGGGCCCCGGAGTACATCCCACGGACTCTGCGCAGAGGCATGCAGCGCCCAAGCTCCAAAGTTGTCGACGCCGGTCGCCTCCCACACCGCTCTAGTTTCCCTCCGCGGGGTGCTCCATTCATTTGCCACGGGAACGAGTACAGACCGCCACGGTGGGCCTCGGGCACTTACCTTGCTCTTGACTTCCACTGCGCTGCAGTCGTAGAAGCGAAGGGTCTGAGACTTGTGAAAACTACGGTTCATGATTTCGGCCCCACTCAGCCTAGCCTTCGCCTTCGCTGCCTAGCAGCCACAGAGAGAGTCTCGGCGGAGACGCCCCCCGCCGTCTGCCCGGGCCCGTCGCCGGGCCCGCGCTCGCTAGGGCGCCCGGCTGCACCGTGTGAGGCGGGCCGGAGCTGGGCTGGCCGCGCGCCTCGGCGACTCCAGGGGCCGCGCGCGGGAGGAGCTACGGGATAGCTCCCGGGCGCTCGGCCCCCGGCGCCCCGCCCCCGGCGCCCCGCCCCCAGAACCCATCAGGATCCGCCCACGCCACGCCCCCACCTGGTGCCTTTCCAAAGGAAGCTCTGGGCCGTTTTTTCTGGGCTCATGAGCTTGCAGTCCCCACAGCGGTAGCCTGGGAAAGGGATTCTTGGTTGATTCTTTAGAAGCATGCGTGTGAGAAGCACCCCAGGCCTGGTCTGCCTGCCTTGCCAAGTTGTAGATGGTCCCGCCCCTGTGGTGGTGAACTCTAAACCCACAGCCCAGCACAAACCGGACGTAAAGCTTACACAGTTGTATACCAATGCCAAATTGTGAAGTAGTTAATGCTAAAACTAATATGTAGTATTAACAACATGAACTAAACAGTTCTTTAAAAAGCGAGAGGAACTAAACAGTTCTTTTAAAAGGCGGGTTTGAAGAGCAGCGAGGGCTTTTCTACGACAGTTGGTAGAAAATAGGACAGGTTTGGAGGAGGATAGAACTGATTATTAATTATATCATAGAAGATTTGTTGAGAGCACTTAGAAAGGGGAGAGGAGTCAGGACTCCTCAAGAGTCTGTAAAGAAGTTAGAATGAGACACACAGGCTTTAACAACTACTTTAAAATATCTTATGCATTTTTGTAATTTGCAAGTTAACACGAATTAAAACTTTTATCATAAAGTCATCGCAGAGGAGTGGAAAAGAGAAGTGAAAACAGCCTCAATGTGGTACTCAACAACCAACTCTACAAACCATTGAGTAAGTTTAATTTCTGTTTGCTTTTTTGTATAAATTGTAATATTATTTATAGAATTGTGATCATACAATTCATCCTGTTTTACAAAATGTTTATGTCACTACCTGGGTTATAATGGGTGTCTTCATCAGTTGTTTTTAGAAAATGATTTTAAATCTGCTTATGTAAACAAAAAACCTGCTTATGTGAATAAAGGTATAACTTCTAATGGTTCTATTTTATTGGCTATGTTTGCATTTTATACATACTAATATAAATGCTGAATTACAGTTTTCACTTATTTCTGAGGCTTTTTAAAAATATTGACTATTAAAATGGAATTATTAGGCCATAAAATACACATATCTCTAAAGCTTTTAATACAAATTGCCAAATTGTATTCCTCAAATTTTAATTTTTATTTTGCTGTGTATTTATTTATTCTGACACACCCAGGGTTTAATACCGTGGCTTATGGTCAAAGTAATTTAGAGTTATAATCCTTCCCTTAGAAGAAAGTCCTAATTGTTCAGAGGACCCCAGACAGGCACAGGCAAGGTAAGCCCTCAAGATACCAAGAGGCTCTCATCAGAAAGCAGCAGGGAAGAGTGCTAGCTCCTCTCTTCCCTCTTCTTTCCCAGCCCCTCCCCCTTTCAGAGCTCTTCCTTCCCCTTCTCTTTCCCTCTTTGTCTCTTTCACAGACTTTTACATAACCTCAGCCAGCCTCCAACTTGCTATGTAAGTGAAGACAACCTTAAACTCCCCATCTTCCTGCCTCCCCTTCCATACTGCTGGGGCTACTGGTGTGTGCACTCCCATGCCCAGTTTTATTCAGTGCTGGCTATGGAACGCAGGACCTCATGATGGCTTCATTCAAAGGGATGATTTCTAACTTAGTACAGTCCTTCAGGCTTGCAGAAGGTTACAGGTCTGCGGCTTGCTGTTTGATCCAAGAGGATTGTTCTGTGGGTAGGAAAGGCTCAGGAGCATGGTGAGAGTTGAGTGTCCTGATGGCTATTCCTGGTTGTCAACTTGACTCCATCTGGAGTCAAACAAAACACAAGCCTCTTGGCATTCCTGTGAAGGACACTGTAAATGCTGAACTTATTCCTAAATCCACTTATTTCTGAGATTTAAAAAAAATGTCTCTTGATCAGATTATTTGAAGCAGAAGGACCCACCCTAAATGTAGACAGCAGCTTCTTGTGGAAGTATAGATAAAAGGTTAATGGGGTGGAAAAACTTTACTTTTGCCTGCTTGCCCTCACTCTCACTGGCGTGTTCATCTACCCCGTTGCTGTAGCATACTTTGCTGATACAGGAGCCAAGTTCTTTGGGCTGCTAAGGTAGACTGAAGACAAGCAGCTCTCTAGGGATCCTTCAAGTCTTCATCAACAGATTGGAACTGCTGAGACATCTAGCCTCGTGGGCTGAGCAACACAGGATTCTTAGACTCTGTAGTATGAGATAGCTATTGTGTGATTACCCAGAGCACATCCTATAATCTAATAAATCTCTCTCTCTCTCTCTCTCTCTCTCTCTCTCTCTCTCTCTTTCTCTCTGTGTGCGTGTGTGTTCATTCATATTCATTACTGCTATCACTTCTGGTCCTTTACTTGAGCCCTGACTAACACAAACTATAAGCCAGACATTTCAAAAATAGAGTGATAAGTAACATCCTGGGGAGAGGGTAGGGATGAAGGCAGGTTCATAAAGCTTGTGAAAGGCTTTTTAAGCCTTAGAATTTCAAGCCACTCCCTATAGGTCCTGTCTTGGCAGCCTGTCTTTCCATATATCCATGGGGCCATAGGAACCTTTGAACCCTTAATGGTAGACTTACTGGTTTTAGTTGAAGATTGAAAAATAAAATTGGGACAGACAGGCATAATCTTCCTCAAGCCACGGCTTCAAAGAATCCATCAAAACTGGTAACCCTAACTGAGTTTGGTGGTTCCTGACTTATAGTCCCAGTGATTCAGTGATTCAGGGGTCAAACTAGGAGGATTGAGAATTTAAAGCCAGCCTGAGCAATATAGAGAGATGGTCTCAGACTAACCAAACAATTTATCTACCCCAGTAGACAAATGTAGATTCCAAATATATCCTATAGGTCAGTGTTTCTCAACCTGTAGGTCATGACCCCTTTGGGGGGTCAAATGACCCTTTCACAGGGGTCACATAAGGCCATCAGAAAACACAAATATTTACATTGTGATTCATAACAGTAGCAAAATAACATTTATGAGGTAGCAATAAAAATAATTTTATGATTGGGGTCACCACAACATGAGAAATTGTATTAAAGGGTCACAGCATTAGGAAGGCTGAGAACCACTGATCTAGGTTGTCAGTCCTTGAAAATGAAATAGCATAGAGCTTCAAAGTCTCAGATTTCTAGATAGGTTGGCGACTCAAAACGTTTTATCAGAAAGAATGGAGCTTGGCAGCCTTGATTGCTTTTTCAGCTTTTATTTAAAAAACAAAAAACTGCCCCCAAAGGAGCTGTTTTTAGGATCACTGATAATGGACAAAAGCAGTTTTGAGGATTACTAGCTTATCCAGGCAGTGGAGTTATTGTTGGTGCCAAGAGGCCTGGATAGGAGATAGGTAAGCCCTGCACCCTCACCAGAGGTCTCAGGAGTGGTGGTGCCTGGGTATGCTCATGGTTCTTAAGAAAACCACCTTGCCCTGCCCTCCCCTCTGTCATGGGGAACTTGGTGATGTCTAGAAGCATCCGCTGTGAGGAAGGCAGCGTGTGCTACTAACTGAAGAGGCAGTGATGCCAAGACAAGCTGCCCTTATTATGAAAAGGGATTCAACCTGGCCAAAATGTCGATTATACCAAGGCTATTGTTTCCCGCCTTCACATCTCACCACTCCCTCTTTACTTTTACCTTAGGTCCCCGTAGGAACCTTAGCTTTCAGAACTCTACACATTTCGAAGTTTGTAGAACTCTGCACATTTTGAAGTGTGCAGACATGCGCTACCCTTGTTTTTGGTCTCTGAGTCTGATGATAAAGACTGGGGAAAGTCAGCCTGCTGTGAAACCAATAAAAATAAATATCAGCTCTGCTTTGCTGTGGGATCGTCAGCACTTCAAAGAAAAGCAAACGGCGCAAGTCACATCTGTGTACAAGAGATGAAACACTGAAAATCTCATCATGGGACCTTTACTTTCAAAAGGGTACTTTGGTGCAAAAGTTCCTAAGAAAATGTGTTGAAATAAAATAAAATAAATACAAGGCATCCACTTAGTGAGCCAAGTCTCATTTCCTCTTAAGACAAAGGACAGACAGTGTCCCACTCAGACTTCCACTGCATCCAACTAGGCATCACTGTATATAGGGAGGACCTAGAGGTTCACAATTCAGGGGACATTGGACATCAGAACCTGTAGGTGGAATATGGCACCTGGGTGAATGCCACGTATGCCCTGCCCACAGTTTTGCCCAGAGCCTATGCCAGTGTCATTATAGGGAGAATGTCAAATGGGAGTGACCTGGGTCAGTGGGTACTGCTGAACCTCCTGTTGTGTCTCACCATCCAGTCACTGTCACTGTCCCTCCACTGGTTGTTCTCTAAGCTCATCTCCTGCCTGAGGCATTTCCTATCCCCCACCCTAGCCTTGATTGTCTATTTTATCTTACTCTATGCTGTTGTAATTCAATGTACTTTCATTCTTAATAAAGTTTCCAAAGAGGTGTTCTCTTGCTTCTGTTTTATTTTTAAATTTTTAAATTTTTAAAAAAATTTTTTGAGACAGGGTATTTCTGTGTATCCCTGGCTGTCCAGGACTCACTTTTCAGACCAGGTTAGTCACAGAGATCTGCCTGCTTCTGCCTCCTTAGTGCTGAGATTAAAGGCATGCGCCACCACACCCAGCAATTACAGACAGTTGTGAACTGCCATGTGGATGCTGGGATTTGAACCTGGGTCCTTTGGAAGAGTAGCCAGTGCTCTTAACCGCTGAACCATCTCTCCAGGCCATGCTTTATTTTTTTAAAAACAAAACACTAGGAACAGCATTTTGGAGACCTGCTCCCCAGTCTCCTGTTGCCTTAGCTCTATCTCCAGTGTTTTCCTGGGTTAGGGTCATCTCTAATGTTCCCTGTCCCAACACTTGCCACACTGTATTCACTTTCTGACTGTTGTACTTCACACTAGATTGATATGCCCAGGACTGGCAAGTAATTAAATAGGTTCTGAGTCCTGTTGAACAACAAGCTCAGGGTTCTGTGATATCATGAATGGTCCTCAAAGAAGTACAGGAGACAAAGTGGATCTAGAACTTAGAGAGTCAGTCCTTCCTGAAGGAGGGTGTTCTGTGCAAGTGGGTGCTGTCTGACCTCCCCACCTAACCAGGTAATGTGTCATAGGCATCACAGTAAGTGGTTGATTTCCGATGAAGGTTCATTCATTCTTCTCTTTGTAGCTGTAATAGGTTCTAATGAAAATTGTATAATGTTACAGGGCAAAGAGACAATGCAGCAGGGTTGCCCTGAAAAGAAGCAGTTCAGAGCACAGGTCTACAGACCATAATTTTGAAGCCCGTCAACAGAGAGGTGGCAGAGAGAGGACGTTTCTGCCTTTGTGGTGAAGACACTTTGGCCTGTGTGGAAGATCTAGAGCAAAGACTCACAGCAGTTCCTTCTGCAGACAGCACGCTCTCAGCCACAAAAGAATAAATTCCCCACATTCCAGAGCCATGTGGAAATTGTTGTTCACATCTGTTCAAGTCCTCCAAAGTGGCTCTGTTGGAAGCCCCCGAGTCAGCATGCACTCCACAGCCCCCAAATCAGCGTGCACTCCCACCTCAGCTTGGAGCTTCCTTACTGGTCCATGTGGGGCTGTTTGCAAGTGTTGGGATAGGAAATGTGAAAGGCAGGGAGGGATCACTCTGATCCTTGTGGCTTTGCACTGAAGCTCTGAAGCAAGTATTCAAACCATAAACAAAAGTACCTAGGGCATGAAATGAAGTCCTCATTCCAAGGACCACACTACTCATGAGTTAAAATCTCAAGGTTTTTTTTTTTTTTTTTTTTTTTTGGCAGGGGGGAAGTGGGGTGAGAGGTGGGGTAGAGAGTCGATTTATGAAGCTTTATTCTGCTGAGTTGGCAAATTCAACTGAGTGTGATAACCTGACAGAAAGACATGGCTAGCTCTGTGGTGGCACTCCTACTAGGTAGTTTGGAGGTTTGAACTCCTTGCAAGGCCTCCTAGGAGAAAAAGATGGAATACTTGCTTGTCCTCTTGTCCAGTCAGCATAGCTCTGGGTGTGGGTCAACTTCTGGTACTCTCCAAGATGATGTATAATTTATCAGCTTTTGCTGTGGTGCTGTCTGCTAGTTATGCAAACACTATGGAATCCTTCATGCCCTCTGGCTGTGGGCTCTTGGCTGAATAATAGCCTTGTAGCCAGGCATGCAGAGGTCATGCCACTCTAGAACCAACTTGTCAGCTCATCACTTTCAGACTGGGAGAAATCTCCTGGAAGCTACCAGAGTGTAGAGAGCTGCGACGTGCTGCGCCCTAAAGATGGCGCCGGTTTCCGCCTTCCACCAGCCCGACGGTGAGCGCTCTCGGTGGTAAACAAGTCAATATTTGGTTAAGACCGCTGATCTGGCTTGCTTCCGCATACGTGGGCCTCTAAGATAGCACCACGTGGCTTTACTTGATTGGCGGTTCATATAGTATTTAGCCTGTGGGTTGGGTCTGCCCGGGCATTCGGAAGACTGTTTTCAAGGGACCTGAATAAACTGGGGGACGCGACACCAGAGCACCTGGCTGTAAGTCTAATATTCTGCACCCAGAAGATATGAACAAGAAAATTTCTGTACCCATTCTTTTGTTTTGTTTATTTTTGGGGGGTGGGGGTTGGTCTTTTTGAGACATGGTTTCCCTGTGTGGCCCTGGGTGTCCTGGAACTAGCTCTGTAGTCCAGGTTGGCTTTGAATTCAGAGATCTGCCTGCCTCTGCCTCCTGAGTGCAGGGATTAAAGGCATGTATGAACATGCCTGACATTCTGTAGCCATTCTTAACTCAGGGGAAGAGAAGTAATAATGAGTTTGTAATCCAGTCTTTTAGCCAAGAGGCCCTTCTGTCCTTAACATATATGCATCAGAACCTTTATATACAGAACCTATTTGGTCCCCTACCAGCCTGCTGAGGGCAGTGCTGAGGATATCTGTCTAGAATGAAGAAAAACAGACATAGGAAATGAACAAACATGTGACTATTGTGACAGGGACAATGAAAGGCAAGGGAAACACTAAGGATACAGCAAAACCAACAGGACAATGAGGATTTGGTCTCAAACATTCCACCACGAACCCCAATGGTGCTGTCCAGTCCTAGGACAAATTGGAAAACTTGTGGTGCCCTGACTCATTTTCCTGATATGATTTCTGACTCTTGGCTGGCTCCCTTTTCAGTCTCCACAGTTTGCATTCTCTTCTGTTGTCTTTGGATTATTTAACTTCAGAGAGTAACTACAAAATCAAGTGTGGAGAAAGGTCCAGGAATCCAGGTCTGCTCTCTTTTCTGCCCACACACATGTAACAGATCCTAAGTTATATTCTTAGACGATTTTTCTGGACACTCATCAGCTGAGGCTGCAAATAAGTGAAGGTGGTCTCATCATTTCTGTTCTTGCTGCTCTTTCCCAAATGGGTTGTTAATATCAGCATGTCATCTTGAATGCTCTCTGTGTGGAGGCCTCTCACCTGCTTCTGTCTTGATGCAGGTTTCCCAGCATGCATTAGGCCCACACTCCTCTGAGGTCTGCAGAGCCCACTGCTGTCTGTTCCCCTGGAAGCAGCCTCCTTCCTCTTAATGTCACTGGTCCTTCCTGTCCTTGCTACTCTGAAACGCTATGTGGATGCAGGCAGCCTTTGGTAGCACACTGTTCCTTCCCCCTGCCCGACTTACCCTCCTCCTGCATGCCCAGTCTGCTTTCCTCCAGGATCTTCACCTCATTTCCACTCTACAGAGAATAAGGCTTTCTTCAGCCAAACAATAGGGAACCCACTGTACCCTAAAGTAACTTGCACAGATTCCACCCAAACTGTTAAGTACCTGAGATTACAAATGATTTTGGAAAATGAAAATTCTTGTTTTATTTTAATTTTTATTTATTCTTTGAAAACTTTATACATGAATACAATGTGTCTTGGTCATATCCACCTCTCACTTACTCCCTAACTCCTCCAAGACCCAATATCACACGTCCTCCCAACTTCAGGTCTAATTTATTTATTTTGAGTGGCAAGTGTATAAAAGTCTAACTTCCACTTATAAATGCTTTATGTTATAGTTAATGTTGCTTACTATTTGTTAGGGTGATCTGAAAGCTGCTAGTATTCAATTGTCAATTGGTTGTCCCCTGACTTCCTTAGTGTATGAGCTGACACTCACATACTCCAAAATGACGTTTGTAACTCTTGTCTCCCCCAAACTTCCTGATTGGAGAATAAAATGTTAAGGCTTGTGACTGAAGCAGGGAGAGAGGTAGGCAGAGCAAGGTTTGTGGGATTTTAAGGGAAAAAAGAGATTAGAGGAGAAGCCACAAGAAGAGAAGAAAGCAGAAACAGAGGAAGGACATAAAACATGGGTTAGATGGGAGATCATATCTCCATGTGGCCTGGAACATCAGCATAGTATGGAGAATAACAGCCCTTAGAATTTTAAGTATCTGTGGGTTTTATCTGGGGCAGTAGAAAGCTAACTTAGAGGGTTAAGATTGCATAGTCCCATGTTAAGGCTTCTTAAAATCCATCAGGTGTCTGTGTGTGTTTATTTATAAGTGGCAGGTTAAGGGATAATGCTACAGCATAATAAGTATATAACAAGTATTAATTATTTACTGCTACAACTATTGAAAAATTAGAAAGTACTGTAAACAAAAGGAGACACCAGAAACCACTTATCCTTCAGACACCTGGATTCAACAAAATTACTGTTGTGATGTGTCCTACACACACATACACACACACCCTACTGAGTCCATTTATTATTGCTCATATGTACTTGTGCTCTGGCTGACCACATGAGACTGGGTAACCTATACGGGAGCTAATCACTGGAAAAAATGATTCTCCTACTTTCAGCCACCATTGATAACTTGTAGTTTTTCCATTTAGGCTCAGGACTTTGTGAGGCTGAACGCATTCATATTGGTTTGTCAACTGATATTGAGATTATATCTGTCATATTTAGGCAAACATTGCTGAGAGTTCATAGGTTCATTTTCCCTGCCATGCCTAGGAGACAGTGTGATGAAGCAGGCATCCTGGGTCTCTGGCTCTTGCAATATTTCTACCTCCACTTCTGTGATGTTCCCTGAGCCTTAGTGTAGGGATTGCATTACAGATATATCAGTTAGTGCTGGGCACCCCATGGACACTTGTTATCTACGTTTTGACCAGTTGTGGATCTCTGTAATAGTCTCCATCTGTTACAATAAGATGCTATTTTGATTGACAGATGAAAGCTACACTTATCTGTGGGTACATATATAGATATTAAGGATATAGGTAGAAATTATATTAGTTTAGAAAATATGGCAGTAGCAGGCTCTCCTTTGGTCTATGACCTCTTCAACTTCTGATAGTTGGCTAGATTTACAGGCATCAATTACCTTCTTTTGAGTGAGCCTTAAATCCAGCTAGACAGCCATTGATTACCCCCAATCTAAAAGTGCTATTAGGGTTAGGAAGGTCTAAGATTGAGCTTCTAGTAGACATGGTATCTGGTGAGGGCAAATTCTTCTTGGATCAAGCCTTCTATCTGTGTCCTCGTAGCAGAATGGGTAAGCAGACTCTCACCATTCATTATAAGGACTTTTTCCCCATTCAAGTATTCTCCAAGTGACTTGTGTCTTCATTGTTTTCCCACCACTTGCAATGAGTTAAGGTTAGGAGTTAGGTGATAGATTTTGGGATTTGGGTTAAAGTCATGGGCCATGGATCAGTGAGTGGGTCAAGGGTCAGAAATTAATGGTTAAGGGTTAGAGTTAGGGGTTGAGTTTAAGATTAGGATTAAAGTTGGTTAGGATAGGATTAGTGTTAGGGTTGTTAGGGTCAGGGTTAGGGTCAAGGTTAGTGTTAGGGTTAGAGTTAGGATTTATGTCTACAGTTTGGATTAAGGTTAGTGTCAGTCATTGTTGGATGACTTTATGTCTACTATACCATTAGTATAGATAAGCAACCTGTGTCTTTCCACAATGTCAGAATTTATTGAATAGTAATATATTCACTAGGCTTGACTATTTCATAGGCAGCACTTTGCCTGAAAAGCCTGCTTCCCTTGGAAATCTGAAGAAGGCAAATAATGTTGTTATTCTAATGTTTATTACTAATATTAACTATCATATCTTACACCTCATAGTTACTATATCTCCATGGATAGGTCTGTGGAAATAAATAGAGGGTTAAAGTGGTTGCAGCAGATTTCAAAAGTATTCAGTAGTGAGATGATGGAAATCTGAGTAGAATCTGCCTTGATAAGCTAAGGACACAAATCAGCTGCAGGGAAGAGACTGGCACTGTATAGCCAGACCACTGTGGAGTAAAGGCTGAGAAAGAAGGTGCAAGGTGAATCCAGATGCCAGGTGAAAGGGTCGGGAAGGCCAGGTCTAGGGTCAGGATGGGCAGACAAATACACAGCAGGTCCAGATGTGTGAATAGGTGTCTAGTAAGCCACAGTAATAGGTAAGAATGGTCTGAGCTGGAGCCTAAAAGACATGGTTAGGGTTAAGTGTAGTGTTAAGGTTGTTATTGTTTAGGGTGAAATATATTTGGTGAAATCTCCAAACCCAGAAAATGCTACATAAAGGAAAAACCAAACCAAACCAAAACAGAAAGCTACAATGTTGAATAACCATTAAACTAGAATGTGCCTTTTGTCACAGGTGGTCTCCTAAACCATCCTAAAGACAGAAAGAATCCTCACTCTAGGAACTGATGGTATTTATATCTTAGGACTTACTTCACATTGTGTATACTTTATTTTGTTCTAAGTTTTATCATTCAAAAGATCTTACCAGTTTAATTAAAATATTTAAAAATGAAAATATCAACTTCTAGATAAACACACAAAAAGCACAAATGACAGTAAGCTCTTATCACAAGAGTGAGGACAAGAGTGACAATAGCTCAACAGCTAGCATGCATGAGGAACTTCTTGTATGCTTGAAACTTCAAAAACATTTTTCATACATTAACTTATTCAGTCTTTATAGCTGATGTGAGATAACAAGTTTCATCACATTAAAAATGAAACACAAAGAAATTTAATAACATGCACAAGATTTTTGTAGAGGTGAATACCACAGTACTTGGATCTGGATAGTCTAGCTGTGCACTTGCATGCATAGTGGAAGTCAGGTCTCTGGATCCCAGGGAGATGTCTCATATCCCGGGCCCAACTCTATAGCTCAGTGACTGGCCACACTTAGCTGTTTCTTTATGGCTCTTTAAAGAGTTCCATGGATTGCAATCATTTCACAAAAGAAAGAAGAATAAAGTTTTACAAAACAGAAAACCTCTCAGGTACCTGAATATCTTGGAACTTCTGAATCACTCAGTATTCAAATTAGTTCCAGGATCTGAATGAAAATTAAAACAGCAGTGATTTATTCCAGACTTTTCCAGGAACCTACACTTTTTTATAGATCTGTTTGCACTGCACCTGCTGAATGAATTACTAAACTGTGGAGGATGAGCCCTAGTCAGTGCTGCTGAACAGTGAGTTTGGCTCTGGCTTCCTGGAAGAGCTGCATTGCTGAGAAGTCTAGAAAACAGCGACATCCTACTATAAGTGTAGTATTTTAGCTATATAGTACAGGAAATATATACTACAACCAATGCACCAAAGGGAACATGGACATAGACTTTTAATTTTATTTATTTATTTTTTGTTTTGTTTTTGTTTGTTTGTTGGTTTGTTTTTTAGTTTTCCCTCCCTGGCAATGAGACACTTTTCACTGGTGGTGCTGCCTTGTAGGTCCCCAGTCTATGAGGAGGCTCTTGGCCCTCATATAACTTCTGAACTGGGGCGAGGGACAGTTATGTAGGGACACTCCACTCCAGAGGAGTGGGATAGAAGGGTTAGGGGGTAGAGGGTGAGAGGGCGGGGCTGGGAAGGGGGGAAAGAGGACAATATGATGGAAATGTAACCTGAAGCAATAAAAAAAATAATAATTAAAAAAAACAGCTACATCGCTCTAGCAAATGGGCCTCCATTGTGAAAATAGCACCACACTGCGCACATTTGAAAGTCTTTAGGCCAGAGACTCAGAAGAAAAGGTTGTTTTATGAACCTTGTGAAACTTTTTCATGATACCGGACCAATTGCTTCTCAAAACTCTAGAATTATTGTCAAGATGTTAAGTCATTTCTCATGGATACTTATCTCAGGCTGAGATTGAAACCACACTTTCTCAAATTGTGTATTGAAGTAGTTTTTTTTTTTTTTGTTTTGTTTTTTCGAGACAGGGTTTCTCTGTTTAACAGCTCTGGCTGACCTGAAATCGCTTTGTAGACCAGGCTGGCCTCGAACTCGCAAAGATCCGCCTGCCTCTGCCTCCCAAGTGCTGGGATTAAAGGCGTGCGCCACCACCGCCCGGCTTTGAAGTAGTTTTTATTTGCCATTTGAGAAACAAAACCTAATTCCCAGATTTAAATTTCAGTTAAATTTTATTTTTTCAACTTTAGTTATTCAGAGTTTGTGTGAATTATTGTTGTCGTTTTTTTTAAATCGGTGACTTTACAGTCTAATAAGATAGAGGTACCAAAATATAAATGTAATGGATAAGTCTTATAGAAAAAAGGGCTTTCCAGAAACTAGAGAGCCAGAGGCAAACACATCAGTCATGAAAACCCAAGCATTAACTCAGCATGTAGGAGTACTGATGTCTTCTAGGGGACAAGGTCATGTTTAATGTTCAAAATCAACAAATGTATTACTGTCTAGATTATAAAAGTTACTCTCACAATCAACAAGAAACCAATGTGCAAATGGAAAGGGAGAACAGGTAGGCAATTCACAAAAGAGGAAATCCAAATACCTACCAACTACAAAGAAATATCCAGCTTCATTAACAACTGTAACAGTACGATATATTTTGAACATTTTGTTGGATTGTTCTGCAATATAGGGTGTTAGATCCAGGCCTTCGTGTATGATCAGTCACCATTCTGCCACTGAACCATATCTCCATTCTCCGAGATGCTATTTTTTTATTGAAAAATTTTTATTATGTGAATTTCACATAATGTACTGTGGCCCTCTCATCTCCCACCTTCCCTCAGACCCACCCTCCACCCTTGCAATCAGTCCCAGCATAACAAATAAAATCTCATTGTGGAAGCTGCAGTGTGTCTCAGTGTGTCCCACAACATTCTCTTTTGTCCACACATTTGGCTTGCAAATGTTCATTAAAATGACTATTTGGTCTGGTACATGGCCTCTGATTTCTGCTACTTTGTCAATACTGGAACCTCACTGGAACTCCTCTCAGATATGCTGTAACTGTCCTGTGTCATAGAGATCCTGTAGTTTTGGGTTATGGAATTGGCCTCTTCTTGCACTCCAGCAGTTCATCCATTGGGTAGATGTTGGGGTGGGCCAACTCAAAGCTCTGGTTCTGGACTTGCAAACCCCACTTGCAGGGCTAGTTCTACTATGGAAAGGTTCAGGGCCTGCTCTCCTGAGTGCTGCAGCCTGTGAGGGGCAGGGACAGCTCTCCTACTCTTATGACCCCATCTGGGCCAGATCTCCTGTTGGCCAATGGTGGTGAGGGCAAAAGGGAGGGGAGAGGGCATCTCTCCCTAGCCAATACCACCACATAGCAGACAGAAGGCAGGACTGGCTCTCCCATACTCACTCCCTCAGGGCTGGCTCACTCACAATTCCCATATTCAGGACCAGCTGTAGTGTGCTACCCAGGCCAGGTGCAGGGCCTGTTCTCCAGAGTGCTCCAGCATGTGAGGGGCAGGGACATCTCTCCTGCTCTTGTGACCCCATCTGAGCCAGATCTCACTCCAGGGCCGAGTCTCTACAATCCTGGCATCCAGGGCCAGGCAGAGTTCTTCTAGTTTCTGACTTGTTTCGTGTCCTGGGAGCCCATCTGGTGCTTGCCTGGTACTGGTCTGTTAGTCATCACAGGCTACCCCATGGTGCCAACATTGTGTTCATATCCAGCCAGCTTTTTTTCCCAGGAATGTTAGGCTACTATTCATTCAGATGTTCATAGGTCAGAACACAGAATGTAGATATAGCCTCTCTCCTCTCTGCTACCTACTGAAGCACAAGTGATATAGCAGCCACATTTGCAATTCCTCTAGGGGCAGCCAAGATGCTATTTTTAAAGAATTATTTAATTTTTAATTTTTAGAAGATTATATAATTCCATCATTCTCCCCATTTCTTTCCAACCTCTCCAATATCTCCTCCTCCTTCTACTCCCTTTCAATTGAACCACCTCTTATTCTTTAATTATTATTCTCTCTCTGTCTCTGTCTCTCAAATACACATATGCAAATTACAATTCTCATCTCTGGTGATGATGAACTCTCCCTCTCTCAGCAGTCATTAGCTGCCAATATCTTTTCATCTAGTGGTGGGACTTTGTGTGATTTCCCCCATCTACACTGGAATGCCAATTAGTTTTGTTTTGTTTGTTTGTTTGTTTGTTTGTTTGTTTGTTTTTAGTTTTTCGAGACAGTTTCTCTGTGTAACAACCTGGCTGTCCTGGACTTGCTTTGTAGATCAGACTGGCCTCTAACTCACAGAGATCTGCCTGCCTTTGCCTCCCGAGTGCTGGGATTAAAGGCATGAGCCACCATGCCTGGCGGGTTTGTCATTTTTTAATGTCTTGTTTAAGTAGCCATATTGTTGAGATTTTGTGAGTCTAGTTTTCCTGTCATATTGAGTAGACTTGATCATGCAGCAGAGTCCCTGATCATATGATCTTTATAAACTTTTTGGCCCTCTTCCATGATGTTCCCTGAGCCTTATGTATGCAGACTGTGTTGTAGATGTATCAGCCAAACCTGGGCACCACACATACAGTTGGTCTCTGCATTTTGACCAGTTGTGTCTTTATATAATTGTCTCCATTTGTTGCAAAAAGAAGCTTCTTTGATAAGGGACTGAAAGGAATGGAAAATTTTAAACCCCCCCTGGCAGACAGAGTGGAGCCAGACCAGCAATGTTCCAGGAACTTAGCTGACTATAAAAAGGCAGAACCAAGAATGAAGGTCAGTGTTGGGGTAGTGTTAAGCATTCTAAATGTTAATTAATTGGTCCTGCTTGCTGTCTGTTACTTACATTGACTCTGATTGGTTAAAATAAATGCCAAGGCCTGAGATTGGACAAAGACAGAGAAAGGTGGGACTTCCTGGGATTAGAACAGGAAGCCTGCTCTTTAGACAGAGGATTAATGCATTCCAGCCAGCAGCAGGAAGAATGCATTCCAGCCAGCAGCAGGAAGAAGGCATTCCAGCCGGGAGCAGGAAGGAGGAGGCACACACCATGGGTTAGAAAAAAGAACCTCATTCCACATGGCCTGGAACATCAGCATATCATGAAGAATGGCATTCCAAGGGGACGTATGTATACATGGCCTGGAACATCAGCATATCATGGAGAATGGTAGTCTAAGGGGACGTATGTATATATGGGGTCATATTTGCGCAATAGAATTATGAGCTAGCTTAGATGGGCCAAGATTGCTCGATCCAGACTAAGGCTTATTAAAATCCACCCAGTGTCTGTATGTATTCATTTATAATGGTAGCTTAAGAATTAACTGCCACCAAACAAATTAACAGTACTCTAAATATGGTTAAACAATTTAACTAATTATTTCTACAAATGGCACACCAACATAATTTAATTAATATTTTTCTACATACTTGGGCAATAGAATTATGATCCAGCTTATAATTCTATTGCCCAAATATGACCCCATGTGTCCCCTTGGACTGCCATTCTCCACAATATGCAGATGTTCCAGGCCACGTGGAATGAGGTTCTTTTTTCTAACCCATGGTGTGTGCCTCCTTCTTCCTGCTCCTAGGTGGAATGCCTTCTTCCTGCTGCTGGCTGGAATGCATTAATCCTCTGTCTAAAGAGCAGGCTTCCTGTTCTAATCCCAGGAAGTCCCACCTTTCTCTGTCTTTGCCCAATCTCATGCCTCAGCATTTATTTTAACCAATCAGAGTCAATGTAAGTAACAGACAGCAAGCAGGACCAATTAATTAACATTTAGAATGCTTAACACTACCCCAAAAGGTCAGTCATGTCATGAGCCCCAGGTTCTAGGAACTAGCTAACCACAAAGAAGATGGTGAAGTAAAATTAAATTCATTCCTGAGAAAAACAAGTATAGGGTGTTTCCCCGCATGACTAGCTAAATAATGGGCTGGTACTTTCCACTTGTATTTCCCCCATCCACTTAGTTTATGTTTTTTTTTTCTTTAAATACTCTACACTCCTCCAGTTTGGGGTCAAAACTCCTCTAACCTGTGTGGGATATGAGTTGCAACCTCAGTGCACTGATACTGAAATAAACCTCTTGTGGATTGCGTCAAGATCGGTCTCTTGTGAGTTATTGGGTGGCCGTGTTATCCTGAATCTTGGGTGAGGGATTCCCCTCTTGGGGGTCTTTCACTTGGTGCATTGGCTGGGAAATTGCGCCCCCCCCAATCTCCAAGAACCCACTTGGAGGTGAGATTTCTGTCTCTGTGTCTTGGGCCTATTTCTGTTGTCTGGTTTGTACAAGTGCTGACTTTGTGAAGGTTGCTTTCAGTTTTACAGCCATTTCGGTCTCTTGAGGAGATGGATGTGGTGATTGGCAGACGTGCTGGCAGATCACCAGCTGTAGCCCTGGGAGATGTCACAGGAGGACCGGGACCCTAGGGATGTCTGGGAGGATCCCATCTGGGTGCCAGGAAGGATACAGTGGTCCTCTTGAGAGAGGGGACACGAGAGACCTCCTGGCCATCTGTTTCTCTGGAGTGGTGTTGGCATTCGAGATTAAGAAGGATTTTTATTAGTGTTTTTCTGTGTATCTTGTATTTGTGTTTTGTGTTATTTGTGACAATGGGACAGACTGTGACGACTCCTCTAAGCTTGACACTAGATCATTGGACTGAAGTTAGAACTAGGGCTCATAATTTGCCAGTTGAGGTTAACAAGCAGACTTTTTGTGCTTCGGAGTGGCTGACTTTTGTCGTTGGGTGGCCACCTGAAGGGACTTTTGACTGGACCATTATTTTTGAGGTAAAAGCTATTGTCTTCCAGGATGGACCAGGGTCGCATCCCGATCAACAGCCATACATTACTGTTTGGCAAGACTTTGTCCAGAACCCACCCCCATGGGTGAAACCTTGGGTAAGAGGGAGAAAGCCAGGCTCCCAAGCCCTGGCACTCTGCGGCATGGAACCTAAACCAAAACCAAAGCCGACTTCAGAAATGAAACCTTCGGCTCTGCCTAAGATCTATCCTGAGATCGAGGAGACGCCTGAGTGGCCAAGCCTGCCACCACCCCCTTACCATCAGCCACCACAGGTGCCCCCAGTGCCTGCCCTAACACTGACTCTAGCTCCAAGCCAGGAACCTAAGGGAGCGGAAGGGGGAGGACCGGCAGCCGGCACTGGGAGTTGGAGAGGTTTGAGCCCTGAGGGACCTAATTCCACTGTGGCTTTGTCTCTCTGAATGGTTGGGCCTTCTGTGGACCCACCAGCTTTGCAACTGTTACAATATTGGCCTTTTTCCTCAGCCAATTTATATAACTGGAAAACTAACCATCCACCTTTTTCTGAGAACCCTGCTAGTCTTACAGGTCTGGTGGAATCCGTGATGTTTTCTTACCAACCGACCTGGGATGATTTTCAGCAGCTTTTTCAGGTTCTCTTCACCACAGAGGAGAGGGAGAGAATCCTATTGGAGGCACGGAAGAATGTCCCAGGAGACAACGGGACTCCAACTACCCTCCCTAATGAGATCGAGGCTGGGTTCCCCCTTGATCAACCAGATTGGGACCACAACACGGCTGAAGGTAGGGAGCGGCTGACAGTTTACCACCGGACCCTAGTGGCAGGTCTCAGAGTGGCTACTCGGCGCCCCACCAATTTGGCCAAGGTAAGAGAAGTACTTCAGGGTCCTCAGGGTCCTATTGAGCCACTGTCCATGTTCCTTGAGAGGTTGATGGGAGCCTACAGGTGTTACACTCCCTTTGACCCGACCTCTGAGGGACAACAAGTGGCTGTGGCTATGGCCTTTATAGGACAGTCAGCTCCTGACATTAAGAAGAAATTGCAATGTATGGATTGCAGGACTATAGTTTGCAGGATCTTGTTAAAGAGGCAGAGAAAGTGTATCATGAAAGAGAGACTGAGGAAGAGAAGCAGGAAAGAGAGAAGAGAGAGAGAGAAGAGAGAGAAGAGAGAGAGGATAGGTGAGGTTGCAAACAAGAAAGAAACTTGACTAGAATACTGGCCGCAGTTGTAGGGGATAGAGAGAGAGTAAGGGCAGGACCTAGACAGACAGGGAACCTGGGCAACAGATGACCCAGACTGAATGGGAATGGAGAGATGCAGAGACGCCTGATGGAAAAAGATCAGTGTGCCTACTGTAAAGAAAAAGGACACTGGGCTCAAGATGGCCCAAAGAAGAAGGGCAGGACCCCTAAGGTCCTGGCTCTCGAAGAAGATGATTAGGGGCGATGGGGCTTGGACCCCCTCCCCGAACCTAGGGTAACTCTGAATGTGGAGGGGACCCCTGTAGACTTTCTGGTGGACACTGGAGCAGAATATTCAGTCCTGAAACAACCATTGGGAAAATTAAAAAACAAAAAGACCATAGTTGTGGGGCCACTTGGCAAAAGCAATATCCTTGGACTCCAACTGTGCCTAACCCTTACAACCTTCCTTCTGAGTTCGCTTCCACCAGAGAAGAATTGGTACACTGTCCTAGATTTAAAAGATGCTTTTTTCTGCTTGAAGTTACATCCTGGCAGTCAACCCATCTTTGCTTTCCAATGGAGAGATCCTGACACTGGACTGGTGGGACAACTGACTTGGACCAGATTGCCACAAGGATTCAAAAACTCCCCTACCCTCTTTGATGAGGCTCTTCATCGAGATCTGGCCTCCTTCAGAGCTAAAAATCCTCAGCTAACTTTGTTGCAGTACGTAGATGATTTACTTTTGGCAGCATCAACTAAACCTGAGTGTCTCCAAGGAACCACGAGACTGCTGGTGGAACTGGGTGAGTTGGGATATCCAGCTTCTGCTAAAAAGGCTCAGTTGTGTAAAACTGAGGTCACCTATCTGGGATACACCCTGCGAGATGGGAAGCGATGGCTGATGGAAGCTAGGAAAAAGACTGTCACCTAGATCCCTGTCCTGACCACCCCATGCCAGGTAAGAGAATTTCTGGGCATGGCTGGTTTTTGTAGGCTATGGGTTCCGGGGTTTGCTACACTAGCAGCCCCCTTATATCCCCTCACCAAGGAGGGAGGAGGGTTCACCTGGACCCCTGATCATCTGAAGGACTTTGAAGATATCAAAAAGGCCTTATTAATGGCACCAGCTTTAGTCCTACTGGACTTAACCAAGCCTTTCACTCTATATGTGGATGAAAGGGCAGGGGTTGCCAGAGGCATCCTTACTCAGACTTTAGGACCTTGGAAGAGGCTGGTGGCCTACTTATCTAAGAAACTGGATCCTGTTGCAAGCGGATGGCCCACATGCCTGAAAGCTATTGTGGCTGTGGCCTTGCTTGTCAAAGATGCTGATAAACTGACTTTGGGACAGCAGATTACCGTGGTGGCACCTCATGCTCTTGAGAGCATTATTCAGCAGCCCCCTGACCGGTGGATGACTAATGCTAGAAAGACATAGTACCAAAGCCTATTATTGACTGAGAGGGTGATATTCCCCCCCCCCCAGCTGTCCTGAATCCTGCTACCCTACTACCTGAGGCCGATGACTCTGCTCCCATCCACCACTGCCTTGACATCCTGGCAGAAGAGACAGGTCCCAGAAGTGACCTAAAGGACCAACCCTGGCCAGGAAGTCTGAACTGGTACACTGATGGAAACAGCCTTGTGGTTGAAGGTAAGTGGATGGTGGGAGCTGCAGTGGTAGATGGGAAGCAAGTGATCTGGGCTAGCAGCCTGCCAGAAGGAACTTCTTTCCAGAAAGCTGAACTAATTGCGTTGACATGAGCCCTGAAGATGGCAGAGGGAAAGTCCATCAATATTTATACTGATAGCAGGTATGTTTTTGCCACCACCCATATGCAGGGGGCAATATATAGACAAAGAGGGCTGTTGACATCAGCGGGAAAAGATATTAAAAATAAAAGAAGAGATTTTGAGCCTCCTTGAGGCTATACATCTGCCAAAGAGGGTGGCTATTATCCACTGCCCTGGACATCAGAAGGCACAGGATGCAGCAGCTAAAGGGAACCAGATGGCAGATTTAGAAGCCAAATGAGCAGCCCAAGGGATGATGATCTTAACCACCCTTGGTTCTAAAGACTATTATGACATCAGAGAAACCAGTTTCAGGTACACCCCTGAACACTTCCAGGCCATAAAGAAGCTAGGGCTGACTAAAAAAATCACCTTATGGTGTGGTTGAAGCAGAAGGTGGTAAACAGGTCCTGCCTCAAGACGAAGGATGCAAGTATGTTACCAATTTACACCGACTGACTCACCTAGCAGCCAAAAGGTTAAAAGATGTGGTAAGGTCCTCTGACTATTATGTTATCAGACATTCTGATTTAACAGCAGAGATAGTCAGGAACTGCAAGGCTTGTGCTCTGACTAACACTAAACCTTCCATGTATAACATGGGGAAAAGACTCAGGGGTGATTGGCCTGGGGCCTATTGGGAAGTGGATTTTACAGAAATTAAACCAGCTAAATATGGAAACAAATATCTTCTAGTTTTTATAGATACATTTTCAGGGTGGGTAGAGGCCTTCCCTACAAGGACCTAGACTGCCAATATAGTGGTTAAGAAGATTCTTGAAGAAGTTTTTCCAAGATTTGAAATACCCAAGGTAATTGGGTCTGATAATGGACCCGCTTTCATTGCCCAGGTAAATCAGGGCCTGGCCAATCAGCTGGGGATTAAATGAAAATTACATTGTGCTTATCGTCCCCAAAGTTTAGGACAGGTAGGAAGGATGAATAGAACCCTAAAAGAGACCCTGACTAAATTAGCCTTGGAGACCAGCAGAGACTGGACAGCCCTCCTTCCTTTTGCCTTGTTCTGGGTTAGGAATACCCTGGGATGATTTAAGCTGACACCTTATGAGATTCTCTGTGGGGGGCTTCCTCCTCTTACTGAGGCGGGCAGAGTGTTTGATCCTGATGTTGTTCTTTCTAAACCCCTATTCACCTGCATGAAAGCACTTGAAGTGGTCTGGCGCGAGGCCGGGGAGCAGCTCAGAGAGGCTTATGAAACTGGAGACCTGAGCGTGTCTCATCAGTTTCAGGTTGGAGACGCTGTTCTTGACCCATGCCATCGAGCTGGAAATCTTGAGCCTCGCTGGAAGGGGCCATACCTGGTGCTCCTGACCACCCCCACAGCAGTGAAAATAGAGGGCATCTCTGCTTGGATTCATGCCTCCCATGTGAAGAGAGCTCCTGAACCCTCTAAAGATGAGTGGAAATTGGAAAAAACTGTGGACCCTTTTAAGCTGCGCCTACATCGCAGGCATTCTTCAGGTGAAGGGTGACAACCCCCATGCCCCTCAAAAACTTACCTGACAGGTAGCTTCCCAAACTGGGGAAGTTGTCTGGTCAATCTCTAAGGTAGCCCCCCACCCCAGACATGGTGGCCCCAACTCTCTCCTGACTTCTGCCAGCTAGCTGCAGGCCTAGAACAGTGGGATATTCCTGAGGCAGACCCCCAGAACCTCCCTGAGAGGGACCCTCGATGAAGACACCCTGAAGGGCTAGGAGCAAAATTCAGGTGCGGGAGGCCAGAGGTACACTGTGGGCTGGCTCAAAAAGATTTTTATGTCTTTCCAAGGGAAGGTAGGGACAGGAGTGCGGCTAGGCGGTGTGGAGGACCAGAGAGTTATTATTGCACTGCCTGGGGTTGTGAGACAACAATATCAAGGGTTACAGGGACAAGATAATGATGAATAGGATGACACAGATGTGTGGGTTCTAAGATTAGAACGATGAACAAGAGAAAGTGAGGAATGAAAGGAATGGAAAATTTTAAAGACCCCCCTGGCAGACAGAGTGGAGCCAGGTCAGCTATGTTCCAGGAACTTAGCTGACCATAAAAAGGCGCAACCAAGAATGAAGGTCAGTCAGGTCATGAGCCCCAGGTTCTAGGAACTAGCTAACCACAAAGCAGATGGTGAAGTAAGATTAAACTCATTCCTGAGAAAAACAAGTATAGGGTGTTTCCAGCTAAATAATGGGCTGGCACTTTCCACTTGTATTTCCCCTCACCCTCTTGGTTTGTGCTTTTTTTTTTTCTTTAAATACCCTACACTCCCCCAGCTTGGGATCCGAACTCCTTTACCCTGTGTGGGATACGAGTTACAACCTCAGCGTGCTGATCCCGAAATAAACCTCTTGTGGATTGCATCAAGATCGGTCTCTTAGCCAGGCAGTGGTGGCGCACGCCTTTAATCCCAGCACTTGGGAGGCAGAGGCAGGCGGATCTTTGTGAGTTCGAGGCCAGCCTGGTCTACAAAGCGAGTCCAGGACAGCCAGAGATATTCAGAGAAACCCTGTCTCGAAAAACCAAAAAAAAAAAAAAAAAAAATCGGTCTCTTGTGAATTATTGGGTGGCCATGTTATCCCAAGTCTTGGGTGAGGGACTCCCCTCTCAGGAGTCTTTCAGTATAAAAGCTTCATCTATCTGTGGGTTTAAGGATATGGTTTAGTGTAGGAGGAACATAGTCTGCCATTGAGCAAAAACAAGGCTTGCTGTTAAATAGTGCATGCATGGCTGGGCTTCCACATGCAGCTGACCTGAGAGACCTGCCCAGGCATGCCTGAACATGCCCAGCCTGAGACTTGCCTGGAGGTTGATGACACCACACCAGGTAATGAGACAGGAGCCAATGAGGAATAGCGAGAGCAACCTGGAGTTCAGGAGCCAATGGGACTCTGGGTGGAGTTTATAAAGGGACCCTCCTCTTTTTGAAATAAATGAGTCTGCTTTTGCCACTTACCAGACTCCCGGAATTTGGGTCGGTGATTCCATGCCAGCTCATCCCTGCCCCCAAGAGTCCTGGGCATGGGCCCTGGCAACAGTTTAGAATGTAGGTAAGAGTTATACTGGTTTAAGAAAATAGCAATAGTAGGTTCTCCTTTGAGATAGATGAGCTCACTAGGCACAAGTGGTTGACTAGGTTTCCAGTATCAAGCATGACTTTTCTTCTGTGAGTAGTTCTTAAATCCAATTAGACAACTATTGGTTACCATCAAGATGAGTGCCACTACTGCACATTTAGGGATATCCTGCTTATTGTTGTGGTTCATAGGCGCCACAGTTGGGTAGGATTATTGAATTATTTCCTTCATTGGCAGGTTGCATAGCACCCTCTGGTTTTAGGAAAGTTAGTCCTCAGGGAAGAGACTTTTGGGTCAGATTCAGTTTGATTCTATTGAGTCATGTGTTTAAAGTGCATGGTGTTTTCAGCAATAGACTAACCTTCAATTTTTGGGAGACAACTAAGAGCTAAAGCAATAGCCTATATCATTTTGATGTATTATTTAAGAACCAACTGCTACCAAATAGTCCTATAAACTTAACCACATGCATTGTTCAAGTAGATTATGCATAAACAGATGAACTCTGGGGGTAGGAGAACATTGAAGTGACAGTAATTGAGTTTCTCACAAGCTCTATCTGCAGAGAATCTATGAGTGTTCAAAGCACCTATGGTCCTCCAGCATACCTCCCTGTCGTAAGCATGCACTAAATAAAAGTTCTCTGCAGACCTGCATTATCGGTGGATTCCACTTTACTGACTCCTCTGGAATAGTCACCCAACTCTACGCATGCATGCACGCACATGTACATGCAGAAGAAGAGAGCAAGATCAACCAAAGAACAGTTTGCTAAAGAACAGCTCTGTGGAGTTAATTGACCACTGCTCTAACTAGGTAACTAGGGGAATGATTCCTGAATGTGTGAACAGGGGTTCTTCTTCATTCTCAAACCATACCTGTTGTGAATTTATTTTTAAAAAAGAAAGGGTAGCCTGCAATGGTCATTTCCTCTTTTCCTCAATAATTTCATAATGAATCTTTTTTTTTTTTTTGGTAAGTGATGTGAAACCTCCACAGTTCACAATGGGCCTACACTTGTAGAGATGGACATTTCATTAGTAAGGCCATCTGTAAGATTATAAGCTGTGTGTTTATTCATGAAATCTGCTTTTCTTGACAAAATAGTGATGGAAGGAAAGTCACACTCTTATCAGGGAAGAGGCACAGTTTCACTCCCAGACCCTTTCAATCTGAATAGAACTAGTTTCAACTAGATTGAAGTTTTTCATATAATTAAATCCCTATAAAACCTAGTGTGACAGCACATACCTGCAGTCCTAGCACTCCTGAGACTGAGGCCATATAGAAGATTCAAGTTTAGCCTGAGATAAGAATCCAGATTCTGTCTCAAATATATAAACAAAACAGAACAAAGCAAAGCAAATCCATTTGCAGTTCCCCAAAGAGCCTCCTAGTCTATTAGGCTAAGAAGGCATTTACAGAGCTACCAGTGTAACAGTAGTTATGAAAGAAATGAACACCCTGGTGTACTAAAACCTTAGCTGATGAGCAGAGTACTATAAAAGATGCCTTGATTAACACAAATTGTGCTTAACTTAAAGAAATTAATTTATAACCTTGAGTGATAGGAGGAGTATAATATAATTGCTGCTAGAACAAAAATAAACAGGTGTGGCTGGTTGCTGCTCTGGCTCTAGTTCGGCCTTCCTTCAATTCTGTTGCCTCAGCAGCTTAGATTCTTTAAAAAAGTATTGTGAAAGGGTTTTATAATCTATTTATACTGTTAGAAAATACCATTTATTGATTGTCTATAGTCTAAAGTAGATATAACCAGCTTAAATCCATTAATTTTCTGTATTAGTCTCTAGTTAGCTTATTTGTCTAAAACATTCAGGAATTGTCTGGGCTAAATTTACTCTAAGAGTTAAAACTGTGTATGTAAATTAGAGACTGGTGAGATGCCTCAGCAGGTGAAAGTTCTTGGTGCCCAAGCCTGAAGAGCTGAGCTCAATTCCCAGAACTCACATAAAGGTGGAAGGAGAGAAATGACTCTACAAAGATTTCCTGTCACTTACACATCTCACGGCATGTGGATTCCCACACTCATACACACATCATACACATACACACTCCTACACACTTATCACACACACATCACATACACACACTCACATAAATCCATATACAATAATAATGTTAAAAATAAGTTTAGTCTCTCTAAACCACCACTGTGTGCCATACTCACACACATACACACACATTTTATAGACACACACCCACCCACATGTACTGCCATACATTTATACACTTACTCACATACATCTACACATAATAATGATGATGATGATGATGATGATGATGTTAAAAATAAATAGTCCTTTCCCCTAGAGGCATTGCAGATTTGACTGCTGACTGCTGTGTCACATGTGCATCAGTAGGTGGCAGAGAGGAGAGAGGCTATGTCTACATTCAGTGTTCTGACCTATGAACATTTGAATGAATAGTAGCCTAACATTCCTGGAAAAAAAAAAAGCTGGATACCAACACCACTTTGATGTTATGGGGTAGCTTGTGATGACTACCAGATCAGTACCAGGCAAACACTGGATGGGCTTCCAGGACAGGAAACAAACCAGAAACTAGTCCCTGGATGTGGAGGTTGTGGGTGAGCCAGCCCTGCCCTGCCTTTTGTCTGCTATGTGGTGGTATTGGCTAGGGGGAGATCCTCTCCCCTCCCTTTTGCCCTCACCACCATTGGCCAACAGCAGATCTGGCCCAGATGGGGACACAAGAGCAGGAGAGCTTTTCCTGCCCCTCATATGCTGCAGAATTCGGGAGAGCAGGTCCTGCACCTTTCCACAGTAGAACTGGCCATGCAAGTGGAGGTTGCAGGTCCAGAACCAGCGTTTTGAGTTGGCCCACCCCAACATCTATCCCATGGATGAACTACCGGGTGCAAGACGAGGTCAGTTCTACAACCCAGGACTGTAGGATCTCCATGCCACAGGACAGTTACAGCATATCTGAGAGGAGATTCAGTGAGGTTCCAATACTGACAGAGTAGTGGAAACCAGGGGCCTCGTACCAAACCAAACCAAGGAGTCATTATAATGAACATTTGCAAGCAGAATTCGTGGACAAGGGGGAGTACTGTGGGGCATAATGAGTTATACTGCAGCATCCACAATGAGTTGTTATTTTTTATGCTGGGACAAATTGCAAGGGTGGAGGGCAGGTCTGGTGGGAGGTGGGAGATGGGAGGGAACAGGGTGCATGATGTGAAATTCCCAAAATAAAAATTTTTTCAATTATAAAAAAAAATAAAATAAGGGGCTGGAGAGATGGCTCAGAGGTTAAGAGCACTGTCTGCTCTCCCAGAGGTCCTGAGTTCAATTCCCAGCAACCACATGATGGCTCACAACCTTCTATAATGAAATTTGGTGCCCTCTTCTGGCCTGCAGAGGTACATGCAGACAGAACACTGTATACCCTAAAAATAAAATAAATCTTTAAAAAAAAAATAAAATAAAATAAAATAAAATTTTCATTGACAAAAAAAAAAAAATAGTCTCTCTCCATCACTGTGTGTCCATAGACCAATTGGTACATTTTCTTGTTTGTAATTGTTACAGCAACAGCAACAAAAGCCTTCTGTGTATGAAGTCAAGTTTAGGATGACTGAATGAAACTCACCCAGGTGATAAGCAGACTGAGGATGACTTCTAGCAAAACATAGCAGCTCAATTCTTAAAGCTCTCATAGGTGATTAACTAAAACAGCATGCCAATGGAGGGAAGTGAACTAATGATTTATACATATCTGTGAGGCAATTCAGATACATAAGAAAACAGTAACCACAAACACAAGGGAATTAGGCAACTATTGACACTCAAATGAAGCTCCACAAAAGATGAAAGGCAGAAATCTAAGAGTGATTAATTAAAAGCAAAACAAGGAAACTGATTTCCAGCAGGGAAATCTAAAGATGGGCTTTGAAATTCTTTTTAAAAATGGGCAGGCTCAGACAGGCTTGGTTAGACAGTCCTGTAATCATTCTTGGGAGGCTAAGGAAGACAGCTTTTAATTCAGGGCTAGCCTGTGCTACGTTCAAGAAAAGCATGTGCCACTTAGTGAGACTTTCAAAACAAGTAAAACAGAAGCTGGTGAAGTAGCTGAACATAGGGGGTTTGGTAGTGTGTGCAAAGCACTAGCGTCAGTCCCCAGGAACAAATGCACAGCAAACTCCAGTAATGTTAACTCTCCATCAAAACAGGTTTGCTGCACCAAGGAAAGGGTTCAAGCTGGAAGATAATGGAGTTAGCCAGAGTACTACTGGGAGTGCATTGCTAGCACTCTCTCTCAAGCTCCCCCCCTATCTGTCTGTCTGCCTGTCTGTCTGTCTGTCTCTCTCTCCCTATGCTTCCATGTTGATCTCAAGACTATTCTTTACTTAATATTCTACACACTAAACTCCCACGCACAAACGCTCAACAAGCTGTATATACCACGTGTAAAAATTGTGTAAACATACAAAAGGTACTATATATTATTCTGGGGTGCACATAATAAAACAAAGGTATAAAACAGATCTTTGGAATGGCCAGTTTAAAAATAAAGTTTATAGTCGGGCATGTTGGAGCTCACCTTTAATCCCAGCACTGGGGAGGCAGAGGCAGGCAGATATCTTTAAATTTGAGGGTAGTCTGGTTTACAGAACAAGTTCCAGGACAGCCAGGGCTACACAGTAAATCTTGTCTGGAAAGCCCAAAAACAAACAAACAAACAAATGTTACCTCTGAGGAGGAAAAGAGGGGATAAGAATCAGAAAGTATATCACTCTCCATATCTCTGATGTGCTGTTTATTTTAAAATATGATGAAAACAGGAAAAACAGAAGTAGAGTGTTTCAAACTGGCTAATATGACTAGTGGCTACCCCACTTTATGTTTCTTTTTTTATATTGCTAAAATACTTTCAGTTTTCAAAGTTAGGAGATGCCCAATATTTAAAACATACAAAGTGTAGCACATCTTGGATGTCAGGGACATAGGAAGTGTTAGATCATGGCCTGTTCTTTTTGAGTGGTCATTCTAAGAAGCCATTTCCCACAGCCTGGAAAAGTCATGTCACATGTCCTTGCAGGACTCCCTGGGACAAGCAATGAAGAATCTGTTCTGTGCATGTACGTTACACATCTCTTAACTTAAATCCTCTATCAGTACCTGGGCCCTCCATGTTCTTTGTCATGATTACTATATTGAACTAAATCATGTGGTGTGAAACTTCTGGCTAGTCTCCGAACACATAAAAAACAAGATGTTTTCTTTTGCTCAGAGGTTTTTCTTCCATAGTCATCCTGTCCTCTGTGGCTATCTCTCACTCTCTCTGAGCCGTCCCGTTTACTCAAGCTCCTTTCTAGGTTTTAAAGGGAAGCCTTTTCTTCCATTTAAGGCCTGGTTATGTTGATTTTAATATAATAACATTCACTGTTCATCTCTCATGCTCTCTCCCATCAAGGATGGACCATCGTCTTGAGGCCCTTTTCTCAAAGGGTCACATGTGTCAGCTTCTTTTTCAAACCAACCACTGCCACCCCATTCTTAGATTTATCAAGAAACACAAATGACCTCCAAGACATCATGTTAACATAACAATATAAAACATATTATAACTTTAAAAGTTCCACATTGTTTAAGAACTTCAAACACTTTAAAAATTCAGTCCAACAGCTGGTTCCTTCTCTTATAACAGTAAGTATTATACAAAACAATAGATATAAATATGCCACATTTATGAGAGTAAATTGGCCCAGTATACCTTCCCAATGTTCAGTTTATACCTATTTGGCCCCTGACTTTAACATTCTACTATCTACCCAACTCCATGAGTTTAAAGGTCTATATGTGACTCAACATTCATATTCAAATTCAAAGTCTCTTTAAAATATATAAAAATATACAAAAGTTTTTTTGTTTTTTATTTATTTTTTTTGTTTTGGTTTTTCAAGACAGGTTTGGAACACAGCCTATCTGTGCATGCGAGTGGAAATCCACTGTTAGTTTGACCCAGTTCCCATGCCAGCATCATGGGTAAGCTGTTTATTCACTTGCCTTTCTACAAATTTCCATTGCCACTTCCCTGTACTGTTCTTTGCCACAATCCCAGCAAGGAGGCTATAATTCTGTACTTGAGTAAGATAATGTTTGATGCGCTTTCTAGATGGTGGAGATACATGACATGTACCAGCCCGCCTGGTCATTAGAGCACCTAACAGCGAATGTGCATAGATGCAGATGTAACCCTACATGAACTCTGTGCCTCTTGATACTCGTGCTGTTGTGTTGGGTCCTAAAATAAGATGTTGGCCACTGGGCCTTTCAACCTAGAGTATACAGCATCGATGAATAGTCGTTACAAAGTATAGTAGCTTCTGCGTTCATGATCATGTGATCCTTGTATCAGCATGCAGCGAGTCTAGCCATGTTGCTTGAGAGACTGTGTGGAAAGAATTAAGACGCTGAGAGGCTGTTGGGAGCCATGTCTTGAAACTTTATGGCATAACACAGGCACGGCCATCCCGATCTCCCATCTAAGCCTGGCTGGCTCTCATCCCTCCAAAGCACTAGTTTCCTGATACAGCTACCAGAGACTGTAAGGAAACAGGGAGTCATGCAGCATCCCGACAGGCAGACAAATAGGGAAAGAGGCCATAAATGGGATGGCATACTTCCAGCTTCTTAACTTCACCCAAGGCAAAGACTTGGTGGACTTCCCTTCTCTCCAGGGAGGCCCTTCCAGCTGACCTGCCCGGACGTGTCCTAGGCAGGCTCTGGACATGAGCTGTGAGTCAATCAGCTCAGTCTTCTGTTTCTAAGCTGAGCAATCCAAGAAGGAAGGACTTGTCCCAGGCCACACTAAAACATTGAAAAGCCAGCCCTCTAGGGGGAAATCGACTTTGATTTCCAAATCCCCTCCTCACTTGTGGGCATTCTTTCTCTTTGTGTGTCTGTGTGTGTGTGTGTGTGTGTGTGTGTGTGTGTGTGTGTGTGTGTGT
>CAJQZJ010004760.1:11989939-12034926 GCA_907164525.1 Lophiomys imhausi
AGAAGAGCTTTTGCGAGTTGCGTCGTCATTGCTGGTCGAGGGGGACGCGACAGAAACTCCCAATTGTAATGCCATCTTCAAATTAGGCTTATTTTGTTGACGAGAAGCTTTCTGAAATCCCCTTTGTCCAACTTCTCTTTTATCTGTGAGATCATCCAGAACTTGCCAAAAACTGCAGGATGGACCCCCAGACAGTAACTGTTATACAGTCCAACCCAGGGAAGAGTGATATGGAAAGGAGACAGAAACTCTCACACACAAAAATCCCGGATAGTGAATTAAATGCTTCCAGGTTTCTGGGAGGTCCAAGGCCTCCAGGACTCTGCATATACTTGCCCCGCCCCCTTGTCCCCCCCCATTTCCTAATGAGAAACAAAGGAGCAGTCCTTCTGCTCCCCAACCCTTGGGAGGGATGTTTCCTCTTAAGAAAGTGCCAAGAGGAGAAAACAGAGTCATAAATGTCCATATTTCCTTTTTCCCTGTCAGAACTGAATGGCATTAGGAGAGAGGCTAGGGAGTTGCAGTGAGGATCTAGAGCAGTGGTTCTCAACCATCCTAATGCCGTGACTCTGATATAGTTCTTCCTGTTGAGGTCACCACCAATCACAAAATTATTTTTGTTGTTACTTCATAACTGTAATTTTGCTACTGTTATGGATCATAATGTAAATATCTGTGTTTTGCGTTGGTCTTAGGAGACCCCTGTGATAGGGTCATTCAACCCCCAAAGGGGTCATAGCCTGCAGGTTGAGAACTTCTGATCTATATAGACCAACATGTTCAATCATTTGAACCACCGGCTAAGGAAGACGCATGAATTAGCCTGGGGAGGAGTAATTTCTATTATCAGAACAAACCCTAAGTCCTTTGTCAAAGAGGAGAGTATTGGATCAAGCTATCTGAGGGTCAATGATTTCCTCATTTTTAGAGAGCAAAGACTTCTCCATGCAGCTATCCCCTCCCAAAATCCCTTCTAGGACCCACTCAATGAAAATGAGAATGTAAGAAGACACAATTCCTTCACTGTCATGAGGGTCTCAGGAAGACTAAGATAAAACTCCTTACCTACTCCCAGTAACCCCATGTAGTCCAGGAAGAGAAAGAGACACTCATAAGATCTGTCCAGGCTGAATTGATACTTTTATAACCAGTGCCAGGAAAAGGGAATGAAAAAGGATTTTCAGTATCACGGAGAATTAATGGCCACCAAGGGCCAAACTGATAAGGGTTTTCCCACAAGAAACATAGCCTAAGCCTCAGAATTAATCACTCTGTGCATGGGAGGATAATTTCTGTTGGGATTGCTCTCAGAAACTGGTTCCTCCTTTGGGACCCTGCTGTATTTTCAAGGGAAATCTTTAGAATAATTGATGACCCCAAAACCAATCAGGTCCCAGGTCACCATGTTCTCTACAATAACTCCAGGCCTCCTGTATTGACTCCCATTATGCCCATCAATCCAGACAGCCCTGGGGAATTTTGACTTCAGAGTACTATAAGGTGAACTTTATGATTGATTTGGGGGCATGGGTCCTGGAATTGACCTTTCCTACTTGTCCCAGATTCCAAACTACCACAGTCACTCAGGGCATATTGGGGCTGACCCTAAAATGTTACTTTATTCACTTTAAAATGTCGATTGCTTATTCCTGGAGGAACTTCCACTTCTATTATTAAATAGTTCCTAGACCCCTTTGTTGAGAAAAGACCTCTTATCAAGCTCAAAGTCAAAATGCTTCTCCCTCCAGGGTGGCACTGTTGCTAACCTCTAATAAAAAAAAGCCTCAATATGGACAAATGGCATCATGATCAGGAACCCTTAAACAGCCAGTCCAGTGGTCACACACCTTCAAGATCCTTTCTGCTTCCCCCATCAAAACTAATATGCCATGAGGCTCTAGCCAGACAGGGCTCATTTCCATAACTCTAGGACTAAAGAAACAAGAATTATTGATTGAACATTCTGGTCCACACAGTAGTCCCATTCTTGGTGTTAGCATGGGCCCTAACAAATGAAGGTTAGTCTAAGACCCCAATCTGATTGATTAATGGGGCAGTGACCCCAGTCCACCCAGTAGTTCCTAGTCTTAATGTTCTCTTCATTCAGATTCCCCCTAACACAGTCTTTAAGATGCTCCTTTTGGTGAAGATCTTTTCCCAGTCTGTAGGTTGCCATTTTGTTCTAATGGCAGTGTCCTTTGCCTTACAGAAGCTTTTCGGTTTCATGAGGTCCCATTTATTGATTGTTGGTCTTAGGGCCTGAGCTATTGGTGTTCTGTTCAGGAAGTTGTCACCTGTACCAATGAGTTCGAGACTTTTCCCTACTTTCCCTTCTATTAGATTTAGTGTGTCCAGTTTTATGTTAAGGCTTTTGATCCCCCTAATCTTGAGTTTTGTACAAGGTGATAAATACGGGTCTATTTGCATTCTTCTACATGTTGACATCCAGCTAGACCAGCACCATTTGTTGAAGATGCTTTCATTTATCCCTTGTATGGTTTTGGCTTCTTTGTCAAAAATTAAGTGACCATAGTTGTTTGGATTTATTTCTGGGTCTTCAATTTGATTCCACTGATAAATTGGTCTGTTTCTATACCAATATCATGCTGTTTTTATTACTGTTACTCTGTAGTATAGCTTGAAATCAGGGATGGTGATACCTCCAGATTTTTTTTTTTAAATTGTACAGGATTGATTTAGCTATTCTGGTTTTTTTGTTATTCCATATGAAGTTCAGAATTGTTCTTTCAAGGTCTGTAAAGAATTGCGTTGGTATTTTGATCGGAATTTCATTGAATTAGTATATTGCTTTTAGTAGGATGGCCATTTTTATTATGTTGATCCTACCTATCCATGAGCATGGGAGATCTTTCCATCCTCTGATGTCCTCTTCAATTTCTTTCTTCTTCAAGGACTTGAAGTTCTTGTCATACAGGTCTTTTACTTGCTTAGTTAGAGTTACTCCCAGGTATTTTATATTGTTTCTGGCTATTGTGAAGGGTGTTGTTTCCCTAATTTTTTTCTCAGCCCATTTATTTTTTGTATAAAGAAGGGATTCTGATATTTTTTGAATTAATTTTGTATCCAGCCACCTTGCTGAAGGCATTTATCAGCTGTAAGAGTTCTCTGGTGGAATTTTTGGGGTCACTTATGTATACTATCTTATCGTCTGCAAATAGGGATAATTTGACTTCTTCCTTTCCAATGTTTATCACCTTGATCATCTTTAATTGTCTTATTGCTCTAGCAAGAACTTCAAGTACTATGTTGAAGAGATATGGGGAGAGTGGGCATCCTTGCTTTGTCCCTGATTTTAGCAGAAATGCTTTAAGTTTCTCTCCATTTAATTTGATATTGGCTACTGGCTTGCTGTATATTGGCTTTATCACTTCTAGGTATGGTCCTTGTATGCCAGCTGTCTCCAGGACTTTATTTGTAATAGCTAGAAAATGGAAACAGCCCAGATGTCCCTCAACCGATAAATGGATAAAAAAAAACCTGTGGTGCATTTACATAACAGAATACTACTCAGCTATCAGAAACAAGGAAATCATGCAATTTGCAAACAAATGGATGGAACTGGAAAGCTCATCCTGAGTGAGCTAACACAGACTTAGAATGATGCATTTATTCACTTATAATTGGATTTTAGCCATGTAGTACAGGATAACTATCCTACAACCAATGCATCAAAAGGAACAGGAACATACACCTTGTTACCTGTTAGTGGGACACTTTGCCCTAATGGAGCTGCTATATAGGCCCCCAGTGTAAGAGAAAGCTCTTAGCCCTCATATGACTCTTGAACTGAGGGGGGCTGATAGGTAGGGGAAACCCACTCTGGAGGAATAGGATAGGTGGGAGCGGGGGATTGGGCGGATGGTGGGATTGGGAGAGGTGGAGAGAGGGGACTGTGATGGAGATGTAACTTGACGTAATAAATAAACGTTATATATATTTGTTGCTCCATATATATAATGATGCTCCTGTTGGAAGCTGCTGGCTCTGCACTTCTTTTATAATCAGATATATTTATCCTTTTCAGGTCTCTGATGTGGTTGAAGACTAGATAGTTATAGTCTCATAGTTAAATTTTAAGTTGTTTAGGAATTGAAAGGATGTTCTAGGCTTAAGAAAATGTTTTTAAGTTGATAATGCAAGTTAGGATGGAAAATGAGTTAGGTATAGAAGTTTAAACTCATGGAAATAGATAGATAATAGAATATTAATATTAGTTGCCAAATATGTATGGACTTTACATTGGGAATGTATGTTATACCTTATAATTTTCATAATTGTGGCCTAATTATTAAAAAAAAGAATTATGAGTTCTGGGAGAAAGGGGAGAGGGAGAGAGGGTGGGACCGAGAGGGGTGGAGGGAGGGGACTGTGATGGAGAGGTAACTTGAAGTAATAAATAAACATTAAAAAAAAGATGCTCCTTTTTAAATCTGCTTCATCCAGACACACAGCTTCTTTTTGCTTTTTGAGACCTTTCCTGTAGTAGAGTAGGGCAAGTTGCCTGGTCTGTCCTCTCACGAGGGTTTAGAGATGTCCCCATTTATTTGGCTGAGGTCTTCCTAAAGATTTGACGGCCATCCCTATTCAATACACAGATGATGTCCTCCTATGTGGGCCAAGAAACAATTTCTTCTCTTGAATCCCTCCTTAATTTCCTGACTGGCAGGAGTTTGCAGGGTGTTTTTGGAAAAAACTCAGATATGCAAAACCAAAGTTATCTACTTAGGCCTTGTCTTGCCAAAAGGGACAGAGCCTTAGGGCTGGAAAAATCAGATCCATTTTGTTCTTGTGGCTCTCCCAAACTCTTCAACGGATGAAGACATTTCTGGGAGTTACAGGGTACTGTATAGAGTCATATCTTTGTGTCAAGTGCTTATGGAAGTTCAGGCTCAGGAACTCACTAAGGTTAAAAGGAGTCCCGACTCCAAATAAGACTTCCCAAGACTTAAAAAAGTTGATAAGACCCCTGCCTCGGGGCTGCCCACCCAGTCTAAGTTCCATACATCTGTATGTTACTGAAAGATAGGGCATTGAGTAATTACCCAATTCACTGGTGTTTCCCTACAGTCGGTAGGATACCCAAGGAAGGAATTAGACTAGGTAGCATAGGGATGACCTGGATAGCGCTGCAGCTAGACTTCGGTTCCTGAGGCTCAAAAGTTTACGCTTGGGCGCCCTCTCATGGTGCACACACGCCATGACATAGAGGGCATTCTAAATTCAAAGGAAAATCGGTGGTTGACTGTATCAGGGATTTCTCTCAAGACCCGAATCCAGCTACATATCAGACAGAATAGGAAGAGAAGGATGCCTCCCCACTGCTCTGGAGAGCTCTTCAAGGAAAGCTATGTATCCCACCCTGATCCCTCAGATCAGTCCTCAGAAAAGCCTGATCTGGTCCTTTATACCGATGGAAATTCTTTGTGAAAGAATACTGTCCCGTATTCTCCACGCAGAATACGAGTCAGTCTCTAACTTTTGTGTTCTCCCATCAGGACCAATACCTGAGAACTTCAGTGCCCAGCTAGCAGAGATGATAGCTCCCACTCAAGCCCTGGAACTGTCTCAAAAAACAAGAGTCACAATCTGTACAGACCCTATATGTACCATCTCCATCCTCCCACACCCATGTGGCCATGCGGAAAGAAAGAGACCTACTGATGGCAGCCAGGATCTAAGGAATTCTGAGGCTCCCAGATGCAGTCGTTTTGTTCCCTCAAGTGGCTGCAATCTACTGCCCTGGACACCAGAAGGGGATGACCCAGTGGCAAAGGGAAAAAACCGAAAGTTAACTTTGAAACCAATAAGGCTTCCCTGGAGTGCAGAGAGTGCCTCCTCCTCTGGGTGGTGTAAGAAACCCACACATTCTTTAGAACAGCGGTTCTGAAACTGTGGGTCACAACCTCTTTGGGGCTAATAATCCTTTTACAGGGGTCACATATCAGATATTTCCAGTACAATTCGCCACAGCAAAATTGCTGTTATGAAGTAGTAATGGAAATAATTTTATGGATGAGGGTCACCACAACATGAGGAGGAATTGTATTAAAGGGTCACAGCATTAGGAAGGTTGAGAACCACTGCTTTAGAGGAAACGACCTTTGCCTCTAAGATCAGATGTCACAGAGTCCCCGAGTTGGTAGCTAGCACCTAATGAATGGGCAACTGTAATTACCAAAGGCCTACAATGTGAGGTCTTAAAATTCCCGTATCAGACATATCACTTGGATCAGGAGAACACAGTTATCCTGGCAAAAAGAGTGTTCACAGAGCAGACCTTAAAAGAAACCATTCAACCAGTGTTACAGGGAAATAGTAGAAAATCAACCCACTTTAATGGGTATCTCTAGTCCCCAGGGACTCAGAGAGAGGTCACTAACCCTGGGCTGGCAGCCGATCTCACTCACATGCCCACTGGACACAGTTTCAAATGTCTCCTAGTCTGGGTGATGATACCTCTACTGTCCTGTGGGAAACAGAAAAAGCCACAGAAGTGACTATGGTGTTTCTCTCTAAAATTATTTCCTTATCTGAATTACCTTATTTGAAGTGTCCATAGTGACAACGGGGATGCTTTCGAAGCAGACATCCAGGGTGGTGCCCATTTTAAAGACCAAAATTGTCAAGTCCCTGTCTGTGTTATTGCCAGTACAACGAATGCTCCCAGATAAGGATGGCTAACTGGTTGTAAGCTGTACACCCAGTAGGAACCTGCAGTTATGTAATACATTGTAATACAGAACTCTCTCCTGAGAGCCTCCTGCCCTCAGCTTGTGGGACACTCATGAAGGTCCCTAATACACAACCCCAGTTTCTAGGAGTGACTTGGTGAACTTCCAGGCTTCCCAAGACCAACTTCACCTAGTGACCAGAAGGCACCACAAGCTCTCTAAAACCAGCCTACTTTGTGGGCTGGACAAATTTGGGAAGCCCTCTGGTGCAACCTTTGCGTATGTGGGAACAGTTTCTGTAACCCTCAGCATTTCCCGGGGTATTTCCTACTTATGATTTATCACTTCTACTTTGGCTGTGCTCAAGCCCCAGCCTTCTCTAACAAACCCAGTTTATTCTGGTGGATATCCAAAACTTAGCCTAAAAAACCATAGACTGTAGGTCCCCAACGATGGTCACCACTTCTCATAATAGAAGGGACCTACTTGTGGGAATTGGTACAGACCTACGGATTGTAGGACTATTAGAATGACCAAACTTGGAGGAGATACACTCGTTAGAAAAGGCCTCTTCATCTAAGACAGGAGAATAAGTTGGTTTATTATTTCAAGGGTAAGGGAGGGGCTGAATATCCTGACTAATGAAAACTTAAGATTAAAGGAATGGATAGGGCCCACAGAAAAGACCTTGTAGGAATATGCCTCCACACAACCTAAGAAAGGACATGTGTCCAGGCCCATCAAGATATGCTTGGTATTCTAATTCAAATAGGATCTGAACTGGCCCAACTTCCTAAATGCTAACTCTAAATCTAGCAATATTTTTATCACGTATGGTACACTTCCTGTCTGGAAAATGGCCTTAGATTACTGTAATTGAGACATCCTGTGGCCTGATGGCCAATGTTCTATGATTTGATGAGGCAAATCATCAAACTCACAGGGTTAGGAAAAATTATTCAAAGTACATTGGGCATTGATGGGCAATTACATAGAACAAAAACCCATGGGATTACACTTCCCTCCCAGACTATCAATTAGAAATGCTATCTGTCTCTACCCTAAAGAAGAATGGGATTCAGATTTCACACAGTATGGATCTTCGTGTCCCACCAAGAATTATGTTTGGCATATGGGAAGCAGCGTATATTATCGGGAAACAAAATGGTAAACTTCTAGCTTCTTATTCACTGGGGGCAAAGACTTGGTGGGCTTCCTTCTGCCTGACTTGGTAGGACATGTCCTAGGCAGATCCTGGACATGACTGTTCATAGCTCACTGTTTCTTTTCTTTTCTTTGTTTGTTTGTTTGTTTGTTTCTTTCTTTCTTTATTCCTTCCTTCCTTTCTTCCTTTCTTCATTTTTTTTTTGACTGTGCTGACCAATCCAAAATTAAGGTAGCAGGACCTGTTCCAGGTTACCAAAATGACTTAAACCCCTCAGCTCTCGAGGGAGAAATGGATTTCAGTTTCAGAACCCCCTTTTCAACTTGCAAAGAGTCTGTCTCCTTGTGTGTGTGCGTGTTTTTCTAAACTTTTAATTATACTTGTTTGCATTTCATGACTAAGATTTACTTCCTGCCTTTTAATTCTTCAATGGGCAGGGAAAACGAAACTTACCCAGACCTCTCAGATGGTAACAACTGTAGTCTCAGAAATGGAAA
Source organism: Lophiomys imhausi (assembly GCA_907164525.1). Lineage (NCBI taxonomy): Eukaryota > Metazoa > Chordata > Mammalia > Rodentia > Muridae > Lophiomys > Lophiomys imhausi. The sequence goes on from CAJQZJ010004760.1 coordinate 11,998,294, forward strand.
TTGATAGGAAAAAACCCCAAACAAACCACCATTCAGATGAACACTTGCAAATCCAAAGATGCATAAGTAAGGTAAAAGAGTAGTAATTATGACACTGTTTAGGATGGCCCATTCCACAGCAATAGTCATTTGAGAGCAAAACAGTTTTGACCTTTGCAGCAAGGCTGGGGGGATAGAAATATCTGTTTCAGGCGCTTATAAGCTTATCTTTCTTTTACCACATCCAAGTGACCTCACGATGTATAGACACTATACAGCATTTTAAATGACCACTAGTAGAAGGAGTGCTAATGTTTAGCTCCCATGTGGTTTTCTATATGAAGCCAAGGAAAAGCTTCATCTCATAGTCCCTTTGTATCCACGCGTGTTCACATGGCTAAGTTCTGTCCAGCAGTCTGTAGTCAGAGGCGTTGCATGCAGTCTTTGGATGGTGTTCCTTAGTGGAATAAGAACATTTTCCCCTTTCTCCTTCCCATTGTCATTCATGATGATAGAACAGCAGCATCCCAGGCAGCCACTGAGCACTGAGGTAAAAATCACATAGTAAGAATAGCAGAGTGAAGCAGATGGAGGGAGCCCCGCTCTCTGACAATGGTGGAGTCAAATTCCTGGATCACTCATCTTCAGACTCTGTGAAAGACACAGCCAAGTCCTAATTTCCTCGTTCCAGTGTCAAGCTCCCATTCTGTCATTTACAATGACATCTAATATGAACATACAGCTGCTTTAGGATGACAGCTCTGAAATTTATAGCTGTCCTCCCTTTCATCTTACATTCATACATCTACATGCCTATTACATATCCACTTTGTCATCTAACAAATGTGTTCAATTAAGTGTATATAAAATCACACCCCCAATGTCACCAACCTTGAATTTACCATTTCATGTTCTTTCTCATTGTAGTAACTCCACCTTATCAGTTACTTGAGTTAACAGCCCCCTCTGCTCCATGCTTGATCTTCTTTCTTTATTATACCTCACCTTCCCATCTGCAAATCCTGTTGGTTTTATCAAACACTGACAGTTAAAAAACAAAAAACAAAACAAAACAAAACAAAACAAAAAAAAAACAAAACCAAAACACCACTACCTTTATTCTAGGTGCCTTATCTCTCATTTTTATAATTACATCCTCCCCACACTTCTTCCCTCGCAGTGGTGAATGCTAATCTTTTAAAACATGTTAGTTAATATTCATAACCTCCACGGCTTCTTATCTCAACTCAGAGTTAGTGAATCCAGAATTTGTCCTCTTTTCCTCAGTCCCTATACAATCTCACAGGTGACGCGGCCCTGGCCTCACCTGCCACTTTGCTGATCTTCATCATCTTTAGCGGCTGCATGGCCATTTCTTTTCCTTATCCAGCTCTTTTACAACCACAGGTTTTTAAAACTGCTGTTGGTGAGTCCTGGAAGATTCTTTGTTCCAGATGTATACATGTCATGTCTTGTCCATCCTTAGATCCTCTGATAACAGAGAAACCCTCTCTGGCCATCAGATAGGAAAATAGCCATTCACTGTTTGCAGGGATTGCTCTTCCACCATTTTGTTTAGAACAGCCACTCCTGCTGCCATATCTCCATTATCTGTTTAATTTTTCCTTTGGCATAAATCAACACCTGACATATGACATAGTCATGCTTCTCCCCATCCCTTGATCCAGATAGTAAGATCATGACGACATCATCTTTGTTTGGTTTATTATTTCATCTCCAGATTCTCAGAGTGGGCCTGGACTCAATGATTGCAGAGGCATTGTTTGTGAAGTGCATAAATGAAAGTGTTCACTGCAAACCTATAGAGAATCTCAAATGAGACATAAAGAAGAACTCCAAAGTGAAGGAAATAACCCCAGAACCCTTAAACTATATCAAACTTCTTAATGATCTGGCCTCTGAGTTTAATCACCCTCAGTGGGCAAAGGCCTCCATTGTGGCTTTCCTTGTCATTTCAGGAGATGAGAACTTGTAAGAGAATGACATTGTGAAAAAAAAACTAATCAACACCAGAGGGAATTTATTGTGAAAGGAAAGGTCAAGATAGATTCTGAGTATTTCCACACTCAAAAGAATGCCAAGAAAGCATACTATTTATCTTAGTTAGAATTTCTACTGCTGTGATGAAACATCATGACCAAAAGTAACTTGGGGAGGAAGGGGTTTATTTCATCTTACTTTTTTTTGTAGGTTTTTTTCAAAACAGGGTTTCTCTGTGTATCCTTGACTGTCCTGAACTCACTTTGTAGATCAGGCTGGCCTTGAACTCACAGAGATCCACTTGCCTCTGCCTTCCTGAGTGCTGGGATTAAAGGCATGCGCTACCATGCCTGGCAACTACAGACAGCTGTGAACTGCCATATGAGTGTTGGAATTTGAACCCAGCTGTGAACTGCCATATGGTTGCTGGGATTTGAACCCGGGGCCTTTGGAAGAGCAGTCAGCGCTCTTAACCGCTGAGCCATCTCTCCAGCCCCTCATCTTACATTTTAAAATTCATCATCTAGGTAAGTTAGGCAGGAACTCAGGCAGAGCAGGAACCTGGAGACAGGAACTGATGAAGAGGCCATGGGGACCACTGCTTTGCTCAGTCTGCCATCTCATGCCATGCAGGACCATCTGCATAGGAGTGGTACTAGTCCAAGTGAGCTGAGACCTCTTATATCAATCATTAGTCAAGAAAATGAATTACAAACTCACCCACAGGCCAATCTGGTGGCACATTTTTTTTTTTCAACAGAGTTTCTGTCTTCCCAAAATGACTCTCGATTGTGTCAAGTTGACATAAAGTTAGCCAGCACAGTAGAAGCTGGCAGTGAAAAAAGAGGCAATAGTCCAAGCTATATAATTATATTTGAAGCTTGTTCTTCTTAGATGTGTCATAAATGATACATGGAATAGCCAACCTTAATATCTGTGAATGGAGTCATTAAATGCAATCATGAGACTTGCTTTGCTCAGAAAGACTTAAGCTGAACTTTATTTTTTGAGACAGGGTTTCTTTGTGTAATAGCCCTGGCTGTCCTGGACTCACTTTGTAGACCAGTTTGGCCTGAAACTCACAGAGATCTGCCAGCCTCTGCCTCCCGAGTGCTGGAATTAAAGGTGTGTGCCACCACATCTGGCTCAGGCTGAACTTTTAAGACAAAACCCACTAACTTTTATGCATGGTGAGCCCCTGATGGTTTTAGGCATTACGGAATGTAAGCAAGTTCTATGTAAGGAAAAACTCATTTTATCTTGTTTGTAGGCCACTTTTACATTGCTTTTGTTTTGATTTGTTTTTTTTTTTTTTTTTTTGCCAAAGTCACAAATTTGACTTAAAAATTCTTTCATTACTGAGCCCATTACTTAAGGAACTTTGGGATAATCATGGAGTTTCTTTGACATTGTATATCCAGGCCACCGTTGAAAATGTGGGATAACAGATATAAAGCAGATCCTGTGAGTGCGCATCCTGTTTATGTATTTAGTTTTAGTTACCATGGATCACAGACTGTCAGCCAAAGTCCAAACCAATGACCTTTTTTCTCTATGCAAAGCTATGAGCCTAACCCCATGGGACATTCAGAAGGAAGAACTCTGTGGTCTCTGTCCCCAGAAAACATGAAAATTACCATTTTGTTATCTCATAACAGTAGGGTTATGGTTGTGTGTATTTATTCTTTCCCTTTATGTATTAAAATTTCCATGAAGGATATGATTTTTTTCAATATAAAGAAGGAAAAGTTGGTTTTGAAAATAAGAAATCTTGAACTCATTTAGCCTTTCTTTAAAAAAATAATATAAACCTGGAACTAGTGTCTATAACTAGATTGCTATTGGTGATGGTGTGGTTTATGAATCCCTGAAAATGTCAAAGAATAAAAATTCAGCTGAAATCTTGAAAGGTTACTAGACTTAGATGCTCCTCTTTGCAAATAAGCCTCTTCCCCCTGATTAACCCACAAGTAGAGTTAACTCATTAGCTGTTGTTTTCACATACAGAAATTGTGTTATGAAGAGACCTACTGATGTCAATGAAAGCCCTGTCACTCTTTGCCACTCTCCCTCCTTAAATATTCCTATTGTCTGTTATCTCAGTTTCCAAGCTTCCTCCCCAAAAGGCAAGAACTTGAGAGTTTGGGCCCTCCAAAGAGAGAAGAGCTTCTGATGAGTTAAAAGTACCCATTACAAATATCACAACATTTCCTATATTGTGTCTATATCCCATTTTTTAAAAGTCTTTTCCCCAAATATAGGAAAGAAGGAAGGATAGAGAAAAGAAAAAGAGAGAAATCCCTGAGTCTAGCATCCAAAACCTATTTAACAAGACCAATTCACAACTTGTAACCAATCCTCTTAAATAACAACAAATATCTATAATCCATCAAGTGACCAAAGGGGGGAAATCAAAAATCAAAATAAAGAATCACCCATTCACCTCTGTGAATGGTGCGTCGGTCTCTTATAGTTACTTCTTGCTGATTTGGCACATAGGAAACCTGTTTGGGGCCGAGATAAGAATGGAAAAATGGTTAAGCAAGTTAATAGTAACATTTGATGTTCAGTCCTTTTGTGCTCAGCTATTTAAATATCCTAAGAAATTTGTAGTAAGAGGCTGAACTTAAGGGTTTTACTGAAGTCCTGGCTTGAAAAAAGGACAGATTATTGAATATGCTCTTATATCTTTGTATATTGATACAAAATTAAGAATATATTTGGCTACATCGGTATTGATCTTTGTATATTGATACAAAATCAAGGTTAATTTGTACTGAGGTAAAGCTTAAAAAACAATCACAGCCACCACCACCACCACCACCACCACCACCACCACCACCACCACAACAACAACATCAACATCAAACAACATCAACATCAAACAACACAAATGCAAGTGTTAGAGCCCAAGCAGAGCACATACAAGGCTCTAAGTTCAATCCAAGAACCTGAAAAAAAAAAAAAAAAGGTAATGGATGACATTCATTCCTGAATTATTGGAGAACACAGGATCCAAAGGACAAATACTTTCTGTCTAAAAGAAAAAATATCTTTTATTAATTTTGACTGCAGTATATAAAATCATAGTGGAAGAGAAGACTTCATTAACCACAGAGTCATCTAGAGGCTCAACTTAAAGAGCATAGAGAAAAAAGTATTCAAACAAAATTATAACTACTTAAATATGCTTGGCACCTGACAGTTATTTGAAAAATTTCTTTTTTTCTCTAACAAAGTAAACAGTAAAAATTCATTCTCACTCAGCAGGAGACAAGGCATTAGGAGAAAGTGATGATCAACAATGCGAGGGCATCATCCCATGTAGAAGAGCATCTGAACTCCTGGCTTTGTCATACTAATGTGACAACTATGCCATTGTGGTCCAATCAGAGCACTTCTTGAATATATACCTAAAGGAATCCAATTCAGCATCTTGCAAGACACTTCCATATCCATTTTTGCTGCTATACTACTCACAAGTGCTAAAACAGGGACCCAGCTTAGATGTCCATTAATAGATACATGACTAAAGAAAATGTGATATTTGTCTACCCATCTGTCCATCTACATGACTGTCTGTGTGAGTGTATATGTGTGCCATGAAAGCAGAAGGGGACTTGTGTGCTGGGGGAGAGATAGAGGAACACAAGGTACAATGATTTTATATTTTTTAATATAAATTTTATACAATCATATATATTTATTATATATAATAAATACATGAAAATGTCATAGTTACATCTATTCCTTACCAAAACAAATTTAATAAAATAAAAAAAAGAAAACATACAATTTCAAGGAATTGAATAGCTGCAGAATGAATGGGAAGGAATAAATGGCATAGATGTTAAGACAGCAGAACTAAGAAAGAGATGTGTTGAGCATTTCTGCTGCAGAATTTTGAGCCATGTAGTTGGCCTTTCCAATTTCCCCAAATGGAAGGAAATAATAAGGGTAATTGTCTTATAGTCTTACTGGGAAAGAATAAGTATAATATTTTGGTCTGGAGAGAAGAATAAACACACATAAGAGGCTATAGGGAATAAATAAACAATAGAAGAATGGTTACTCAAGAAACTTCAAGAAAGCATCATAAAAAATAACAAAATGACAGGGATTAATACTCAACCTCCAAATAACTCTTAATATTAATTGTCTCAGTTCATCAGTAAAGAGACATAGACTATCAGATTGGCTTAGCAAGCAGAATCTGTTGCTCCGTTTCCTCCAAGAAACACATCTCACCATTAACAGCAGACACTGTCCTGGGTAAAGGATGAAAAATGGTATTCTAAGCAAATAAGACTAAGAAAAAAGTGGGTGTAATCATATCTGACAAAATATCTAATAAAATAAATTTCAAACCCAAAACTAGCTGGAAGAGATAAGGAAGATCCTCCATACTCATTAAAGGAACAATTCACTAAGAGTACATTAGAATTCTACACAGCACTTAACCATGGAGCCATCTCCCCAGCTCTTTTGGTGTATATATATGTAAATTTTACTGGAGTTTTTTCTCTTAGTAACTTTAGTAGCACATCCATTATTCTCACCTAAGAAAGGCGAGCACACACACACACACACACACACACACACACACACACACAAGTTTGCAGAATGGCTATGAAAGGGTTAAGGGGTCCCAGTAGAGTTCAAAAACTTTCAGAGCCAATGCCAGGAAGTTCATTGTTGGCATGTTTAAAACACAGTATGATTTGGGGAAAGGTTTCCAGATGAGAATTAGTCCAATTTCAGGTGCACAATAAAGCTTAAGGTGTAACTACATAGAAACCCGGTTAAAAAGTACAAGTGACCATGAGGGTGGGTTCTATAGCTAAAAGGCCTAGAATTTAGTGTGGTCTTGGTTGGAGATAGCATAGTAGTCAGCAGGCCATATGAATATCCCCTAATGGGAAATGGTCTAGGGAGGGAAGAGACTGGGAAAATCATCTTGGGGAATTAGAGCGAGGTCTCTTTCCACAGATAGCAAAAAAGTCACTAGGTCATTATTAACCTCCACTCTCAGCTTTCTGGATGTAATGCAGGTATTTGATTTTATCTCCCTCATTGAGGAGAGACCCCAGAGCGATTAACATTCCTGGTTCTTTTAGTGCTTCTCTGTGTGGCCTCTGTAGTGTTCCTTTGTTTAAAAACACACTAAGTCCATTTAGTGATGCTTGTAACCATGTGAACCCCTGAATCACCATTTCGTTTTTACTTAGCTCTCTTCCTTTTTACTCTCTGGTTATTCCTATGGTTTCCAGTTCTTGGATCCCAGGAAGGGCTTTTGAGCAAGGATCTAACTTGTACTCTGTTTCCTTTGGTCTAGCCAGCTCTGGTACATGATCCTTTCATTTATCTGACTTACTTGCTAATCAGAGGTTAACACAGAGGATGCTGCTGTGTCTCCTTTTCTTGTAATTTTCCCTTATACAAAAAAGCTCCTTCTTGGCCTCCATCTCTGACAAAGATGAAGTGTTTACTACACATAGCAGTGGCCAGGCAACTTCTGCCACTGTCTTCTCAGTCTTGGCTCTTGTGTGCTGCTCTCAAAGACTACACATTTTTCTCTAAACCTTTAACTATTTTTAGGGCATCTCTATACTCATATGTTGAACACTACTCACCATGAAGAGGATAAGAAAATACTAACAACCTTCAACATTAATTAAAATATAATTTGAAAGGCTATAATAATAAGGTTACTAAGAAATACTAAGTTACAGAGAAATAAGAAACTGAGCTTGGAGATTCTGCCTCAGGGTTACTTGAGGATGACTTTAAGATAGGTACCTCAATAACTGGTTTCTTCTACACAGTATAGAAATGAAAAGGAATATATATATATATATTTTTTTTTTCTGATTTAGTTAGAATACAAGTTTGCTGAAGTTTTACTTTTATAGACTTGCTCATTAAATCTCCTTCCTCTTAGCAGAAGAAGCAGATGTTCATCAAACTGCCTTGAAGACATGGCCTTATCTCCAGCTGCTCAGAAAGCAAATCTTATTTATTTTGAGGTAACTGGTGCAATGGTTCTCTGGCTCTTAATTGAAGGAAAATGTGACTTGCCGATAACTGAAATTTACAACTTTTCTCTGCTTCTGCAAAGCCACTTAATTGCTTAGAAAATGTAACTTGGGGCAGGAACTTAAAGCCCATTTATAGATAAAAGTAGATGTAACCGAACTTTTAAATTATTATTTAACACTTATTTATTTATTACTAAATTCACTTATAACAAACACCAACAATTTCTTAACTATTAATCCTATAAATTCCTACAACCCCTTTAACCTATCCACTAAACCTATTGATAATCATAACAACCACTTTCATAACCTTTTAGAATGATACAGTCTCTGGGGCAGGTCCTCAGTCATCAGGAACACAGTCTTTGTTGTAGATTCTTTAACGCACTTAGCAGTCCTTTTTCTGGATCTCTCAGATGCAGGTTCGTCAGGGTAGTTGGTTATTGCAGTCTCACCTTAAATAAGGCTTCATGCTTTCTTCTCTGTGGGAGACCCCAGCCGTCTGCAGGCCAACTTACTTCTTTTGAATCAGGAACTCAGCTGCTCTGCCTCAGTCCTTAAAGCCAGGCACAGTTTCCTTTAGGCCACTGTTTGGACAGATCAAACCCCTCCAGGCAAAAGCTGAGCCACAGGGTCCAGTCCTTGGCCTTTTGGTGTCTTGCTCAGGCTTTCTTTGCTCACTGGCTTCTTTCTGCTTCAGGGAGAGAGCTGGCCATCAATGGCCAGCCCTTTTTTCAGCAGGACTCTTGGAGCTCTCTAGCATCAGGGGCCTCTTCTCTTCTGGGCTCCGCACTGTCCTCAAATAGGAGGAACTCTGTTTTAGCTTAATTTGGGCTCCACCCACTTAGCAGCTGAAAACAATGTCAGGCCAGATACTTTGTTTCTTCAATTCTATTGAGTCTTTCCTGTTTTCCTGACTTCAACCTTGGTTTTCAGTCTATTAAGTCTTTCCTGTTTTTGCTGACTTCATGCTGATAATGCTCTTCAGGCCCCGAATTAAGAGACAGTATCAGAAACTCCTATATATTTTCTAAATCTAATTTATCTAACTCCTACAAGTAGATGTAGCTACAATATTATAGTCCACTCTGTATAAATGGTGGAAAAGTTTTAGTCAAGGTTGTACCAATGGAGACCATTACAGAAAACCATAACCCATCAAAAGTTGTGAAGCCAGTCCCAACATCTGCAACACAACCCTGCACCTGACATTCAGAGGTCATTTTAGAATATGGAGAGGAAAGATTTCAAGAGCCAGAAGAACCAGAGTTTGCTATGAGACAGTATCTTTTAGAAATGTCAGAAGAGGCACCCATGAGGCCTCACCAACATTGCTGCCTAAACATGAATGAGCTGAACAAGAACAACCCCAATAGACACACTAATGTGGACAGAGGAAAGCTCAGGACCCCAGACAAAGAACTGCAGGGAACTAGGGAATATTGAGAGTGAGAGAAATAGTTTTTCTTATGGAGGAACACACAACTGATTATCCAGTGCATAATTGTCAGCCCTGGAAACATATACATAAAAGAAACATTGTACAGATTAAGCATACTGTGTTCTTGTACACACATATAGCATACTACCACCACCACCACCACCACCACCACTACCACCAATTAGTAAAGACTCTATGAAATGAATTTGGAAGAGAGCAAGGAGGTACAATGGAAAGTTTAGAGGGAGGAAAAGGAAGGGGGAAATGATATATTTTAACCTAAAAAATATGTTTTATTAGAAATACGGCAATATATTTTCTTGGCTATCATGCCAATGACCTCCTTCTAGGTTTCAGGTCTAAGTCACTTGACATCATTCTTCCAGTGTTCAGCTTGCTTATTTATTTATTTATTTATTAGTGTCCTCATCTAAACCTAAAGATATTAGGCCAAGTAGAAGATGAGCATCGAAGAATCTCCAGTGTGAGATGGTTGAATTAGTGGCAAGCCTATCTCTTGGCATGAAAAAACCCCTTGCTTCAACTGCAGACAGACTGCTGTCCAAAAAGGACAAAACTTGGAAGCAGGTAAGTCGACAGCCTAGCTCTGCCAAGACAGGGTAGGTAAGTCCTTCATAACCCCTGCTCTACAATAAATGTCTGCCAGAGAAATGGGGCCAAATGGCTGTAATTGATGGAGAGAAAGATTGATGCTGTAATGTATGAAGAGAAAATGGGAACTGTCCAGGCAGCCACTGGCATGTCATTTCTTAGTTTTGGAAGCTGCGGGCCCTGCAATTTCTATATAATCATATATATTTATCCCTCTCAGGTCTCTGAGGTGGTTGAAGAATAGATAGCTAGGGTCTCATAGTTAAATTTTGAGTTGTTTAGGAACCAAGAAGGTGTTCTGAATCTAAGAAGATGTTTTTAAAATTGTGAGGCAAGTTAGTATGAAAGCTGAGTTAGGTATAGAACTTTAAACTCATGGAGATGGTTAGATAGTAGAATGTTAAAGTCAGGTGCCAAATACATATGGACTGGACACTGGGAATGTATGCTAAGCCATATAACTCTCATAATTGTAGCTATTTATTTCTGTTGTTTTGTATTGTATTTATTGATATAAGAGAAAGGACCATTTGTTGGACTGAAAGGGGGAGCTGTTGGGGGAAAAAGATATACCTTAAACTAAAAAAAAAAAGGTAGAGGATGGGGGTGTTGAGGGGGAAGAGGGTGAAAGGGTGGGACAGAAGTGGGGGTAGGGAGGGGATTGTGATTGAGATGTAACTTGAAGAAATAAAAAATAAATTATAAAAAAAGAAAACAACCACTGCAATGAATAACAAGGTTTCACATTTCTTAGACTTCAGCTTTAGTCTTCAGTCAGGCACTGATGCTCTTGTTGAATGTGAGTTATTTACCATTGTCTCATATAACCTAAAAGGGGGGAAACGCTGTCTATTAATCATAGTGAACTAGTAGAAAACATTCCTTCCATGGATACCTTCTTCAGATACAGTTTGCTCACATAGGGTAATAATTAAGGTCGTGACTGAGGCTAAATAAAACCTCTAGAAATAGTTTATTCTTTTCACAATAAAATGTTCGATAATAAAAGATGATATAATTATGTGTGGCAACAAGAGAATGAATAATATATTTATATGATTTGTAGTCAATTGTCTGTACTCTGCTTTTGTTGTGTTCTGATGCCTAAAAATAATAAATCACCTTCTATAATTTTTAATATTAAAAAGATATTATTATTATGCATTCAAAGAATTATCAAGATTTTAAATTTTTTTATATTTATTTATTACTTCACATTACATCTCAATCACAGTGTCCTCTTCCCACCCCTCCCAGCCCCGCCCTCACACCCTCTACTCCCTATCCCTTCCATCCCACTCCTCTGGAGTGGAGTGTCCCTACATAACAGTCCCCTGCCTCAGTTCTGTAGTCATATGAGGGCCAAGAACCTCCTCATACACTGGGGGCCTACAAGGCAGCACCACTAGGGCAAAGTGTCTCATTGACAGGAAACAAAGTCTATGTCCATGTTCCCTTTGGTGCATTGGTTGTAGTATAGTTATCCTGTACTATATGGCTAAAATCTGATTATAAGTGAATAGATGCCATGTGCATCCTTCTGGGTCTGGGTTAGCTCACTCAGGATGTGCTTCTCTAGTTCCATCCATTTGGCTGCAAATTGCATGATTTCGTTGTTTCTGATGGTTGAGTAGTATTCCATTGTGCAGATGTACCACAGGTTTTTTTATCCGTTCCTCAGTTGAGGGACATCTGGGTTGTTTCCAGTTTGTAGCTATTACAAATAAGGCTGCTATGAGCATAGATGAGGAAACTTTCTTGTGATTTGGTGAGGAATCATTTAGATGTATATCCAGAAGTGGTATGGCTGGGTCTTGAGGTAGAGCTATTCAAAGTTTTCTAAGATAGCACCAGACTGATTTCCACAGTGGTTGTACAAGCTTACATTCCCAAGTTAATGAAAAAAGATAGAGAAAGGCACTACATACTTGTTAAAGGAAATATTCATCAAGATGACATCTCAGTTTTGAATATCTATGCCCCAAATACAAGGGCACCTACATTTGTAAAAGAAACTCTTCTAAAGCTTAAGAACTACCAAGATTTTATTTCATTTTAAAATCTTCACATTCCAGGGGCTGGAGAGAAGGCTTAGTGGTTAAGAGCAGTGGCTGTTATTCCAAAGACCCAGATAAAATCCCAGCATTCACATGGTAGTTCACAGCTGTCTGTAATGGGTGGGTGTGGTGGCGCACGCCTTTAGTCCCAGCACTTGGGAGGCAGAGACAGGCGAATCTCTTTGAGTTCAAGGCTAGCGTGGTCTACATACAGAGTGAGTTCCAGGACAGCCAGGGCTGTTACACAGAGAAATCTTGTCTTGAAAAACCTAAAAAAAAAAAAAAAAAAAAAACCAAAAAACCTCCCAAAAAACCAAAACAACTTTACATTGCTATCTTCTTCCTTTTCATATGAAGCTCAAAATTGTTCTTTCAACTTAAAATGCTGTTTTATTGCATTTTAAAAATAAAATAGTTAGATTGGAGATGTGTCAGACAACATAGAGATCAAAGCTGATTGTACTGTTAATATTACTTGCCAATTCTCAATTTTAATTGTACATAAATTCATTAATTCATAGTCTTTGGTTATGGTTAATTTTGGTGTGTGATGTCTCTATTTATTTCTAAGTTTTTTTTCTTAAATCATAGGATTAAAAGACCTGTTTACCTAATAATATCTTGCTACATGAGGAAATGAAGGCCTCATGCTCACTGCAAACTTATGGTCCTCTGTAGCCTAGAAATTTTATCATCATCTGACCTCAGTGATTTTATAGGAGAAGTCTTAGCCATTTGAGCACACTTGGAGTAAAGGAGTAATAAGACAAATTTCTCAATCAATTACACTTTTGCATCATTTTGCTCTAGTATCAGGATATCAATGGACTGAGAGATTCTTTGGAACTGCTCATCAGCACAAATATATGTATATATACACATATATATATATTACAAAACTCATAATTTAAAACTATTACTTCTTATTATGACAACTCAAGTAGACTGTGGCTGCCCTAGGAATGGTTATAGAATAAAAGAAACAGTCTGTATATTTATAAACAGTAATAACTTAGGTTCTTTAGCCACTATTTACAATCTCTAAGCAGGACTGTTATACAGAGGGTTGGATGGGGAGCTAAACCCCAAATGTCAACAACATAGCTGAAGAAGGAGTGTATTCTAATCTTACTTCCATTTATCTATGTGTTGTCCCTGAGATGACAGGATGAGGCACAGAAGGTCAAACTAATTTTTCTAAGATTTTCCAAATAGTAAGAAATTGAACAGAGCCAAAACCAAACCAAAACAAAACATAAACACAACAAAAAGCCAAAAAGCCATTAGCTTTTGTTGATTTTTGTAATGTCTGATTAATAAGACATGGAGGGACATTAGTAATGAGTGGGAATTCACAACAAATTTCTAGAGATTTCTTTGACTAACTAGTTAGAATGTCAATTTTTGGTACCTTCATATGATTCTATCATCCCTACATAATAGTATTCAAATAGAGTAAGTAAGTAATTTCTGTCATAAATTTCATTTTGATGCAGTGTTTCTTTATATTTATATTTTATCCATATTTATCTTTCAAAGAAATAGGTGCATAATAAAACTAGAAGTTTATGCATATCTTCGTTTCTGATATCTCTAACTCTCCAATTACTTTTTTAAGTCTAATGTATTTTAATTATTTTAAGGCAAATGTTAAGATGATTTGGTCTGTTCTTTTTTCTTTATGTGATTATATGCTTCAGATTTTTTTCAAAGCTGATTGTAATGGCATCCCTCTAAATTTGCTGTAGAATGATTGTTTTGTACAGTCAAAGACTTAAAGTGCTATTTGCAAACTAGGATTCTGGATCAGGATTGGCTATGGGTAATAAGATATTTTTCTATGACTTGAAGATAGCTGTGTTTTCAAAGGGAACGCCTAGGGAGTAAATCAAACTAACTTAGATAGGATGATTGCTAGGGACATACCAAATTTTCAGATGCTACTGAAACCTGTTCTGAAGGGAAGAACGAAATAGTAAAGGCAAGCTCAGCTCACAGGATGTAGATCAGAGACTTCTGACATCCCACCCATTCTATCTTCCAGATGGTGGCGGGTCTCAATATAAGGGAATTGTGATGGCCATTAGCTGTATCTATGAAATATTTCTGCATCTCCATATTTCTCACTGGAAATAAACCAAGTGTCATTTCCTAGAGAAAACTTTGATACTCTGAATATTTCCTCATGTTTCCACCTGTAGTCTCTTTAATCACAAAAGCATGTTGTTTAGAGCCTGGGTGATTGTAAACATTATTGTCGTCCTGATCTTCATCTCTAAGTGGTGACTCGTACTGCCCCAATAGCATAGCTAAGGAATCAACTTCTACATTTTTTATCTGCTGGATTCAAGGTTGCATGTTACAGCAATGCAATGCATCAAGAACAACAGACTTTTGATGACTTGGATGTCACCTGCATGTTCAGATGGACTTTTATAGATAAAAGAATGGGTTGTTAGCCGGGCGGTGGTGGCGCACGCCTTTAATCCCAGCACTTGGGAGGCAGAGGCAGGCGGATCTTTGTGAGTTCGAGGCCAGCCTGGTCTACAAAGCGAGTCCAGGACAGCCAGAGATATTCAGAGAAACCCTAACTCGAAAAACCAAAAAAAAAAAAAAAAAAAAAAGAATGGGTTGTCTTTATATTTATCTAGAAGCAAGTTTTTCTGTGTAGTAGAATTGTGTATGTAGAATTGATAACCAGTATGCAAAAAGACTAGAATGTAAAGTTCAAGTAGGAATTCAGGAAGCCTGGTCAAGAGGACTGTGGAGAAAAATTGTCCAATGCACACGGTGGGAGATAGACTTGGAATGCCACTGGAGTAGCCACTGGCATCTCCATGAATGGGCCGAGATTTTCCCATGGGGATGTCTGTAAGCGATGTCTCCCACAGGGTTGATCTAGTGTCCAGTGCTAGCCAATGGAGAGTATCTGAAATGTATTTGAATGTGGTACACTTTCAGACTCCTTCCAGTCCTCTTCCTTCTTCCTCTTCTGATATTCGTTTCCTTTTATTACCATCTGTTTCAGGAAGCAAAAAGGGCAGAATTTGTCAAAAACAAATAGACCTGCTAAAAATCTAAAGAGCTAACAAAAACATTGCAGTATCTTCAGAAATGGAAGATATTAACAGTTAAGATAACACAGAGCCGTAGACCAGGATAGTTCTGGCCCTGGAAACAGAGTTACTTTGTCTTGACTTATTTTTGTAAGTGCCAACTGGTTAAGTAGCTTATTTGTCAAAACTCTAGTTAAGGACTAATGTTCATAGTCTCTAAACCATTTAGTTATCACTACTGCTAGCAATATCACACACCTGGAGAGTCTTTAGAATATAGTTTATTTTAATTAAGAAGTTCAGTTGAAAAATTCTTTCCAAAAGTGTTTATGTTTTGAAGATAAAATGAAAAGTTCACCCACATAAAAGCCACTGTAGTGATTACATATTGCTATCCATCTGTTTGGATTGCTCCATAAGGAACAGTAATTGACAAAAAAGAAAACTACATTTAGATAATAGTCAGAGCTACTATTAGGTGATATTATAATTACATCAAATTCCTCTTTTTTTCTTCTACAACCTGCAACGAATCCAGAAGCATTGACCAGTCAGATTTGCTTTAATACATTAAACATTTAAAGATAAATGACACAGTCTAAACCATCATTTTGAATGAATCATTTAATTACTAACTTTGTAGGATTATCATATTTGCTTATAATACAGCCCATAATGTTATATATGAAACACAATACACACTTTTCCTAGTACTTTCACCTGTGATGATTTCACCCCCACCCCAAATAAGTCACTTCAGCCAACTTCAGGAAGATGTAACCTAAAAGTCCCTTGGGTTATTCTGTTTCAAGGCCTGCCGCTTCTTTGAGCCCCAGAGGACATTCGCAGGCACCTACACTAGGCACGTATCTAGAATATATATAATCTTGCCTTAGAGAGAACAAGAGACTGGACCTTCCTCTTCTTCACATATTTGATGATTGCTGGACCAATCAATAAAAACTCACCCATTCTTGACAATCTTTTGGTGAAATGTAAGTATTCTTTCTGAATATCTTACTAAATTTCTATCAAATAAGATTGTGAGACAAGAGTTTCTATCCAGAAATCAGGTATGATGATTGCTGAAATCAATAAGGAATGAGACAAAGTTAACATAAAAATACTGAGTTAGTCACCACTATGAATGACTAGAACTCTACCCACAGAATCCAGGAAATGTAAGAAATATGTCTGAGGTTTTTCTATCCAGGGAAAGTATTAGGGAAGTATTTATTTATCACCATACATCCTTAATAATTCAAAAGTCATATTATAAGAGATGGTTTTCTATCCAGGGAAAGAATTAGGGATTTATTTATTTATCACCATCCATCCTTCATAATTCAAAAAT
Organism: Lophiomys imhausi; assembly: GCA_907164525.1. NCBI lineage: Eukaryota > Metazoa > Chordata > Mammalia > Rodentia > Muridae > Lophiomys > Lophiomys imhausi. The sequence continues at coordinate 12,014,832 of CAJQZJ010004760.1, forward strand.
TGCCTTATGAGAGATCAACAATCTCTCACCTCTAGGCCGCTCATGCCCAAATCCTTTGAGGCATAAAGAAGTTCTCGGCCAAGAAACAGGGAAACTTGACAGATATCGTGAGCATAACTTAGCTTGCACTTCCTGAAGCTGGTTGAAGACCATGTGGTGGTATTTATTACTAAAAATATGGCAAATAAGTATTAAGCCAAGAAATGTTGTACAAAAGGGACCAGGATATTTAACCTATGTGCTATTCAGACATTTAAAAAAAATCAAGCTGTGCTTTCTCTTTTTTCTTTTTTTTATTTTAGCACTTTAAAAAAATTATTTATTTATTGCTTCAGGGTACATCTCCATCATAGTGTCCTCTTTTGACCCTTCCCAGTCCCGCCCTCTCACCCTCTACCCCCTAACCCTTCCATCCCACTCCTCTGGAGTAGAGTGTCCCTACATAGTAGTTCCCTGCCCCAGTTCATCAGTTGCATAAGGCCAAGAGCCTCCTCATACACTGGGGGCCTACAAGGCAGCACCACTAGGGAAAAGTGTCTCATTGACAGGAAGAAAAAGTCTATGTTTCTGTTCCCTTTGGTGCATGGGTTGTAGTATAGATATCCTGTACTATATAGCTAAAATCCGACTGTAAGTGAATAGATGCCATGTGCATCCTTCTGAGTCTGGGTTAGCTCACTCAGAATGAGCTTTGGTACATCTACACAATGGAATACTACTCAGCTATCAGAAACAAGGAAATTATGCAATTTGCAGCCAAATGGATGGAGCTATTCAGACATTTTAAAAACCACAACTAAATTCAGTTCATAAAATTGTCCCATTAAAGATGGCAGACAGAAAAATCCAAATGATTGATCCAAAATATTTTAATAGAACAAATTACAATACTTTCTGAAGCTATATTGTCCTGAACCTAAAGCCATGTTGAGATTTATCATTTTCTTCTCCTCCTCCTTAATAATTCCAGGATTCCCTAAGCTTTGAACAACTAATTCTTCAACTGGCCCAGAAAGCTTCCATGAACTAGTACTAGAATTTCCACAAAGAATTAATTGCCCTGCTTTTTAGACTTCGCTTGCTACAACTTCTCATCAAACATTGCCACTGCAAATGAGAGCATCAAAAAATGTCATGATGAATCCTTCCTGGTCCTGTTAGAAAGGTAGACTACCCTCTTCAAAGTAATTGAAATCAGCTGTTGTCACCAGTTATAATGACTTTGTTTATACTAACCTGGAAGTCCAAAGAGGTCACATGATAGGTCCAAGTTTCACCTTATTTGGAACTTTTACTATACTCCCTTAATTTCTTTTTTTAATTTTATATATATATATTTTTAATAAATACTTTATTTTTTTTCAAGTTACATCTCAGTCACAAACCCTTCCCTATTCCCCCTTCCTGTCCCACCCTTCCACCCTCTTCCCCCCCAACAGCTTCTCTTTTCATTCCAACAAATGGTTCTTTCTCTTATAACAGTAAATTCTATACAAAACAGCAGAATTAAATATGCCACATTTATGAGAGTTAAATGGCCCAGTATACCTTCCCAATGTCCAGTTCATACATATTTGGCCCCTGACTTTAACCTTCTACCTTCTAACCATCTCCATGAGTTTAAAGTTCTATAACTGACTTAGCTTTCATACTAACTTGCATCACTATTATAACCATCTTCTTAGATCTAGAACACCCTCTTGATTCCTAAACAACTCAAAATTTAGCTATGAGACTCAAGCTGTCTATTCTTCAACCACCTCAGAGAGCTGAGAAGGATAAATATATCTGATTGTATAGGAAGTGCAGGGCCTGCAGCTTCCAATACTAAGAAATGACAAACCAGTGACTGCCTGGACAGTTCCCATTTTCTCTCCATACATTCCAGCATCAGTCTTCAGCCTTTTGGTCCTGTTTCTCTGACAGACATTTATTGTAGAGCAGGGATTGTGAAGGACTAACCTACCCTGTCTTGGCAGAGCTAGGCTGTCGACTTCCCTGCTACCAAGTTTTGTCCTTTTTGGACAGCAGTCTGTCTGCAGTTGAAGCAAGGAGTAGCAGGAAGTCATTTTAAGAGAGCTACATCCCATACCCAGAGGGTGAGGAGGGTGTTTCTCTGCCCCCCCTTTTTCGGTTATTTGAAGGACAACTGAAAACACTGTTATTTAGGGGAAGAGATTACAAGTTGTTAAATGGTCCTGTTTAATGGGTTTTGGAGGTTAGACTCAGGGTATTCCTTCTTTCCCTTTTCTGTACCCTTCTTTATCTCCTATGTAGGAATGCACGGACGAGAGAAAAATCGAGACACAGCACAGGAAGGATCAAGAAGAAAGGTCACATTATTGAATATGCCCTTATACCCTTGTATATTGATATTATATTTGGCTAAATTGATAGTATATTTGGCTAAAGTGGTATTGACCATTGTTTATTGTGCAAAAATAAGATTGTATTGGTCTACGTCAGTATTGATATTTGTATATTGATATAAAACTAAGATTATAGTTGGCCACAATGGTATTGACCCTTGTATATGGACGCAATATTAAGATTGTATTGGGCCGCATAGGCATTGATCTTTGTATATTGATACAAAATTAAGAGTATATTTAGCCACATTTGAATAGATCTTTGTATATTGATGCAAAATTTAAGGTAACGCTTCCTAATGGTATCGTACTTAGAGATACTTAAAAATGAAATGTGAAGTTCTGGCCTCTTGATACCAACCATCTTAAACTGTTTAGGATAGTTAAGAAAAACAAACTCCTAGTCATGCATGCATGTCACCTTGTTAGCTACTAAGACAGTCTATCACAGATATTCTCTAAGCTACTCAGTAATCAAGTTGTTAAGAGACAAGCAACATTTGCTTATCTAAATACAAGAGATAGATAGGGCATCTTCAAAAACCCCAAGAGATCTGCAGAATATGGCATTCAAAGATGTGGTCTTAAATTAAGATTTTTTTTTGATATCGTGACATATCAGCTCCTGACAGCACCCCCTATTCTACTCCAAGTAGAAGAAAAGCATCGAAGAATCTCCAATGTGAGATGGTTGAATTAGTGGCAAGCCTATCTCTTGACATGTAAAAACTCCCTTAATTTCTTAAGTTAGTATGTCTAATTAGGTTTTTACAAATGAGAAGGAAATGTTCTACAAGTGAGTGTCTGAAATGTTAATAAGAACCAATCTTATTTCTATCCTTCAGAATCTAAGTTCATGGTTTCGAGTGATGGGTGGTCTAGCATCATATGGTGTTTCCAAGATACATGGTGCACCATCCACTTTGTGCAGTGTAAGACAGTCATTATTGGATATTTAAAGGATCTCAGTTATGAACACATCAGCACATTTCCCCCTCTAAAGAAAGTCAGTATCTGTGAATTAACCCAAGCCTCACATAATTCACTCATTTTAAGCCTTATGAACAGGTCCTAGGGACAAGGGTTACAGTAGCTGCATAGGCATCTCCTCATTTACAGCATAAACAGAGTGACCAAGTCTCAACTTTAAAATGTCACTTTAGGTAACCTATGGGGACCAAGAAATCTTTTCCTAAATTTTCATCAGAATATTGAATCTTAAGAGAATGATGGATGCTTAAACATCATTATCTATCTATCTATCTATCTATCTATCTATCTATCTATCTATCTATCTATCTATCATCTGTCTACCTACTTATCTATCATCTATCTATCTATCATCTATCTATCTATCTATCTATCTATCTATCTATCTATCTATCTATCTATCATCTGTCTACCTAGTTATCTATCATCTATCTATGTATCTATCTATGTATCTATCTATCTATCTATCATCTATCTATCTAATCTATATCTCCTAAGATGAACAATATGAGCCTCTAGAGATTAATTTCCATGTATATTTCTTGATTGTCATTACTATAATTTAGAAAGAGATTTTAATGCATTAGTATGAACACTCTATACTTTTTTCACTGTAAGCTAGTGCATAATTTTGCAGAAAAAGAACAGTGAAACTGAATCTTCCAGCTGCATCCCAGCTGAAGGGGAGTAACCTGTGTATTAACAGATTCTCAGATAATTCAATGTATAATACAATTTCAAGGTAACCAGATTATAGTAGATTTCTGAAACCTAATCCAGGTGGATACTGCTTTATAAATAAAGAATAATGAGAGTTAGATTTCTTTAGTGAATATGTGGGGCCTTCTAAAGAACAGTCTCTTAGAGGGAATGCAGATCAGTCTGGCACCTGGTAGTGCACATGGTCCTGGGCAACAGATGAACCTCAGGAGGACCAATGAGAAGGGAGCCTGTGCTGCCTACTATGCATAATCAGTGAAAGCCCAGGAAACTGGAAAGGGCTCTTGGCTTGACATTGGTTCTCAACACTGCTCAGATGCTGGACACTGCCTCATTTTGGCAGAAAGTGGGTGGGGCCAAGATTGGGCTGAAGCCAAATAAAGCCTTGTTTTGGAGCCATAAAAGCCAGGACCTGCAAGAGATATGTAGACAGTGCCCTTCTGAGAGTCATGGCTGCAGAGACCCAAAGATAGCTTCCTACTTAAGGGCATGGTTGCAAGGTCCCAGACCTGTGAGATCTGCCAGGAAATCTCAAGTTACTGTGAGAGCAGCACTCTACTTAAGGGCATGGCAGCAGAGCCCAAGAGAGATGTGTGAGAGGCAGAGGTATGAAGTGTACAGGCACCAGCTGAGGAGTCAGGAGGTGGAGGCCGAGAAAAAGCCATGGAAAGCTGCTCCTGCCACAGGTAAGCTCGGGCTAGCACAAGAGATATGGCATAAGACCCGCTCAGAGAAAGTTCATGAGAACCAGACCCTGAGGAGAGCCGTGGTGGGAGCAGAGTAGCCTGAGGCTTTGTCTGTCTGTGGGCCAGCAGCCACAGAATGGGAGAGTGAGACGTGAGGTGTGTGAGGTGTGAGCTCCTACTGAGGAGACTGGGGCCTCAAGTGAGAGACTGCAATGACCAGCTCCTAGGCCACATGAATACAGCCCCACTCCCAGGAGGCAAGTGAGGGTGGCCAGCGCCTGGGCTGTCAGTTGAGTATGGAAGCCAGGATGCCAAGAACTAGGACAAATAGCATCTGCCCAAGAGGGTTCAGCTAATTGCTGAAGCATGTGGGGGTGCTGCTTGTGCTCCATTTAGCTTTGAGGAGGCCTCAAGCTCAAACTGAAGTGAGACTGCCATGGCAAGGCCAGATTCAGGTGACCATGGAGTGACTGCTTATTGCTGTGTTCCTGAAGGCAGACAACTGACCAGTTGCCCTCAACAGACCTGCATTTGAGGATTGGTATCCTTTCTGGAGTGTTAGGGTTGGTTGGGTGGTAGATGTTAATAATTTTTAATAAACAAAGTTTATAATTTACAGTTATAATAAAGTTTGATTGAAATGTGTTTGTGTGAATGCGCTTTGACTGTATGCTTTCTGTCTCTGTGTGTGTAAAATCTGGAAAACAGCCTGTGATACACAACCCTTCTTTCTAGACTTGTAGCTAATGGATCAATAAACCCTTTCTACAAAGGGACAGATAATAAATATGCTCCCCTTTATAAGCTACCATAGTCTCTGTTACAACCACTCAACTTTCAGCTGTAATGAAAGCAGTCATGAACATTCAGCTTATGAATAGACCCTCTTTATCTTCTCACCCTTCTCCTCCTTTCCCTTTTCCTCCTCCTCCCCCTCCTCTTCTCTTCAATTAAAATGCAGCTTTGTTCTTTGCAAGGCTGAAAGCACATCTAGTTTGAATCCCAACTTGTCTGAGTGACCATTGAGTGATCTTGGGCAAATTGCCTAATGTCTCTGAACTTCAGTATGTAATACTCATACAGTAGATTACTTACTCTCTAGCAATAAAATTGGTTTGAAATGAGAAACATTTGGCAGGATGCCTTGCACATAGGAGCTAAGTAAAGCAACAGTCTTAATGGAGAGCATTGCAAGCCGATGTAGCTGGTTTAATCAGAACGGAAAATTAAGGGGAATTAACTAGGACAAAGAGACCAGAATGTTCCACTTGAAATTCACACATGTTACAGCAGCACTTCGTTTTGGTATGGACTCTCCCATATGGTAGCTGCTTCTGGGAGACATGAAACTCCAGGGCTGACACTGATGAAGGTAACATGAAGGCCCTGTTTGTTACCATTAGCTGGAGATGACATTTCTATAAAGGTTCCATGCAACAACTCTCTGCTTTTAGTGAACAAGCTCTCTGGCTATTCAGCCCCTAAAAGGGCAGAGAGACAATATTTTCAAGTTAAAGTCTTGTTAAGACTCATCTAGTTCTGAGAGTCTAGTTAAGATGTATCTCAGACTAAAAGAAAAAAAAAGTGAGTTTTAAGGCTTCTTTATTGGGCAGGAATGACTCCTGAAGAGAGAAAAACAGACAAAAACATTTATAAAACAAACAATCAAAAAGACAAAAACAAAGACACAACACGCACACACACAGAAAAGAAACTCTCAAATATCCCACTTGAGACTGTTGGTTCAAATAATCAGTAGACTAAAGTGAGTTTTAATGCATTTCTTTTGCGTGTGATGAGTGAAGGAAAATAATTGCCCAATTATCTCAAAGTCTTCTTATAAATAGCAATGAAAATCTGTAGGTGCCCAGCACAGTGGACATATACTTACTTCATTTCCACCTCTCATGCCCTTTCTCCACACCCTCGCCAGCATGTGCTGTCATTTGAGCTTTTGATCTTAGCCATTCTGACAGATGTGAGATGGAATCTCAGAGTTGTCTTGAGTTTCTCTGATGATTAAGGATGCTGAGCATTTCTTCAAGTGTCTCTCAGCCATTAGGAATTCCTCCTTTGTGAATTCTCTGTTTAGCTCTGTTCTCCATTTTTTGATTGGATTATTTGGTTTCTTGGCATTTAATTTCTTGAGTTCTTTGTAAACTATGGATATTAGCCCTCTGCCAGATGTGGGGTTGGTGAAGATTTTTTCCCAATCTGTAGGTTGCCATTTTGTTCAAATGACAGTGTCTTTTGCCTTACAGAAGCGTTTCAGTTTCATGAGGTCCCATTTATTGATTGTTGGTCTTAGAGCCTGAGCTGTTGGTGTTCTGTTCAGGAAATTGTCACCTGTGCAGATGAGTTCGAGGGTTTTCCCCACTTTCTCTTCTAATAGATTTAGTGTGTCCGGCCTTATGTTAAGGTCTTTGATCCACTTGGACTTAAGTTTTGTACAAGGTGATAAGTATGGGTCTAATTTCATTCTTTTACATGTTGACATCCAGTTGGACCAGCACCATTTGTTGAAGATGCTATCCTTTTTCCATTGTACAGTTTTGGCTTCTTTGTCAAAAATTAAGTGACCATAGTGTGTGGGTTCATTTCTGGGTCTTCAATTCGATTCCCCTGATACACTGGTCTATTTCTATACCAGTACCATGCTGTTTTTATTACTATTGCTCTGTAGTACAGCTTGAACTCTGGGATAGTGATACCTCCAGATGTTTTTTTATTATACAGGATTGATTTAGCTATTCTGGTTTTTTTGTCATTCCATATGAAGTTCAGAATTGCTTTTTCCAGGACTATAAAGAATTGTGGTGGTTATTTTGATAGGAATTGTATTGAATTTGTATATTGCTTTTGGCAGGATGGCCATTTTTATTATGTTGATCCTACTTATCCATGAGCATGGGAGATCTTTCCATCTTCTGGTGTCCTCTTTAATTTCTTTCTTCAAGGGCTTGAAGTTCTTGTCATACAGGTCTTTCATTTGCTTGGTTAGAGTTACTCCCAGGTATTTTATATTGTTTGTGGCTATTGAGAAGGATGTTGTTTCCCTAATTTCTTTCTCAGCCCATTTATTTTTTGCATAAAGAAGGGCTTCTGATTTTTTTGAATTAATTTTGTATCCAGCCACCTTGCTGAAGGCGTTTATCAGCTGTAAGAGTTCTCTGGTGAAATTTTTGGGGTTGCTTATGTATACTATCATATCTTCTGCAAATAGGGATAATTTGACTTCTTCATTTCCAATTTGTGTCCCCTTGATCTCCTTTAGCTATCTTATTGCTGTAGCAAGAACTTCAAGTACTATGTTGAAGAGATATGGCAAAAGTGAACATCCTTGTCTTGTCCCTGAGTTTAGAGGAAATGCTTTAAGTTTCTCTCCACTTAATTTGATGTTGGCTACTGGCTTGCTGTATATCGCCCTTATTATTTCTAGGTATGGACCTTGTATGCCAGGACTTTTAGCATGAAGGGGTGTTGGATGTTGTCAAATGCTTTTTCCGCATCTAGTGAGATAATCATGTGTTTTTTTTTCAGCTTGTTTATATGGTGAATTATATTGATGGATTTTCATATGCTGAACCATCCCTGCATTCCTGGGATGAAGCCTACTTGATCATGGTGTATGATACTTTTGATGTGTAGTTGAATTTGGTTTGCCAGTATTTTATTAAGTATTTTAGCATCTATGTTCATGAGGGAAATTGGTCTGAAGTTCTCTTTCTTGTTGGGTCTTTGTATGGTTTAGGAATCAGGGTGACTATGGTATCATAAAATGAGTTTGGCAGTGTTCCTTCTGTTTCTATTTTGTGGAAGAGTTTGAAGAGTATTGGTATTAGCTCTTCTTTGAAGGTCTGGTAGAATTCTGTGCTGAAACCATCTGGCCCTGGGCTTTTTTTAGTTGGGAGATTTTTTAATGACTGTTTCTATTTCCTTAGGGGTGTTAGGGCTGTTTAATCTGTTAACCTGATGTTAGTTTGGATCTTTATTACTGCAACAAAACACCATGACCAAAAGGTAAATTGGGTAGGAAATTGTTTATTGGGCTGATACTTCCATATTGCTGTTCATCATTGAAAGAAGTCCGGACAGGAACTCAAACAGGGCAGGAACCTGGAGACAGGAGCTGATGCAGAAGCCATTGAGGGGTGCTGCTTACTGGCTTGCTCTCCATTACTTGTTCACCCTGCTTTCTTATGGAACCCATGACCACCACATCCTGGATAGAACCACTCACAATGGGCAGGTCCCTCTGCCATCAATCACAATGAAGAAAATGCCTTATAGCCAGATCTTACAGAGGCATTTCCTCTGTTGAGGTTCACTCCTTTCAGATAGCTCTAGTTTGTCAAGTGGACATAAGGCTATCCGGCACAGGCCTTCATACTTTCCATCTTCTTCTGTTGCAAATATAAGACATTCTCAGAAATAAACACGAGTGTTAAATAGAAAAATCAAATTACATTGTAGATGTCCACTCGGAAATATCATAGGGATTTGTACCATTTGTTTTTCTGGTAAAAAAGTCACAAGCAAAAAAAAAATTTAAAAATCAATGTTAATTTCCTCCATTATTGCCTCACAATGCTGTTTTCTCCATTCAGTCCTCTTTGAACTTTGGCTGATTTGATAAGAAGCAAGACTTAATTGGAATCATCACTCTTCCTGTATAGGTGACCAGGCAATTTTCCTACCTCATACATGCTGTTAAGTTATACAATATTGGGCTGGAGAGATGGCCAAGAGGTTAAGAGCACTGGCTGCTCTTCTAGAGGTCATGAGTTCAATTCCCAGCAACCACACTGTGGCTCATAACCATCTATAATGAAATCTGGTGCCCTCTTCTGGCTTGCAGACATACCTGCAGACAGAACACTGTATACATAATTAATAAATAAATCTTAAAAAATTAAAAAGTTATACAATATTAAATAAGAGTATTTAAGACATGAGAATTTCAGATACTAATTATTTACAAGTTGCTTTCAAGATCATAAGCTCAAGATCAGCACACCAGGAGACATTCATTCTGCTTTGGCTCAGATTATAACCACCTGACTGTGGATCACTAGCAGTCTGGAATTATACTTCCTTATTCTTTTTTTTTTCTTCTTCAAGACAGGGTTTCTCTGTATAACAGTACTGGATATCTCACTTTGGAGACCAGCTGGGCTCAAACTCAGAGAGGTCTGTCTGCTTCTGCCTCCTGAGTGCTGGGATTAAACACGTGCACCACTATGCCTGGCAATCTTAATCTTTTAAAGAAAGAATTTATTTGAGGAGCTGGGGAAGATGGATCAACACAAACAACTATATATTATATTACCATAACGAAACCTATTACTTTATATTCTAATTAAAAAACTAAACAAGGAAATAAACAGGACATTTTATCATTTGTAATGTTTAACACCAAATCTTTGACGGAGGTTCCACCCATAGCAGGTGTCAGTTATTTATTTATATTTTTTTAATTGAAAAATTTTTATTATGTGAATTTCACATCATTCACCCTGTTCCCTCTTATCTCCCACCTCCCCTCAGACCCACCTCACCCTTACAATCTGTCCCAGCATAACAAATAAAATCTCATTGTGGAAGCTGCAGTGTGCTTCAGTGTGTCCCACAATATTCCCTTTTGTCCACACATTTTGCTTGCAAATGTTCATTAAAATTACTCCTTGGTCTGGTACAAGGCCTCTGGTTTTTACTACTTTGTCAATACTGGAACCTCACTGGAACTCCTCTCAGATATGGTGTAACTGTCTTGTGTCATGCAGATCCTGTAGTTTTGGGTTGTGGAACTGGCCTCTTCTTGCATTCCAGCAGTTCATCCATGGGGTAGATGTTGGGGTGGGCCAACTCAAAGCCCTGGTTCTGGACCTGCAACCCCCACTTGCATGGCCATTTCTACTATGGAAAGGTGCTGCAGCATGTGACAGGCAGTGACAGCTCTCCTGGTCTTGTGACTCCCTCTGGGCCAGATCTTCTGTTGCCCAATGGTGGTGAGACCAAAAGGGAGGGAGGCATCTCTCCCTAGTCAATACCACCACATAGCAGAAAAAGGCAGGGCTGGCTCACCCACAATCCCGATATCCAGGACCAGCTGTAGTGTGCTACCCAGGCAAGGTGCAGGGTGCTCTCCCAAGTGCTGCAGCATGTGAGGGGAGGAACAACTCTCCTGCTCTTGTGACCCCATCTTGGCCAGATCTTGCCCCATGTCTGGGTCTCTACAACCCCCACATCCAGGGCTAGGCAGAATTTTTAGTTTCTGGCTTGTTTCCTGTACAGGGAACCCATCTGGTGCTTGCCTGGTACTGGTCTGGTAGTCATCACAGGCTACCCCATGGTGCCAATGTTGTGTTGATATCCATCTTGCTTTTTTTCCCAGGAATGTTAGGCTACTATTCATTCAGATATTCATAGGTCAGAACACTGAATGTTAATATAGCTTCTCTCCTCTCTGCCACCTACTGATACACATGTGACATAGCAGCCACATCTGTAATGCCTCTAGGGGCAGGAGGTGCCATTTTTATATATTTCATGTGCAAATAGTTTTGGAAATAGATATAACAACTATATGGACAATAGATGATTAAACAGTCATGAAGTTTGATTAAGGGAGCAGTGAGACTAAAACCTTTAAACTGAGTGAGAACAAAGACAGCTTGTCTCTTGTTGCACAGATAATAGGAACAATGGGTCATTCTGGATGCAGAGTGTGGAGTGGCCCCTGTCATCTGGATTTACTCTTCTCTTTCCAGATTGCTCACAACTGACTCCATTGTTCACCAGGAGAAGTGATATAATGGGCTCTGGAATCAGTTCTATGAGTAAGCTTATAGATGATTAGGACAATTGGTCCTTCTCTTTCTTACATATGAGCTCTTGGAAATTTTGAAAAAATAGGAATATCGAACAATTTCAGACTTAGGATAACTTCTATTTCTGAATTTAAAATGTCCATTTCTTTTCTAATGGGAAAAGACAAAATTCTGTGTTTCACTTTAAAGTTGTTGTTGTTCCCCAGGAAGGTGAAAATGTTTTCTAAGCTTTAGTAAAACCACAATGTATTTTCCATAATTTTGTGCATCACTGTACCACCAGTACAATTTAAACAAGTATTCATTTAGTCCTAATTCTTTCAGTGTATGATAGAAAACTATTAGTCCCACTTTTGAATGAAAGCATATGCTGACTGATACATTGTATGAGTCGTATGTATTAGCTATACTGTATAATCATAGATGCTGTGATGGAAAGCTCAGATATAAGACAATAAAATTTTTCTAAAGACTTGTATATCCAAGACAACCCTAAGAAGTTATAGAACCATAAGTTTTTATGTCTAATATACATGAGTTAATAGAAAGACATTATCTTCGAATTATTATGGTACTTTCATTGAAAATCAATATGATATAAAACATGCTTCTTCTCTTTTCTCAGCAGTGAAATATTTTCAGGGCCACTTTATCTAAACTTATCACACTGTTGTGCATTCTGATGGCAAATACTGCCTGGGAACTGCCATCCTCTCTTCAAGAATGGAAGAGAGACTAGTCCACACTGCTGTTCATCATCCTATTTCATAGGATGAAGAATAGGAAAGGCTGGGAAGAGAGACTTCTCAGGACATCTGTCCAGGCTGTCTCCTGAAGAAAAGTCAAGGTTAAGGTTGGGCTTTCAATACATTTGCATGGTTGTACAAGACATGTCTCATATTTGGTTTAGTTTTCCATAAATTGGCTATAACTCATTGATTGACCTGATAGAGATGATATCAAATAAAATAACTCCCACAAATCTCTGTACTGGATTGCTCCTTTGAAACACATTATGAACCTGGATTGCTTTGCTTTCCAATAGAGAATATAAACAGAGATGAAAACAAACATGCTTTCCTTTTTTTGTGTGTATAATGGCTTCCAAGGAAAACTCTTTGCAAGTGTTAGGATCAACATTGCTGTCCCTCATTGATTCTAAACACACTGAGATTGTTCACAGCAACTTTTATAAAAAAATAGCTACTTTAAAGGCTGTCCTCCATTTTACAGTGACATTCTACATTGTATGTTAAAGGGGCCATGGAGGAAGGAAGAATAAAGCTAAAATTGAGGAGAAAGAGAAGAGTCTTTTGCAATTAAAAAAAACCAACACAGCTTTAATTAGGATAGCCTTTGAGACTTCAAAGGAAGGGACAGACAGTAAGTCTTAAGTGTCCCTCTTCAATTACCAGAATTTCTCTACTCTGAACAATGGTTACTGACAAAGGTATTGACAGATGCATAAGTTATTAAAGAACCAGATTTGGTAAAAGAGCCTGAAGTACAAAAGAAACTCTATGAAAGTAATTCATTTAATTCTTTTGTTTAATACATATATAAATGATGATTATTGTAAAATTATGAAAAAATTATACCAAGGAAGTATAGCTCTTTAATATAGCACATGATATACCATTTCTTGAATTTATAACTGTTTCTCTCATTCCATTCTTAATTTCTATTTTTTAATCTATTCATAATTTGTCTTCCATTTTAGGCTCATCTTACATCTCACATCTACTGTGATTCTTCACTTCTCTTCTTAAATTCACTCACAACGGCTATTTTGTATTACCTTTATATAGTTTAAAGGTAAATTTCTAAATAACTTACTACTTTAACTGTTCACTTAACTACTATAGTTTCTTTGGAGGTAAAGTTCAATTTGATGTTGGCTATTGTTTTGCTGTATATTGCCTTTATTATGTTTAGGTATGGCCCTTGTAGCCCTGATCTTTCAAGACTTCTATCATGAAGGGGTGTTGGATTTTGTCAAAGGCTTTTTCAGCATCTAGTGAGATGATCATGTGATTTTTTTCTTTCAGTTTGTTTATATGATGGATTACATTGATGGATTTTTGTATGCTAAACCATCCCTGCCTCCCTTGGATTAAGTCTACTTGATCATGGTGGATGAGGTTTTTATGTGTTTTTGGATTCAGTTGGGGAATATTTTATTGAGTATTTTGCATCAATGTTTGCATGTGGGAAATTGGTTTGAAATTCTCTTTCTTTGTTGAGTCTTTGTGTGGTTTAGGTATCAGGGTGACTGTAGACTCATAGAATGAGTTTGGCAATGTTTCTTCTGTTTCTGTTTTGTGGAATACTTTGAGGAGCATTGGTAAAGTTTATAATTAATATGTTCTATGTATATACCCAGATTGTCCTCTAATATTAATTTTTTACTATTAGAAGGCTAATTTAGGAATCAACTCATCCACTCTAGAAAGTACAGAAATAGAAACAAAATTATATTACAAGAAAAAAAGTAAAGGATGATTTGAAAGACTAAAAGAATGCACATACAAAGCCAAGTATGAATCATTGAAACCAGTTGAGTGGCTTTGATCAAGAATGACAGAACATTTTTTCTCATGGATTAATGGTTTACCCTGTGTGCAGAAAATAAATGATTTACAAGAGCGGCACCTTTGCTCCCCCATCATAGCTCTTAGAAGAAAAGGGTGTTCGGAAATGTCATCATGTGGACTCAGAAAGGAATTCAAGGGGATGCCAAGTATTGACACTACAATAATTATGATGTTGATTGATTACTTAGTATATATTCATGCTCTTTTGGGAAGCATAGTCATGTTTTATTTTACTTTTGCATTTCACCACATAGCATACATATCCTTTATATTTCCACTACACATGACTCTAGACGGAAAAAGGAAGAGACACTAACAGGAATTCAGACTGTCCCAATCATAGCTCATGTTGCTACAGGGATGACTCCTAAATGTAGATCTGCAAGTAACTGGCTTAGCAACTGGATGGAGAATGAGGAGGGGAGAAATAGTTCTCATTTGCTTGGGCAAAGTACACAATGAGATGGAATATCAAGATCCAAGGTTACAGGAGTACACTTCACACACGCTTTTCTAAAACTGATACTTGCTACTTTTGGCAGCCAATCTCAGTAACTCATAATGTGAAGAAAAATATTATGGCTGAGTTTTTAGGTTTACACATATCCTTCACAAACCAACTAAATAGATGATATCTTTTATTTCATGGTTGAAGTGCCAACCTTTTAATTCCTCTAAGGATCCCATGGAAGACAATCTCTTATTGCAGAGACAATGTCATTTTATTTTACCAATATCTAACAGACAGAAAGCTTTCATGAACATCAATCATCTTGAATAATAAAAAAGTACTGTTATTGCAAAGTAGGCATCTCTCACTTTCTAGAGAAGCGTCTGTAATTTGAAACACTTAGCCGTATTAACATGTGAAAGCCATGTGATGACATTGTATTCTGTTGCCTCAGGGATGGGAGAGAAAAAAATTTTCAGAGAAGACAGAGAAATGTTGTTTGCAACTCCAGAAAATTTCTTCCTCCTTCACCTTCTCCTCCTCCTCTTCCCTCTCCTCTGGTTGGTTCTTGTCCCGCTAATTCTAGCTAGTGGTGACCATGTGTGATTGGGTGTGGAGCCTCAAAGAAAAGTACTCTTTCTTCCTCAGCAGCCATCAACTGCTAATAGTTCCTCGTCTAGGGCTGTGGCCTTTGGAGAACTTTTCCATCCATGCTAGAGTTTTGAGTGGTTTGACCTTGTGCCAGTTTTATGTAGACAACCATAGTTGCTGTGAACTGATGTATACATCTGCTGTGTCATGTTCAGAAGACAGTATTTCACAGATCTCCTCATCTCTCCCTTTTGGGTCCAAACCTTTTGGGAGGATATCAAGTTTTTAGGAAGTCATTTTGGAAAAAAGAGAAAAAAAATCCATCCGTCTTTTTCTCCCATATTCAGAAACATTAAAGTAAAAAAAATTAAATCATCTGTGAGATTTCAATAGTAAAAAAAAAATCCTACCTTAATACCTTAGCAAGATTGTCATTCCTATACCATGAGGCTCAAGTTACCAGAGGTTTGGGTTCTAAACACATATTTGGTTGTGTGAATTTAGGAATATCCCTTATCTTTTCTGGGCTTCAATTTCTGCCTGTGCACAATGCATACCATACTAGAGTAATTGGATCATAATTGTAACATTTATAAAGATGGTTGAAAAATACAAATAAAATTAAAATTATTTTACATAGCCCTCCACTCCACCTATATCCCTGCCTACAACATAAAGTCATAGAATCATCTCCAATCTCCCATGTTTTATTATCATAGATAAAATAAGTGATTGAAGAACCTGAGCTCATACCTTGATCCTTGAGCTATCATGCTTACTCAGCTCCATGGGAGTCAGCACTCAAGGTGAGTCATTTCAAAGATTGATTTCTGTCACCAGTGTTTGATAACTTGTGGGTTCCTTTCTTTCTCCCACTCTTCTCCACTGCTTTACTTCTTCCCTTTCAATACTCTGACACTATATAGGAGAGAAAAAAGGATAGAGGAGAAAGAGGCATTATTATCATCACTTTCTACTGATTAGGGGCATCAAGTTCTTTCGGGAAAGTTTGATCTTCACCATAAAGATATCTAATTTCTTCTTCTTGTTGTTTCTTCTTTGCACATGATTACTTAACAAACTGTGACATGAACAGTTTTCAACTATCAACCAGCCACTATCTATCGGGGCTCTAGCATTTATATATCCTCTGAAAAGTTCCCAGAATTAGAAGTCACATACTCGCAGAAACTATCTGCAGCTGGCAAAATCACACTCCTGCCAGAGCATGAGACAAATCATAGTCAGCTGCTTCGAAGAGCCTTGTATCCCCACAGCTGAGATTAAGAAGAAACATATTTCTATAACATTTCTGCATTTCTTAAAGAAACCAAAATTATAAAATCCTCACTAAAATTTCAAGATGATGAAGTTAATGATGAGTCCTTTCTGATTTTGACAATCAGATGATCAACATAGCTGATCAAAATTAAATTCTAATCAATTTCATTTTCAACTTTGTTTGTGATTTGAGTTTTAGCTCAGATTATGTTATTGGAACTACATTGACTTGCAAGGATGTAAATAATATGGGATAAGTAATAAGATACTATTAATATAGACTAACCTTGTTAAGGAATAATTTAAGGCCTTTTTTAGAGAAAAGTTCTGTCGTGTAGCTATTTACTTCAAATATAGAAAAATTGCCATCTAGAGGCAGGAGGTTCCTAAGACTTAGGAAGTAGAAGAAACACACAAAGCCTAGAAAGTAAATGAAACAAGACTTAGAATTAAAAGTTAAAAGATTTATAGGGTCTCACTCCAGACTTACAGAATCACTAAACAGCTGCTGGGTAGAGGAGCCTCTGATTGGCCATACTTCCTGTGATGGATAGTTTTATGTTAACTTGATATAAGCTAAGGTTATCTGAGAGGAAGGAACTTCAGTTGAGAAAATGCCTCCAATAAGATCAGGTTGAAGGCAAGCCTGTATGGTATTCTCTTAATTAATGATTGAAGGGAGAGGACCCAGCCCATGATGGGTGGTGCCATTCCTGGGCTGGTGGTCTTGGGTTCTATAAGAAAGCAGGCTGACCCTGCCTTCAGTCTGTTATGTGGTGGTGTTGACTAGGGAGAGATGCTCTCCCCTCCCTTTTGCCCTCACCACCATTGACTGACAGATCTGTCCCAAATGGGGTCACAAGAGCAGGAGAGATGTCCCTGCCCTTTACATACTGCAGCACTCAGGAGAGCAGGCCCTGCACCTTGCCTGGGTAGCACATTACAGCTGGTTTTGGATATGGGGGTTGTGGGTGAGCCAGCCATGAGGGAGTGAGTGTGGGAGAGCCAGCCCTGCCTTCTGTCTGCTATGTGGTGGTGTTGGCTAGGGAGAGATGCCCTCCTCTTCCTCTTGCCCTCATCACCATTGACCAACAGGAGATCTGGCCCAGATGGAGTCACAAAATCAGGAGAACTGTCTCTGCCCCTCACATGCTGCAGCACTCAGGAGTGCAGTCCCTGTACCTTTCCATAGTAGAACTGGCCATACAAGTGGGGGTTGCAGGTCCTGAACCAGGGGTTTGAGTTGGCCCACCCCAACATCTACCCTACGGATGAACAGCTGGAGTACAAGAAGAGGTCAGTTCCACAACCTAACACTACAGGATCTCCATGATGCAGTATAGTTACAGCATATCTGAGGGAAGTTCCAGTATTGACAAAGTAGCAGAAACCAGAGGCCTCGCACCAGACCAAGGAGTCATTATAATGAACATCTGCATTCAAAATGTGTGGACAAAAGGGAATATTGTGGGATACATTGAGACACACTGCAGCTTCTACAATGAGATTTTATTTTTTATGCTGGGATAGATTGCAAGGATGGAGGGTGGGTCTGAGGGGAGGTGGGAGATGAGAGGGAAGAGGGTGCATGATGTGAAATTCACAAAATAATTTTGTTTTCAATAAAAAAAGAGAAAAAGAAAGAAAGCAGGCTGAGTAAGCCATGGGAAGTAAGCCAGTAAATAGCACCCGTCCAAGGCTTCTGCATCAGCTCCTGTCTCCTTGTTACGGCCCTGATTTCCTATAATCATGAACAGTGCTGTGGAGGTGTAAGCCGAATCAACCCTTTCTTCCTCCAGTGTTTTTGGTCATGGCATTTCATTACAGCAACAGTAAGCCTAACTAAGACACTATTTACAAGTTGTGTCGCGAGTTCTAGAGGTTTGACTTTTGTGAATTGTCACCCATGTACATGATAAGCTTTCCATGCCTCTGCCTTTGAGTCACCTGTGCTACTGTAAGTAACCTCTCCACTCATACTTTTATAAGAAATCCCAATAAACTCACTGGATTGGTAAGCTAGAAGGGGGGGGGGGCATTTCTTTGCTTTGTTGGTGTTCCACCATCTAGAACAGACATTTGTTCAAGACTTCACAGGGAAAGTCACACAAAACAATTGGTGTTGTATAAGGACCAATAGAACCAAAGATGAGTTGGGAAGGAGTGGTGCTTGCTCAGCAGTAGTAGGTGTTGAGACCTGCAATGAAGACATATCCACGTGAGGGTAGACCTATGGGAGTAATCATGACATTGCTATCTTTCCCCACGTGATATGGGATGGTGTGCTTCTTCCTATCATGTGGCTATAGGCTCCCTGTGATGAGTGAAGAAACATGTAACTAAAGCCAGACTATTGGAAAATGGAGGGTCATGTGGGAGATTCCCAGGATGACTACCTTCCTCTACTTGGTATGAGTTGGCATGCCTCCTTGATGAATATGGTCCACAGCATGAGAACTGGAATGCTCCTAAAACTGCTGATGGACTAAGGAAGTTTGAATATCTGAAAGTAGTGAAAGTAACATATATAGGATGAGACTGGAAGTAGGCTACCAGTTTCACAGCCTTCATTGTGGATGATGAGACATATACCTTAGTTATTTTTCCCAGAAAGAACTTGTCCGCAAAAGGGAAAACTTACAATGGGAAAAAATAATGCAGATGCTGCATTAGCCTCTGATTTGGCAGTGAAAATAGATAAGAGGAAGCTTGAAAGTAATGCTTTGATGTTTTAAATTTTTTTTGTGTGTATATGTGTGTGTGTGTGTTAAAAGCTGGCAAAAGTCCAAGGGAAAGAGAGTCCAAGTTAGAAGCAAAAGTCCAAGGGAAAGAGAGTCCAAGTTAGAACTGTGCGAAAGAAACTTTCTTGGGATTCAAAATCATGAAACTCCTGAGAAGAATCAGACAGTGAAGAAGATTCTCCAGGCTGACCTCTAATACAGAAAGAGGAGTCTGTAGTAATGGACCATTGCAAGAAACCATGATAGTTGGGGGTACTCAACATTTGAACTGCTTGACCTGGGAAAGACTGTTACACAAGCAAGGAAAGGGCCTGTCACAGCCTGACTTAAGCTTTTTTATTGATATCGAGACATATCAGCTCCTGACAGCACCCCCTATTCTACTCCAAGTAGAAGATAAGCATCGAAGAATCTCCAGTGTGAGATGGTTGAATTAGTGGCAAGCCTATCTCTTGGCATGAAAAAACCCCTTGCACCAACTGCAGACAGACTGCTGTCCAAAAAGGACAAAACTTGGTAGCAGGGAAGTCGACAGCCTAGTTCTGCCAAGACAGGGTAGGTAAGTCCTTCATAATCCCTGCTCTACAACAAATGTCTGTCAGAGAAACAGGACCCAAAGGCTGAAGACTGATGCAGGAATATATGGAAAGAAAATGGGAACTGTCCAGGCAGTCACTGGTATGTCATTTCTTAGTTTTGGAAGCTGCAGGCCCTGCACTTCCTATATAAGCAGATATATTTATCCCTCTCAGGTCTCTGAGGTGGTTGAAGAATAGACAGCTAGAGTCTCATAGTTAAATTTTGAGTTGTTTAGGAATCAAGAGGGTGTTATAGATCTAAGA
>CAJQZJ010004760.1:12035026-12054535 GCA_907164525.1 Lophiomys imhausi
GTGTTGCAAGTTAGTATGAATGTTGAGTCAGATATAGACCTTTAAACTCATGGAGATGGTTAGATAGTAGAATGTTAAAGTCAGGGGCCAAATATGTATAAACTGGACATTGGGAAGGTATACTGGGCCATTTAACTCTCATAAATGTGGCATATTTATATCTGTTGTTTTGTATAGTATTTACTGTTATAAGAGAAGGAACCATCTGTTGGACTGAAAGGGGAAACTGCTGGGGGGAAGAGGGTGGAAGGGCGGGATAGGAAGGGGGAATAGGGAAGGGTTTGTGACTGAGATGTAACTTGAAGAAAAAAAAATAAAGTAAAAAAAAAAAGAAACCTTGGGACACAGGGCAGATGTGTCAGTTTGAGCCCATGGAGACAAAGAAACCACATAATAAAAACTGCCAATCTCTCCTTTAGACAAAGGCTGTAATAGGAAGCAATCCAGCAGTCATGCCTTGACTGGCTGGTTCATGAGGTATTAGAGGTTCTTAATTATTACCAGCTGAGATCCTCATGAATATCAGGCACTAGAAGATAACAAAGGAAAGGTTGGTATTATTGAAAGAATTGGACATGAGAGAGGCATAACTGATTTCACTGGACTTGATAAGACTATATTCATAAGAATGTTAGCAAAGAGGTTGATTCAACTGGGACCTGGAGACTGATGTAGGCTTCTGTCATAGATACCACTGCAAAAGTAGTTTACTTGCTCTTTACAGTCAGCGGGAGCATGGATTATGGTTTATTGTGACAGCATGTGTCATGGACATCCACATGGCCTCACGGTTATATGGCCCATGCACATCAACATGGCTTCAGGCAGTAGCATAGACCACGGACATCCACATGGTCTTTGGTGGTAACTCAGATGACAGACATCAACATGGCTTTCTTCATGAGTACAGACCATGGGCATTCACATGGGCTCTGGTGGCAGCACAGCTCATGAACATCAAACCAGTTTTAACATAGCCTGAGGCAGCAGCTCAGACCATGGATCCAATATGACCTCAGGGGGCAGCATGGACCATGGAGGTCTTTTGAGGAGGTTCAGTCCAGAAAATGAACCATTATTCATCTTGGACATCCTGTAGTTGCTCAGAGCCTGAGTGATTGTGCAGCTGGGCAGTGTGTTCCGGGGCTGAGTCAGAGAAAGCTCCCCACCCAGCCACCATTGTGTCTCTTGTTCTGTCTCTTTCTGATCCATGCACACGGATCAGTTCCTTTGTCTTCCCTACTACTCCGTCACATATTCATTCATTGCAGTGGCATTGGAAAATGCAATGTGTCATGAGGTATGTATATTATTTTACCCAAATACCTTTACATGTGAATATTCATTGCAATGAGTGGTCAGTCTGATTCAAAGTTTCTGGTTTCTGAAGCACCATAAATACTGGACTATTGTGAAGACTCCACTTGGATGTCCTATGGTTGCCCAGAGTCAAGGTGATCTTGTATCGGATAGGCAGGTTGTCCTGGGGCAGATTATGTATGAGCCCAGACTGCCCCACATCTCCTGATCCTCAGTATTGACTGCCCTGGAGGCTTGCCTAGCTAGACCTTTGTGCTTGTAGCCTGCAGAAAGCACCACCACCCTGCTCTCTCCCATTCCCAGCAGGGCAAGGAGCACCAGCTGCAGAGGTGGCAGCTCCATGTTGGAGGCCCTATTCAGTAATAACAGGTGGTTCTATAAGGTTCTATAGTATTGGCTCCTTCCATGCTCCAGTGGCTCACAGATCAAGTAGATGTTGGGGTTGACCAAGTCAAGGTGCAGGCCCTGAGGGAAGTGGATTGGCCAGCTTTCTGGGCTGCTTCCACTGTGTGGCATCATGGGTATCTTTAAGGCTGATAGAGTAAAATCTGATACAGCTAAGTTAAAAAGAACTGCTCCTCAAATATCTAACATGTCCTTGAGCAGGCTTAAACTATTTGAACTCACCTGAAGCAATGAATGCTCTTGCATTCTTGAGTAAAATGTATGTGAAGAAGCTGACAGATAGCTAAGCATTATGGTTCCATGCTAATCTCACTTAAGCAGATTATCAGGCTGTTTGTTTGCTTTCCATTAAATAATTAAAATACTAGACTGGGATTCAAATGAACTTTGCAAACTTTCAACTTCTAGGACACATGTAATGAGTAGATAGATTGTCCTGAGGAAATATTGGTTAATATTTCATTTTGCTACATTGCAATTAATTCCTCTGAGCTTGACATTCACATTCTTTACTTTACAGTGTTATTATATCCTAATTACTCTTTTTTCTTGGCTAATTTTCCCACTAGTTTTCTCCTTAATAAAATTAAGATGTCTGCAACAGTTAACTAAATCCAGAGAGACTTGTTTATTTATATCTTGTCAGTAGGCATCCCCAAGGGCTTTGGAAAGTGATACATCCATGGCTATAGCATAGTGAGAATTTGATTCAGAAGATTACATATATAGTCCAACCACTTTGTTCTTTGCATGTTACTCTCTGGCCAGAGCTCTATAGATCTGGGATAGTTCTGTTGAAATTTGAAAAATTTGGGACTGGTAAGATGGCTCAGTAGATAAAGGCTCTTGCTGTGGAAGCCTGATAACTGGAGTTAGGTCTCTTAGAATCCACGTGAAGGTGGAAGGTGGGAACTGACTCCACAAACTTGTCTTCTGCCCTCCATACTTCTGCTATGGCATGGGTGCCCAACCACAATACCTATCCCCCCCCACAAATAACAAATGAAAGATTGAAAAATCTGGACCACTGAAAGAGATGGGGCATATTGGGATGAGTGCACACAACTGTCCTCATCTATGGGGAGAGAGAGCTATTGGTTTTCTTGTATAGTCAATGGGGGATGTATCATTATTTTTCACCAATTAAACTTTCACTTAAAAATCCTTGTCTTAAATAGTTTAAAATTTTATAGATGTGTCATTGAAGTCTATAAAAATGTGGATAGGAGTTGTATTAGATGTGAGGCTGTAGCTCAATGCGGTAGAAAGCAAAGATGAAAAAGATTCATTTACATTTTGTGTCAAGAAATTTGACTTAGGTTAAAAGAGCTGTTTTTAGTGCATATTTGTCCATACGATTAGAAATGAGGAATATGTTGGATAAAGGAGTGGTACTTAAAAAAATCAATAAAACATGACATTTTTGTTGTTGTTGTTCTTTGATGTTTGCTAGAATACAAGCTTTGTTCATGTGAACATATATGCCTGTTGTTGAAAGATACTTTGTTACATTTTAAATGACAGGTTGAGTTTTATTGCTGAATTTTACTGCCACTCAATACACAGTTTTTGATTGTTGACTTTGTGCTGGCAATTCATCAGCTTTTGGAAGATAAGGTGGGTTCACTTTTTATTAATAAGTTTATTTATTCATTTTACATCCTGATCATAGCCCCCTCTCTCCTTCCCTCCCCTCCTCAGGGTCCCACCCTCTCACCCATTTCCCCCATCCCCTCTCCCCTTCTCCTCAGAATAGGGAAACTCCCTGACCCCCATACCATCCCACCCCAGCACATTGAGTCACATCAGAGCTGAGCATCTCAAGGTGGGTTCATTTATAATATAGGTTACTTGCTTAAAAATGATAAAGAATGGGTTTATTTGCTTGGTTTTTCATTTATTTTAAGTTAATTCAAAGTTAGCTGAAAATAGAAATTAGAATGCTTCTTTGATGAAAATTGAGCAGAAAAAAAATCAGGAAAGGCAGCAGGTGTCCATTCATTTCTGATAACCCATGACTCAAAACCCAAATAAACAGGTGAGTCATAGTCATTACTCTTTTGCCCTTAAAATGGCATATTTAAACTTCATATAAAGGAAAAGGGGCTGCAGAAATGGAAGATTTTTTCAAAAAATTTCAGAAGGCCTTTGCTATCTGCTGAAACTTGAAACAAGACTGAAAAGTATAAACACTTGGATTAATATATTTGGAGACGCACAGCTTGTTGCAACTGTCTCTGCAACTCTACACTTGATGGCAGTGTTCTGCAGCAAATCTGGAAAACACTCTAGCAGGTTCAGTCTAAATTCCTATTTATTCGGAAGCCAGGCTCCATTTGTATGTTCACATTATTTTAACTAAGAGTCACCCATACTTTTACAAACTCTACAAACGCCTTTAAAATAATCATCAAATTAAAAAGACAGTGAGATGGGGGCAAGCCTTAATGTAGACATAATACTATTCACCCAGTTTTTACCCAAGTTCCCAAATTATCCAAATAGGAAAGAACACAATTAACACACAAAACCCAAAGGAATGGCAGCAATCACCAGTTTTCTTTGGATTCTGGGACACTGTTGTTGTTTATGTACCTTAGCTCATCTGTTAGGTGGAGAAAGAGAAAAACAGTCCAGACTATTTGGTACTCTCTTTCGGTCTTGGTATATGAATGTGTCAGGATAGATATCCAGATCTTTCAGTTACAAGTTCAGGGATCTCTGAGAGAGAGAGAGAGAGAGAGAGAGAGAGAGAGAGAGAGAGAGAGAGAATAACAAGAAGATAAAATTGTCTAAGGTAATGTAAATATTTAACTGTAAATAAGTGAGCTTATCTTACCATATGTCTGTCTGTGTGTCTGTGTTTGTATATGTGGGGGGAGGCACAGACATAGAGTTAACTCACCCATATATTTATTTCTGGATACGATTGTTGGAACTACGTTACACAGCCATCCATATTTCTATCCCAAATGCTGCTCAAGATTGTAGATAATTAAATATTTGTAGTTACATCAAGGAACAGAATGAATAGCAGGCTTTCTACTTAAAGTTTGTACATATGCATAGTTTTGGCATTTGTTAGTTTCAGATGGAATTGAGGCTGATGAAATTTATTCATCATTGTTGCTTTGATGCATGAAGTGCTGAAGTTCATCTGCCATCATTAGTTAACCACAGCCTTACTGGGCCACTTCATTAGGTGGGAAAAGGGCTTTGTAGGAATCTGTGCAGGATAAGGAAAAGTGTTAGCACACACTGATCAATAGAACACTAGTGTTTTCAGGAAAGGCAGCCAGATCATTAGAATGGAATTGTCTTTCAGAACATCGATCTTCTTGTTTTTTACCAGAGTCACTTTGCACCTCACTCAGTCATTTGTTGCTCATTGGTCATTTGTCCCACAAGAAGCCTTATGAAGTCATATGCAGCATAATGATACTACACCAGAACCAAGAATTTTGAAAACAGTCAACCTTGGTGTCTACACTTGCTGCTCTTGTAGATGACCCAGGTTCAGTTCCCAGCACCTACATGGTAGTTCATAACCATCTATAACTCCAGTTCCAGGGGATCTGACACCTTCTTTTGTGGGTGCAGGGAAGCACACAGTGCATATTAGCAGGAAAGCATTCATACATATAGAATTAAATAAATGCCTAAAAATAATTTAAAAAATTTTATACAAAACAAGAAGATGCACAGGACAGCAGAAAGATGCTAAGTGTAAGGCAAGCAAGAGACTGAAAAGTTCATTACATCTTCAGCTACTTTTATCTTGAGCAAAGGGAAGGAAACAGAACCCTTATTCTCACTAGAGAGGGCAGGTGGTAGTCCTGATCTCATGACAAGTCCACAGCTCTCACAAGCAGGTAGTAAAGAGACAGTGATTCTTCTAGATGATGTGTCCATAGTTGAGAGGAGTTCCATCTTGTTTTCCATGTGACTTAGATTGCTTCACAGGGTTGTGTCTGGGAACCATCTTTTTTTTTTTTTTTTTTCACCCACAGTGGTCAGGAGCCAACCTTATCATTTGGGAATAGCTTTTGTTTTGTTTTTAACTTAGAGTATCTGTGAAAGATGATAAGAAGTGGATCATTGGGAATAGAACCATTAAGGGAGGAATGCAGCAAAATATAGATAAAATGAAAGTAGAGAAGAGGAATACTGAGGCTGGGAAGATTCAAACACTGAAAGGATTCAAAATGGGGAAATGAGATGAAGAAGGCTAACCCAAAATGAAGGTTTATAAAAAGCTGTTTGAAAACCTATAATCCTGCAATTAAAGTAAAAAAAAATAATTACAAAGGACCGTAGAACATAGGTAACATGAAAAACTATGAAGAGAGGAGGAAAGGGGAATCATGCAATTTGGAGGCAAATGGATGGAATGAGAAAAGATCATCCTGAGTGAGGCAACCAAGAACCAGAAAAGACACACATGGTATATACTTACTTATAAGTGGATATTAGCCATATAGTACAGGATAGCCATCCTACAATCCACAGACCCAAAGAAGCTAAGTAACTAGGAGTGCCCAAAGGAGGATGCTTGAAGCT
This sequence comes from Lophiomys imhausi, assembly GCA_907164525.1. Lineage (NCBI taxonomy): Eukaryota > Metazoa > Chordata > Mammalia > Rodentia > Muridae > Lophiomys > Lophiomys imhausi. The sequence goes on from CAJQZJ010004760.1 coordinate 12,041,312, forward strand.
TACTCAAGGGAAATAGAGTAGCCATTGAAAATGACATAGAGAGGGAACTGAGTGGGAGAGGGAATGAAGGTGGGGATCAGGTGTGGTGAGAGCAGGGTGAAAGGTGAGAGGACTGGGAGAGAGAAGGGAAACCAATGGGGGGGCATCTCTGAAACAAACAGGAGACCTGAGAAAGGGTATGCTCCTGAGAGGATATGTGGGTGACACTAGCTGAGACTCCTAGCAGCAGAGGATGACATGGAGACAGAAGTGGCCACCTCCTATCCTGGCAGGACTTCCAGTGGAGAGAGGGGGACATCAACCCACCCACAAAATGTCAACCCACAAATTATACTGATTGCAAGATGTACAGGGATAAAGATGGAGCAGTGATAAAGGGAATGCCCAACCAATAACAGGTACAACTTGAGACCCACATCATGGGTGAGAGCCAATTCCTGACACTGTTAATGATACTCTGCTCTGCTTGCAGATAGGAACTTAGCATAACTATCCTCTGAGAGCCCCCACCCAGCAATGGATTGAAACAGATGCTGAGACCCACAGCCAAACATTAAGTGGAACTCTGGGACTCTTTCAGAAGAGTGGGAGGAACAAGAACTCCCCCAAAAGACCAACAGAGTCACCTAACCTAGGCCTCTGGGGCCTTACAGAGACTGAAGCACCAACTAAAAAAGGATGTATGGACTGGAAGGAGGCCCCCTACACATATGAAGCTAATAGGCAACTTGGTCTTCATGTAGATCCCCTGGCAAGTGGAGTGGGGACTGTTGCTGACATGGACTCTGTTGCTTGTTTATGGATCACTTTACCCTAGCTGGGCTGCCCTGTCTGGCCTCAGTAGGAGAGGATGCTTTTAGTCCTGATGTGACTTGATAGGAGTAATTCTACCAATCTCAGGCCTCAGTCTTTGACTCCCCAATAAGCTATGGATACTCGCTTGAATCACACTGTGTAGGAAATATCTCACAGATTTCCCCATGAGTTCTTTTCCTCAACTCTAGAAAGTGATATTTGATCCCTGTGTATTCTGTTCTGTGTTCATTAGCATTTTCTTTATAACTTGGCATGCAATTCTTTGTTGTAATTAATAATTTAATAGTAAATTTATGTGAAAATTACTATGCTGATTTTTTTTCTCTCCTGGCAGAAACCTGACTACTACAAAGAAAAGAGTCTGTTGAGTGAAATTTATAGTACTTAACAGGTAAAAGGGGAGAAGTTCAAAATTAAGGTCTAAAATCTATCTCAAATAATGCACACTAATTACACATACACACACACACACACACACACACACACACATAAACTTCTTGACACCTGTGCTGGTTAGTTTTTTATCAACTTAACATAAGTTAGAGCCATCTGGAAAGAAAGAACATCAACTGAGAAAACACATCCATCAGATTGCTTGTAAGCTAGCTGCTGGGGCCTTTTCTTGATGATTGATATGGGAAGGCCCAAGACATTGTGGCCAGTGCCCTCCTTGGCCAAGTGGTCCTGTGTTGTATAAGAAAGAGCAAGCCAGGGTGAGAAAGTCAATTAAGTGGTATTCTTACATGGCCTCTGGTTCAATTTCTATCTTCAAACTTCTACTTTGAGTTTCTTTCTTGATTTCCTCTCATGATGGATTACAACTGTGAGCTAAAAGAAACCTTTTCCTCCCCAAGTAGTCTTTAGTCATGGTATTTATCAAAACAAATTAATACAACATCCAGGAACATTTAAAGGGTATTTTTATTTTAAAATTAATTGCTATAATTCTTATGTAAGAAAAAATAATCATATTAATAGTTATAGAAAATATTTGAGAAATTCAATATTTATTTGTGATGAAAATCCTCTTAGTGAATTAAGAATACAAGGGTAGATGGATCCAAGATGGCAGCAGCCTGTGCGGACGCATTTTGAATTCAGGGAGAACAACCATAAAGCCACATAGTTATAAAATGCTGAGCAACAATCTGTGTGACTCAAACCCTCTAGATTTTACCCAGCTACCCAGGGACCATTAAAAGTCCCTAGGCAGGACTTTCCTCCCCTCTCTCGGACACTCAGCAAAACAGACTGACTGAAGCTGCTGAATTCAGGAATCAGGAATTGTCACCAGGAGAGGTACAGGGTAAGAGCCACTGAAATACCCAGCAGGCAGATCCAAACCCCAGACAGGGTTACTCACAGTCTCCTGGGCCCCCAGATCCCATGCAGGTGTCCCGGCTATTTAGCGAAAGGTTGTGGACCTGTGGGAGTGGAATACACTCTTAGCTGAGCCACAGCAGTGGGATGCAGTGGCTGGCAGTTCCACAGCTGCATTTTGGAAAGTGCAAGCATATTTGTGCTTCCCCAGAGGGGTGTTGGACACACATACCGGCCCCTCCATTGGTTTTATGGTCACTGGGAAAAACACTGCAGCTGGACTCAGCAGCGGGATACACTTCTGGCAGCAGGTTATGCTGCAGCTCCACAGCAGTATACTGGAACTTTGAAGATAGTGTCCCCAAATTGCCAATATCCAAAGCCAGCTCCATACAGACATAGGTGGAGCTGTGAGAGTGGCAGAAAGACGGGCAGCTGGGTTGGAAGGCAGATTTGTTCTCCACAGGGTCCAAGCCCTGGGCAAATTGAGGGGTTGATATCAGATTCTTTTGCTAGTGCTGGATCTTCCAGCGAGAAACAAGAGCTTAAGCATATGCAGTTCCACCCTGGGAACAGTGAAGTTTTGGCCTGGGGGACATTGCTGAGTGACTCACCTTAAGGGCATGGAGTCAGGTCCCTTCAAGACTCCAGTGGGCGGTCTCAACCCCCAAACTTGGGACCTCCAGAGTCCACAGAATCTGTGCCTGGACATACAGGACCATACCAGCAGAGCCACTGCAGACTGAATACTCAGTGTGCAACATAGAGAGCCCTGACTTGTGAGCAGTGAAACAATCCTGGGCCATTCCTCATTGCCTGGGAGTGGGCTGCACCAGCTCACAGTGCTTCTGGCTATTAGGTGCACATTGACCCTGAGAACCCCCTGAGAGCAGCTGGGGAGGACCACAAACATGGTCCCAACATGTAAGCTTCAGGGGAGCCACAATCCCACCCAACAGTCTGCTGCCTACCAACCTGCTCTGTCATCTGTACAGAGAACAGTTGGAACCCAGGAACCTACACGATCACATCTATTACAATCCCTTACCTGAGTCCCCAATTGGGACAAAACAGGAAGGGGTGAGCTCTGGGAGACACACTGAGAACCTCCACACAAGGCCCCATCCAGCCAGTGGAAAGCGACAGATCATCAAGCAATATGACTACTACACCAAAGTGCCCCCTTTGGCACCAAGCCCAGAAGACAACAGGAACAAACAGCTAAGAAGGAACAACCAAATGGCAAAAGGACAGCGAAAAAAACCAGAAGTCAGGGAAATATGACTCCAACAAAATGCAACTATGATAGTACAGCCAACCGTGACCACTTCACCACAGCTGAAACACAAGAAAATGACAATTCAACATTATGGAAAGTGATAGAGTCCTTTCAAGAAGAATTTAAATCTATGAAGGAATTCAAAGAGTCCACAATTTTACAAGTGAAAGCAGCAGATAATACCATTAGAGAGCTCCAACCAAAGTGTCTCAACTTGAACAGGAAAGAGACAAGGCAATGAAAGAGTTAAAAGATATGAAAGAGTTCCAGGCAAAGACAAGCAAATTGGAGCAGGAAATGTACAAAATGAATAAAATCTTTCAAGACATGAAAATGGAAATGGAAGCAATAAAGAAAACACAGTCAGAGTTAACAGTGGAAGTGGAGAATCAAGGGAAGAGAATAGGAGCTACAGACATGAGTAACAAAAATAGGATACAAGAGATGGAAGACATGGAAGATTCGATGGAAGAAATCAGTACAACATCCAAAGAAAATAAGAAAGCTAAAAAAGTTCTCACCCATAACATCCAAGAAATCAAGGACTCAATGAAAAGATGGAACCTAAGAATTATAGGCATAGAGGAAAGAGAAGACTCCCGACTCCAAGTTCCAGTAAATATCTTCAACAAAATCATAGAAGAAAACTTCCCAAACCTAAAGAAAGAGATGCCAATAAAAATCCAAGAGGCTTGCAGAATACCAAACAGATTAGGTCAGAAAAGAAACTCCTCTCACCACATAATAATTGAAACTCCAAATGTACATAACAAAGAAATAATAATAAAAGCTGTAAGAGAAAAAGGTCAAGTAACGTATAATGGCAGACCCATCAGAATTACACCTGACTTCTCCTCTCTTTAGAAACTCTGAAAGCTAGAAGGGCCTGGACAGATGTCTGACAAGCCCTGACAGAACATAGGTGCTCAGCCAGACTACTATACCCAGCAAAACTCTCTATCAATATAGATGGATAAATAAGATATTCCATGCCAAAATCAAATTTAAACAATATCTACCCACAAACCCAGCCATACAGAAGATCCTAGAAGGAAAATTCCAACCCAGAGAAGATAACTACACCCAAGAAAACAGAGGAAATAGAAAACTCCACAGCAACTAAACAAAAGGAAACACAGGACCACCACCTATACCAAAATAATGGGAAATAACAACCTCTGGACACTAATACCCATCAACATCAATGGACCCAATTCCACAATAAAAAGACACAGGCTTACAGATTGGATCTGTAAACAAGACCCATCATTTTGCTGCATACAAGAAACACATCTCACTAACAAAGATAGACACTATCTGAGAGTAAAGGGCTGGGAAAAGGTTTTCCAAGCAAATGGACCCAGGAAACAAGCTGGAGTAGCCATCCTAATATCCAACAAAATAGACTTCCAACTGAAGTTAATAAAAAATGACAGAGAAGGGTATTACATACTTGTTAAAGGAAATATTCATCAAGAGGACATCTCAATATTGAACATCTATGCCCCAAACACAAAGGCACCTACATTTGTAAAAGAAACTCTTCTAAAACTTAAATCGCACCTTGATCCCCACACATTAGTAATGGGAGACTTCAACACCCCACTCACAATGATGGACAGATCATCAAGACAGAAGCCAAACAGAGAAATAATGAGTTTAACAGAGCTCATGAACCAAATGGACCTAACAGATATCTATAGAATGTTTCACCCAAACACAAAAGAATACACCTTCTTCTCAGCATTGCATGGAACCTTCTCCAAAATCGACCATATAGTCGGACACAAAGATAGCCTCAACAGATACAAGAATATTGAAATAACCCCTTGTATCTTATCAGACCACCATGGAATAAAGCTGGACTTCAACAGCAAAAGAATCAACAGAAAGCCTACACACACATGGAAATTGAACAACTCTTTACTAGATGACTACTGGGTCAGGGAAGAAATAAAGAAGGAAATCAAAGACTTCTTACAATTCAATGAAAATGAAGGCACAACATATCCAAACCTATGGGACACAATGAAAGCTGTGCTATGAGAAAGTTCACAGTACTAAGTGCCTTCAAAAAGAAAATTGTGACAGCTCATATTAGTGAATTAACAGCTAAACTGGATGAATTGGAAAAAAAAAAGAAGCAAACACTCCCAAGAGGAGGAGAAGGCAGGAAATCATCAAACTTAGGGCTGAAATCAACAACTTAGAAACAAAAATAATGATACAAAGAATCAATGAAACCAAGAATTGGTTCTTTGAGAAAATCAACAAAATAGACAAACCCTTAGCCAAATTAACTAAAAGACAGAGGGGGAAAAACCAAATCAACAAAATCAGAAATGAAAAGGGAGAAATAACAACAGACATTGAGGAAATCCAGAGACTATTTAGGTCCTACTATAAAAATCTGTACTCCACCAAATATGAAAACTTAAGCGAAATGGACAATTTTCTTGATAGATTCCACCCACTGAAGCTAAATCAAGATCAGATTAACAGATTAAACAGTCCCATAACCCCTAGGGAAATAGAAACTGTCATTAAAAAATCTCCCAACCAAAAAAAGCCCAGGGCCAGATGGCTTTAGCACAGAATTCTAACGGACCTTCAAAGAGGAGCTAACACCAATACTTTTCAAACTCTTTCACAAAATAGAATCTGAAAGAACATTGCCAAACTCATTCTATGAGGCCACAATCACCCTGATTCCTAAACCACACAAAGATCCAACAAAGAAAGAGAACTTCAGACCAATCTCCCTCATGAACATAGATGCAAAAATACTTAATAAAATACTAGCAAACCGAATTCAAGAACACATCAAAAGTATCAAACACCATGATCAAGTGGGCTTCATTCCAGGAATGCAGGGATGGTTCAACATCAGAAAATTCATCAACATAATTCAGCCTATAAATAAGATGAAAGAAAAAAAACCCCACATGATTATCTCGCTAGATGTGGAAAAAGCACTTGACAAAATCCAACACCCCTTTATGCTAAAAGTTCTGGAGAGAATGGGCATACAAGGACCATATCTAGAAATAATAAAGGCAATATACAGCAAGCCAGTAGCCAACATCAAATTAAATGGAGAGAAACTTGAAACATTTCCTCTAAACTCAGGGACAAGACAAGGATACCCACTTTCACCATATCTCTTCAATATAGTACTTGAAGCTCTTGCTTCAGCAATAAGACAACTAAAAAAGATCAAGGGAATACAAAATGGAAACAAAGAAGTCAAATTATCCCTATTTGCAGATGATATGATAGTATACATAAGCAACCCCAAAATTTCCACCAGAGAACTCTTACAGCTGATAAGCACCTTCAGCATGGTGGCTGGATACAAAATTAATTCAAAAAAATCAGAAGCCCTTCTTTATACAACAAATAAATGGGCTCAGATTGAAATCAGGGAAACAACTCCCTTCACAATAGCCACAAACAATAGAAAATACCTGGGTGTAACTCTAACTAAGCAAGTAAAGGACCTATACAACAAGAACTTCAAGCCCTTGAAGAAAGAAATTGAAGAGGCCATCAGAAGATGGAAAGATATCCCATGCTCATGGATAGGTAGGATCAACATAATAAAAATGGCCATTCTACCAAAAGCAATATACAGATTCAATGCAATTCCTATCACAATACCAACACAATTTTTTATAGACCTGGAAAAAGCTATTCTCAATTTCATATGGAACAACAAAAAACCCAGAATAGCTAAATCAATCCTGTTTAATAAAAAAAAATCTGGAGGTATCACCATCCCAGATTTCAAGCTGTACTACAGAGCAATAGTTGTAAAAACAGCATGGTACTGGTATAGAAACAGACCAGTGGATCAATGGAATCGAATTGAAGACCCAGAAATGAACCCACATACCTATGGCCACCTAATTTTTGACAAAGAAGCCAAAACTGCACAATGGAAAAAGGACAGCATCTTCAACAAATGTTGCTGGTCCAACTAGATATCCACTTGTAAAAGAATGAAATTAGACCCATACTTATCACCTTGTACAAAACTTAAGTCCAAGTGGATCAAAGACCTTAACATAAGGCCGGTCACACTAAATCTACTAGAAGAGAAAGTGGGAAAAACCCTCGAACTCATTGGCACAGGTGCCAACTTCCTGAAAAGAACACCAACAGTTCAGGACCTAAGACTGGCAATCAATAAATGGGACCTCATGAAACTGAAAAGCTTCTGTAAGTCAAAAGACAGTGTCATTGGAACAAAATGGCAGCCTATAGATTGGGAAAAAATCTTCACCAACCCCACATCTGATAGAGGGCTAATATCCAAAATTTACAAACAACTCAAGAAGTTAAATGCCAAGAAACCAAATAATCCAATTAAACAATGAGGAAAATAGCTAAACAGAGAATTCACAAAGGAGGACTTCCTAAACGCTGAGAGACACTTGAAGAAATGCTCAACATCCTTAATCATCGGAGAAATGCAACTCAAGATGACTCTAAGATTCCATCTCACACCTGTCAGAATGGCTAAGATCAAAAGCTCAAATGAGAGCACATGCTGGCGAGGGTGGGGATAAAGGGGAACACTCCTCCATTGCTGGTGTGAGTGCAGGCTTGTGTAACCACTATGGAGGTCAGTTAGACAACTTGGAATAGCTCTGCCTCAGGACCCAGCCATACCACTTCTGGATATACATCCAAATAATTCCTCACCGAATCACAAAGAAGTTTCCTCATCTATGTTCATAGCAGCTTTATTTGTAATAGCTAGAAACTGGAAACAACCCAGATGTCCCTCAACTGAAGAATGGATTAAAAAACTGTGGTACATCTACACAATGGAATATTACTCAGCTATGAGAAACAATGAAATCATGCAATTTCAGAAGGATGCACATAGCATCTATTCACTTATCGTCGGACTTTAGTTATATAGTACAGGATAATTATACTACAACCAATGCACCAAAGAGAACATGGACATAGACTTTTTGTTTTTGTTTTCTCTCCCTATCAATGAGACACTTTTCTCTGGTGGTACTGCCTTGTAGGCCCCCAGTGTATGAGGAGGCTCTTGGCCCTCATATGACTGCTGAACTGGGGTGGGGCACTGTTAAGTAGGGATACTCTACTCCAGAGATGTGGGATGGAAGGAATAGGGAGTAGAGGGTGGGAGAGCGGGACTGGGAAGGGTGGAAAGAGGACACTATGAGGGAGATGTAACCTGAAGCAATAAATAAATAAATTTATTTAAAAACAGAATTCAAGGGTAATGTGATAATAAATATTCACAAAAATCTTATGGCAAATATTAACTAATGGTGAAACATTTAGAAGCATTTCACTTTTAAGAATCTGAATAAGACAAAGAAGAAAACTAGTCAAAACCCACTAACATGCTGTCCATAAAAATGAAAGACTGAAGAACTGAGCAATATTCAGTTTGTAAACTTTCACTCGCTAACAACATTATTAAAAGATTCTGTATTTTCATAGAATTGGATGAAATATATGATATATATCAAATAATAATTATGTATTATGTGACTATCATGTAACATCAAACATTATAATTATATGCTATAATTATAAATAAATTATACAGTGCTATATAATATATAGTAACTAATTGATAATAATCATATATACTGATATAATTAAACATTGATATAAATATTTATAATCAGATAAAAATTGATAACTGGAATGTTTTATTGAGCATCTATTCATAGTGGACTCCTCCTAGGGGAGAAAGAAACATTCTTTTTTGATATGTCACCAATGATATTTTTTCATACTCCAATGTACGGCTTGTGTACTTATGCAGCACTGGTTTTAGTGGGTTATCAAACAAACAAACAAACAAACAAACAAAAAATTAAACAAAGACATGAAGTTGGGAGGTGCATTTTGGGTAGGATATGATGAGAGTTTTATCTATAAATGTATATATAGATCTTTTAGAAAGCTTATGCTGAATTAGGTTTCCATTATATTCCTTAAATGGCCCTTAATTTTAGCTATCTGTCCCTCGTCTCCTTCTCCTCTCCCCCTTCTCACTGATCTTCCCTTTCCAGATCTCCATCCATCTATAACTATCTATACTAATTCCTTTTCCTAAGGAGATCTATATGTACTCTCTAGTCTTGTACTCTACAGCTATCCTCTGTGGTTCTATGGATTGTAGCTCAGCTATCATTGACTTAACAACTATCCATATAAAAGCAAATACATACCATATTTGACTTTCTGGGTCTGGGCTACCTCACTCAGGATGATTTTTTCTAGTTCTACCCATTTACCTGAAAATTTTATGATACCATGTTTTTTTAATGGCTGGGTAATACTCCACTGTGTAAATGTACCACATTTTCTTTATCCATTCTTCTTTGAGGGACATCAAGATTGTTTCCAATTTCTGGCTGCTATGAGTAGATCATCAATGAACATGGTTGAACAAATGTCTCTGTGGTAGGATGAAGTATCTTTGGGATATATGCTCAAGAGTGGTATATCTGGATCTTGAGGTAGATTGAGACCTATCTTCCTGAGGAACCACCAAATTGATTTCCATAGTGTCTGTACATACTTGTCATCCCACTATGAGGGAGATGCAACCTGAAACAATAAATAAATAAATTTATTTAAAAACAGAATACAAGGGTAATGTGATAATACATTTTTGACAATGGAGGCGTTTCCTGCTTACTCCACATCCTTGTCAGCATGAGCCCATGCTGTTTTGTTGATCTTGGCCATTCTGATTGGTCTAAGATGAAATCTCAAAGTGGTTTTGATTTGCATTTCCCTGATGGCTAAGGATGCTGAACATTTATTTAAGTTTCAATTCCCTGTTCAGTTCTGTACCTCAATTTCAATTAGATTGTTTGTTTTCTTGATATCTATTTTTTGAGTTCTTTATATATTTTGGATATTAGTCCCCTATTGGATGTGTAATTGGTAAAAAATCTTTTCCCACTTTGTAAGCTGTGGTTTTGTCTGAATGATGGTGTCCTTTGCCATGAAGAAATTTGTCAGGTGCATGAGGTCCCATTTATTAATTGTTCATCTTAGTGTCTTTGCTGTGTTCTGTTCAGAAAGTTTTTTTCCTGTGCCAATGAGTTTAAGGATATTCCCTACCTTTCTCTTCTATCATGTTCAGTGTATGCTGTTTTATGTTGAGGTCTTTGATCTACTTGAAATTGAGTTTTGGGCAAGGTGATAAGTATGATTCTATTTGGATTCTTCTACATGCATCCATTCAGGTTGTCCAGCACTATTGTTGAAGATACTGTCCTTTTTCCAGTGTGTATTTCTGGCTTAAATTTTTTTTAAAATCAAAGATCAGGTATCTATAATTGGGAGGATTTATGCCTGGGTCTTCAACTCAATTACATTAATCAACATGTCTGTTTTTGTGCCAATACCAAACAGTTAATAACTCTTTATTACAAATTGAAATTTGGAATAGTGATACCTCCTTCCCACAGTTATCTTATTATTATGGATTGTTTTAGCTATCTTATTGTGTGTGTGTGTTTTCTTATGAAGCCAAAAATTTTTTTTTAGGATCTGTGAAGAATTGTGCTGGAATTTTGATGGGGATTGCATTGAATCTGTAGATTGAATTTGGTAAGATGGCCATTTTTACTATGCTAATCCTACTGATCCATGACTACAGGAGATTTTTCCATCTTCTGATATCTTCTTCAATTTCTTTCTTCAAGACTTGAAGTTTTTATTATACAAGTCTTTTACTTGCTTTATTAGAGATACCCCAAATATTTTATATTATTTGAGGGTATTGTGAAAGGTGCTTCTCTGCTTTCTTTCTCAGTCTGTCATTTGTATATGGAATTTTTAGGAGATGGAATTTTTGGGGTCACTTATATATACTATCATATCTTCTGCAAATAAAGATGCCTTTACTTCTTCCTTTCTAGTTTGTATCCTCTTGATCTCATTAAATTGTCTTATTGCATGGAGATAGATAGATAATAGAATATTAATATCAGTTGCCAAATATGTATGGACTGGACATTGGAAATGTATGTTATACCTTATAATTTTTATAATTGTAGCCTAATTATTCCAAAAAAGAATTATGAGTTCTGGGAGAAGGGGGAAAGGGAGGGAGGGTGGGGCTGGGAGGGGTGGAGGGAGGTCCATGATGGAGATGTAACTTGAAGTAATAAATAAACATTAAAAAATTGTCTTATTGCTCTAGCTAAAACTTCAAGTACTTCAGTTCAGGCTCAGCTTCCCTGCCTGTTAGAGGAGGTCAGCCGTGTACTGGATATGTTGTAACCAGGAAAGGTTGGCTCAGACCTCCTTGGTGATTTTGATTTCCTAGTCCACAGTGCATTGGTAGGACTGGTTGTGGAGCTGGAACAAGTTGTTGAGAAATGTGAAAGTCAGTGGTGGAATATCGGGCAAATGGAAGAAGTAAAACTTGCCAACAACCTGTCCTCCAACATTCATTCCAGGGATCTGGGATATATGTTTCTGGGGTTTTGGCTTTTTCATTGATTATAACAGATCCTGCCATTTCTATTATGAAATTCCAACAGTGACAGCTCCCATAGGTGTCAAGTTCTTGGAGACAGGATTTATCCCTGCTCACTTGCTGATATGGGAAGTAGGTGAAGGGGCAATTAAGGCCACAAGAGTCGGGATACATTTGGATACTCAAAGGCTCCTGGTACCCTTTTGGAGGGCAATGACCTGTTCCTATAACTTTGTTGTGTATGTAATAGGTTTCTCTAACAAAATATCTCCGGTGGTGGGTATTGGAGGATTAGGGAGATGATGCTGGGGTTAGTAGTATTAGAATGGAGAATAACAAAGACAGTCATGAGAACGGAGGAGAGAGAGGCCTATGGGGGCAAATGGCATGAGCAGTGGCCACCAGGTCATGGATGTCCTTCCAGGAGATCTTGTTGTCCCATCCAGGTGGTACCTCCTTTGCCTCCTCAATCCCGTCAGTAAGAGACAGACCATCTTCTTGCTTTGGTGGTGTGATATTGGACATTTCTGGCTGGGACCCAAATAGGCCTGGCAGGTACTGTGGAAAGACACAAGCAAAATCCCTTCCTGTTGTGAGGGAGGGTCAGGTCCCTTCCATATTCTGTTTAAGGGATCTCAACATCTTACAGGATGGGAGGAATTACTCCTATGTGTGCCAATGGAGGGAGACAGGAAGATGTTTGGAGCCTTTGTAAATATTAAATATATTAAGAGTGGCTAGGGCCATTGCTAATTGTATGTTGGGGCATAGGCCATTGGTTTTTTTATTTTTAAAGTTAGGCTTTTAGAGTTTGATTTTAGAGTTCAGAATTTTTTATGATTCCTTGGTTCCCAGGATTGTAAGGAATCCCTGTGCATTGTGCAATCTCCCATTGTTTTGAATTGGGAGCTAGTCAAAGCAGGGCAATTACCAGTTTTTATCTGTTGAGGAATGCCTATGACAGCAAAGGTAGAGAGTATGTGGTGACCTAATTTTTTGAACTTTCTCCCATTTGGGCTGTATCCCATATGAAATATGAGTGTGTGTCAACAATAACAAAGACATATTTTTGGCGGCCAAATTGGGTAATGTGGGTGACATCAATTTGCTAGAGGGCATTGGATTTGAGAACTTGGGGGTTGGTGCCATAGTTTGTAAAGCTGGGGTAATAAGAAGGGATGTACAAGAGGAGTATATATTTATTATTTCTGAAGCTGAGTAAGAGGGACTTGGAGGAAACAGGCATGAAGCCCTTTTATATTTGTGTGTGTGTGTGTGTGTGTGTGTGTGTGTGTGTGTGTGTGTGTGT
>CAJQZJ010004760.1:12062346-12083161 GCA_907164525.1 Lophiomys imhausi
CATCAGAGAAGATACTCCTTGCATTATATTGCAATGAACACAGAAATTCTTGCGGTGGTTTGAATGAGAAAGGTCTGCCATAGTCAAGCATCTGAATGCTTGGCCCTTGGTGGTGCTGTTTGGGGAGCTTTAGGTAGAGCAGACTTGACAGAGGAAATATATTACTGGGGGTGGAGTTTGAGCTAAAAATAGTGTAAATACTTCAGTTTGCTGTCTTTACTTTGGGCTTGTAGTTCAAGTTGTGAGCACTTAGCTTCCTGCTCCAGCTGCCATAACTTCCGCTCATTGGCACACTTCTCTGTCATGACTTTTCTTCCTCTGGAGCTGTAAGTGCAAACAAACTCTTCATATAATATGAATTGTCTTGGCCACGGTATTTTTATCACAGCAACAGAAAATTACAACTTTCACCTGGTCAACAAGCAGAGAATAAGAGACAGTGGAGTTCTCAGGCTTACATGGGACATACATATCAAATCTTTTTCCTCAAGACTCAAGGATTTTCATGGAAGAAGGAGTGTAAAAATTGTAAGAGTCAGAGATGATGGATGACTCCAAGGAAACAGTGTTTTCCATACACAATAGGGCATTTGTACACATGAAGTAACACAATTCTGACAGGATGCACACCTGTAGATGCTCCAGCCAGACAAAAATCACAGCATAGAGTGGGGAAAAAGGGTCAAAATCCTACTACTGTCTGGGGGGCATGGTTATTGGCATTTGTTAGTGCTGGGAGAGGGACAGTCAGTTTTCTTTAATGTTGGCAACCCTGGTAAGTTGACCACATGCCAGGGCATGCCCCATTCCCTGTACCTAGGTAGCAAAGTGGACTCAATGGGTAAATAAGAAAAAATAAAGACTAAAGGTGGTGGGAAAGTGTGGAACAATGTGGAAGGTGGTTCTAGGTGGAGCTGGGGGGAGAATATATTCAAGATACACTGTATGCAATTATTAAAGAATTAGTAAAAATATTGTTAGAAGTCTACAACTCTCTGAATTTAGGCAGTATTGTGGTTTGAGCCTTGAGTGTACCTCAAGACTCATGTATTGAACACTTGGTCCTCAGGTGGTGGGGCTGTTTTAGAAGATTGTGAAACATTTGGTGGATAGAACCTTGCTGAAGGAAACAGGTTACTGAGAGCAGGTTTTGAAGTTTTCTATCCCAGATTTCCTGTTCTCTCTCTACTTCCAGATTGAGGAACAATGTGACCAGCATCTTTAGGTTCCTGCTGCTATGCCTTCCACATCACAGTGGACAGTATTTACTGGAACTGTGAGCCACATAAAACTTTTCTGCAGGTTACTTTAGCCAGGCATTTTTGTCAGAACAAGGAGAAAAGTAACTAATACAGGAAGACATTATAAGTCACATTTTCCTTATCAGATACTTCATCTGCAAATAATTGATTTGACTTCTTATATATATTAATTGTTGAATTAGGCTTGAGACTCTAAAGATCTAAAAATATATATCAGATATAATCTAGATTATATATTGAGCAAAATACTTTATGTTCTTTAGTGTTTTATTATTGTTCATTTTTGTTACTGTAGTTTCCCAAAATTATTATAATTTCTTTAGAAATTAATGTTATTATGGTGTTCAAGTTTCTGTATCTCCAATGTTCTGTAGATACTTCTTTGATTTTTAGTTGGCTAATTGATTTCATAGTTAAATTCTGTGTCAGAGTTTGATTGAAAGGATTACACTTGTTCAAATCATTAGCAAAAACACCACAAAGAAGTTAACATAACTATCCATTTAAATTTTTTATAATTGAAAAGTTTTATTCCTTTGGAACATAAATATTTTCAGTGTTCACACAATAAACTTCACTTGATCAAGTGTCTTCAATTGCCATGAAATCAATTAGATTACTGTTACACAGAGAAACTTCAAACTTGCAGAATATTTCTACAATTAATTTCTTTCTATGTTGTCCAACTTCACTTCCATGGGCCCATTATAATATACTCAACAGTATGTTGTTTGTTTTAATTTCATTACTCTCATTTTTGTTTTTATAAAAGAAACTTCTCACAAAGCATTGTACTTTACAAAGCATTTTGTTAAAGTAAGATTGACTCACTCAGGAGAGAAGTACCACAGGTGAACAGAGTTGGAAGTATAGGCCAGCAGAACTCAATTTCTTCCAGTGAATTACTATGTGCAGACAACAGCAAACAGGTCATTAAACAGACTCTAGGAATTAGTTATCCATTGTTCTGAGTTATTAAAATGCATTGTCCTGTAAGAACATCCTAGGCGTTGACACAACTTAAAGTTTGTGTGATTTATCTAGAACTAGGAAGTTTAGAGAAGATATCTCATCTTAAAAGAAGAACTGAAGGATTCACTTAACATGCTTTCACATGGCTTTTGTAAGTGACATATCAGTTCAATGAGGTGTTTACAGCGAATTTTGGGAATGCCAGAGTGTCATATGTAAATGGTAAGAGTTTAAAAAGTGGACAGTTTCCATTAAGTGCTCAGTAATTTGTTCTCGTATCATTTTATTTATGTGGATATTTTGTACTCCTGACTTCAATGTAAATTTCTTGTGAAGTCATCATGTATCTTATACCTGATTTTATACTCAATAACTCTGTTAGAAAGAAATTTAATAAATGTATGATTTCTACTGCTGAAAATCAGCAAAATGTTTGGCTAAAATTTTTTGTCTTAACTGAGTTTGTGGAAACCATTAAGTTATTGCCCTAGATCAGAGGGTCAGTTTTTCTAGTGATTAAAAACATCTTGGACTCTGAGGGTTAAGTTGTCTCTGTGGTATTGACTCTCTGCTGTTTTAGCATGCCAGCTAACTACAGTAAATACAGTAATACAAAAGAGGCGAACTGCTATACTCACAGACTGGAGCCTATCTAGCCCAGTTGTCGTAAGAGAGGCTTCATCCAGCAAATGATGGAAGCAGCTGCAGAAACCCACAGCCAAGCATTCGGCAGAGCTTAGGGAGCCTCATAGAAGATGGGGAGGAAGGACTGCAGTAGCCAGAGGGGTTGAGGACACCACAATAACACAGCCCACACAATCAACTAAGCAGGGCTCACAGAGACTGAACTGACAATCAGAAAGCCTGTATGGGTCTGAGCTAGGTCCTCTGCATGTATGTTATGGTTGTGTAGCTTGGTGTTCTTATGGGACTGCTAACAATGGGAATGACGGCTGTCTCTGGCTGTTTTGCCTGCCCTTGGGACCCTTTCCCTTCCACTGGGTTGCCTTTTACAGCCTTGATGTGAGGGTGTGTGCTTATTCTAATTGTAACTTATTATGCTATGTTTGGTTGATAATCCTGGGAGGTCTTCTCCTTTCTTAAGGGAAATGGAAATGGAGTGGATCTGGCCATAACAGACTTATTTAATTTGACAGCAACAAAATAGTTCAAGTACACAGTGATTTCTGTGTTTTATAAATGTATACAGTATATAAGAATATAAAAAAAAAGTAAATTTGTGCATGAAAGAAAACCATGACAGTGGTCTAACCACAAGTGTGTGGAGAACAAAACTAGGTCTATAATCTGCAACAGGAATAGAAGCTTGCTGAGAGTCAGACAATCTACGCACTGAATTTAGGTTTAGCCTTGGAGCTAACACTGGATTGATTTTATAATATTATCTTTTTTTTCCTGACCCCACTGTGGTTCTCAAAGCAGTCTATTTATGAAGAAAAGCAGATTCCATGAAGAGATCTGAAAAATCAATCTAATGAAACATAATCAGAAATGACCCTTGTGTTCTTTCAGCTGCATACAATAGATGCTTTTTTTTTGTTGGAAACAGCTATTGACTGATGTTGTCTGGGGGGAAAAAGAGAAATTTGTTTTTTTTTTCCTCAAAAAACAATCTTAAAAATAAAGGTCTGTCTGAAAGGAGCCTACATTCCTATCTTCACCACATCGAGGAGACAACAAATGGGATCCATTATTTGGCTCTTGAGTCTCACCCACTTCCCCACTACTCAGGCCTGCCATTAGTGTTAGAAAACAGTCTAGCCAGACTCATCTATTGGCTCTTAGTCATGCCAGACGTGGCTTATCACAGTCACTACCCCTGTGGGTCTGAGATGGGAAACTCTCCACTTTGAATTTTCATGCTTAAACTCCACTAAGGGGTTTCTAATACTTTGAGAAACTCCACAATGAAAATTTCAAAACAGAATATTCACCAATTTCTTTCTTTCTTTTTCTTTTCTTTTCTTTTCTTTTTTTTTAAACATTTATTAGTTCAAGTTACATCTCCTTCACAGCCCCCTCCCTCCACTCCTCCTGGTTCTACCCCTCTCCCACCTATCCTACTCCTCTGGTGTGGGTTGTCCCCCCCACATATCAGCCCCCCTCAGTTCATCAGTCACATGAGGGTTAAGAGCTTCATCTTCCACTGGGGGTGTATTAGGCAGTTCTACTAGGGTAAAGTGTCCCACTAACAAGTAATAAAGTCCATGTTCCTGTTCCTTTGGGTCTGTTGATTGTAGGATAATTATCTTGTACTATATGGCTAAAATCCAGTTATAAGTAACCAATTTCTAAAAACTCTTACATATCTAAATGAAGTGGCCACTTTTCTATGTCAGGTTGTGGTTTCTAACAACACTGTATTCCATTAATAGATGAGTTCCTGAAAGAATATGTTATAAATTTTTGTAGGCTACACTTTTGTCTATAGACTAATAAGAAAGACAGTGGTTAAAAATTTAAATATATATTCACAATTTTACACATATATGCCTTGCATAATCACTACTCTTCCATTTCCCTTCCACCTCTTTCAAGCATCCTTTCTTCCCACAAATCCCTCTCTCTGTGATCATGTTTGCTTGTTTTGCTTTGTGAGCCACCAATTAACCAGGGCTATATATGTGACCATGGGTTTGGAGCTATCTGTTGGAACCTGGTAGGTTCAGCAGAGGGCAGACATCTGAAGACAGAAATTTTCCTTCTCCCATAATCTATTAACATCCAATAGTTCAGAGATAAAAGGTAGGGCCCCCGAGGCTCTCCTCTTCTTTGGCTGGCTGTTGATAAGGTCCATCTTGGTGTAGGTCCAGTGTAGGGAACTACAGTTGATGTGAGTTAATGATTGTAATAATTGTGTGTATCTAGGTAATGGCTTTTAATAGGCCTTCACTTTATCTTCTGTTTCTTTTTTTTTTTTTGGTTTTTCGAGACAGGGTTTCTCTGAATATCTCTGGCTGTCCTGGACTCGCTTTGTAGACCAGGCTGGCCTCGAACTCACAAAGATCCGCCTGCCTCTGCCTCCCAAGTGCTGGGATTAAAGGCGTGCGCCACCACCGCCCGGCTTATCTTCTGTTTCTTAAACACTTCTTTTTAAAGATGATCTGTTTTTGTTTTTGAGACAGGGTTTCTCTGTGTAATACTCTTGGCTGTCCTGGGACTCACTTTGTAGACCAGGATGGTCTTGAACTCACACTGAACTTTACCTCTGCCCTCTGAGCGCTGGGATTAAAGGTGTGCACCACCACCTCTAGTCTTACATACCTTTTGCTTCTCTGCAACAGTGTTCATTGAGCCTTAGATGGTGTGGACTAAGAGATTTGTTTGGTCTGATCTACACCTGCCACTTATTTTCTCCATCTTGGTCAGTCATGAATCCTTGTATTCACCACTGTTCATCTTGGGAGAAGCTTCTCTGACTACAGCTAGAATCTACTCTTAAAATTTATTTTATTTTATAAAATTGTAATTACATTGTTTCCTCCTCCTTTTCCTCTCTCCATCCCTTCCCATGTACCAGCTCTCAAATTCTTGGCCTCTTTTTCATATATATACTGCTCATCTATATTACTTGTATATATGTGATTTTAGGGATGTTTACTTGGTATTGGATAACCAACTGAGGGCTCTTCCTTGGGGAAAACTATTTCTCCCACTCTCATCCTTCCTTAGTTGCCTGTGGTTCTTTGTCTAGAGGTGAGGCCTCATGAGCTGTTTCCCTTCCATATTCACAGGTCTATTGGTGTCATTATTTAGGACTTGTTTAGGCAACCATGCTGGTGAGACATCACAGGTGCAGCTTCTATGACATTTCTAGGAGATGAAATCTCACAGCTATCTTTCTGTCCTAGATATTTTTCAAATAATTCCTAAATTATCCCTGAGCCTTAGATGAAGGAGTTGTTGTAGATGCATCAATTTAAACTGGGCTCCACACATTCTCTTGTTGTTTTCATTTCTATTGGTTTGAGATTTTCTGTTATGGTATACATCTGTCAAAAAGAGAAGTTTCTTTGAGGAGAAGTGAGACCAACAACTTTATAATTGGACTTAAGACCTGCTCACCAAGAGGGAAACCATGCCTGGTACTGGAAACCTAGCCAACCAACTGGGTCTAGAGAAGTCACTGGATTTGGATCATAACACACAAATGCCGCTATACTAAACCAGTACAATCTCTCACTACATTCTAAGTATGTATTCTAACATCCACAAGTAATGGAGCTGTTTTTATCTACAGATATATAAGCATAAATAATTCAAACGCAATTTGCTGCTATGTCGGTTTAGTTACCCATCAGAAATATGTTCCCTGCATGGACCTACTGTCTCCCCAGAACTGTGTAATTACCCAACTTATAATACCAGGCATTGTCTTCCCACCCACAAAATTAAGTCTTGAATCCATTTAGAGGACAATTGCTTAAGCCTCCCAACTGTTAACTATTATTGCACAGGTGGGCATACCTTGCTTTTCAAATGGGCTTCCTTATACTCTATGGCTGTTAACCCTCTATCCCTCATCTTCCCTCCCTCTCTGGCTAAATCCCTTACTAAGTCTCCTTGCTCCCTTCATTTCTAAACCTCTCCATTTACAGTATCCCCCACTTTACATTATTTTTACCTGTTTTACTATCCCCCTTCCCTTTGCCATTCTTTCTACACACTTCTTTCCTTAATTCCTAGCTCACACAAGCACACCGTGTTAGAAAAAACATACCAAAGAACTAAAGCTAAAGTCCCTACATGAGAGGGAATGTGCAGCATTTGTCTTTTGGAGTTTTGGTTACCTTTCTAAAACAATTTTTCCAATTACATCCATTTTCCTGAAAGTTTCATAATTTCATTTTTATTTATATCTGAGTAATATTTCATTGTGTATGTGTGCTGTATCTTCATTATTAATTCATCAATTGATGGGCATAGAGGCTACTTCCATTTTCTAGAAAATATTAAGCAGGAAGCTAAATTGAGTCTGAAGAGTTGTGTTAATACTCACACCTGAGCTGGCAGAGCGGTGAGCATCTGTAACTCCAAAGCTTGCTCAGCAGAGTCAGGAAGTTCACAGTGGACTTACCCAATGAACTGTGGAGTACAAAATGTTAACTCTAATGCGAATGATCAGCTTTAGTTAATAACTTATTAATATTTGTTCAAAATTTATGATGAATATGTTGTACTGATAAAAGATGTTAATTATAAAATCTGTGAGAATAAGGGAAGGAATATGAACATTCTACTCTACTTTTGTATAAAGGTAAAATGGCCTAGATAAATTTTAGGAATTAATTTTAAAGGAGAAGCTGAAGAAGATAGGGTCTCTTTAAATATCTGGCACCAGAAGACACACTGAAAGGTCTCAATGAGAAGATAGGCATCTGGATGTCTTTTTAATTATTCCTCTGCTTGTCTCTATTTGAATTGTCTCCATCCCCACCCACATCTCCATCCCCTGAAAGTTCAGGGCTATATGGAAAGACCTTGTCTCAAAATAACAACAACAGAACAACAAAACAAAACAGCAGCAACAGACTTTCTGTGGTACTACTAGGCATTTTTAAGACCCTGGGATAGGACACCTAGTAATGAGATCATTACTTTTGATAACAACACCAGTTAGATACCTGTAAGTTCTCAACGACGATCAAAATGTCCATACACATTTGGCCTACGGTGCTTGAAAGTATCAGTGCTGCATTTTAAAAACTTGCTCTTGAAGGATTTTTTTTGCCTTGATTGTATAAAATTTCCATCTGATCTCTCAGAGAAGATTTGGTAAGAAAAAGAAAATAAAATTTTGTCATTGTGTTAATGTGTCACTCCAACTTTTCTGTGGATACTAGTCGTTCTCTCCCGAGTCTGTTCCTTAGACAATATCACGTAGAGAACTTTCTTCAGGGGTGGAAAGCTCACCTCATGAACATGGACATACACCAATGGTCATTTCTGCACATAGAGGAATCAATAATGTTAGGGCTGTTTCCCATTTTATTTCTAATCTGGGATATTATCTTTTCTATCAGGACCTTCTGAATTTGTACAGGGATAAACAGTATTAAGGAATCTGGGAAATTGCCCTATCAGGCTCTAAGCATATGCTTAAATTTGTTTACCACAAACAAACAGTAGCACATTTCAGCCATTGTTACTGCTATCACAGCAATGAGACTGAGATTGCGTCTATCAACAGAATACCACATACGGCGAAGACAAGCAATTATGAAAGAAAAGCAATGATCATTATATAGCAGCCAGTTGTCAGTTCAGAGACCTGTTTCCAAACTGTAGTTCCATTTTGGAATGGAATGGAAAACAGAACTCAGTAGGCATTAGAAGCCCATTTCTGTGTTTATTTGCAGTTTGATGCAATAAACAGCTGGAAATTCTTTACTTAACTAAGCTCCATGGTATAACCCTACAGTAGGTTTATTTGCTTCAGTGGCAGCGATTCTCACCCTTCCTAGTGCTGTGACCCTTTAATACAGTTCCTCATGTTGTAATGACCCCAACCATAAAATTTTTTCATTGCTACTTCACAACTGAAATTTTGCTACTGTTATGAATTGTAATGGATATATCTGATATTCAGGATATATGATATTCAACTCCTGGGGAAGGGTCATTCAATCTCCCCCAAAGATGTTGCTACCCTTATTTTTAATGAGTAAGACTAAAATTCAAGGCTGTCTGTGAAAAAAAAATTTAAAAATTTAAATACAAGTATCAAAACAGAGTTCTTAAAAGTAAGAATGGAAGTTTAAATTAAATGTATATAATTCCATATTTACTTTATTGAGACAAGCATGTTTAGGTGAACTAAATTTATGCTTGATAAGTTTTGGCTATTGTTTACATATTTCAATTGTAAATGGACAGAACTATTTCAGAGAGCGATAGATGGTGAAAAATATACAATGGGAAGAGCTGATTCATTCACTAGACTTTAATTGGCTATTGACAATGAGTATAATGAACAAAGTGTTAGACTAATCCCCCAAGAAACTAAAGTAAGTTAAACAGGTATCCTATTCACAATCTTATTTTTATCAAATACAAGTATTTCAGGTACAATATGTATAAATGAGAAACTTAGAGAAAATACCCGAAATGGAGTGCTATGATTTGCTAGGTGATTTTGACACTCCTTGAAGCAAGTTATATTTAGTTTAGTCTAGAAAAATCACAATACTTACAGATTCAGAATATGATAGAAGAAACGGGGTGAAAAGGATATAATAGCCTCAAAATTTCTTTCAATGCTTTGTATTCTTGAGTTTTCTCCTTCCTCACAAATGCCTGATTACTACTTAGATTAAAGCATTAATTTAGGTGTAGTAACATGTAGGAGCAATTTTGCTTTGGCCTGTTTATTAGCTTTCTTGGAGTTTAGTAATAAATTGCCTCAAACTCTGTGTTTTACATAACAGAAATTTATATTCTCCTTGGTCTGGGGACTAAAATTAAAAAAAAAATGAGATGTCTGTATAGCCATGCTTCCTAGGAAAGCTCAGTTAATACTCTTGACTCAGTGAATCAAAGCCATACATCAGTTACTTTGGTATTGACATTTGTTTTCATCAGTGTGACTATTAGCGAGGAAACAGAGATGGTCCAATCTGCCTAGGTATGATGGTTAGTGTTGCTGTTCAGTTAGGAACAAGGAGATAGGACTCTGGGCATGCCTGTAGGGGTTATCTTAGTTATGTTACTTGATGGGGAAGACCCACCTAGACTGTGGGTGGGAATATTCCCTATGCAGGCCATCTTGACTACAGAGAATGGAGAAAGGGAGCTGAACACTAACACACATTCACTGTTACCTGTTTATCAACTGCGGATGAGCAAAGAGTTAAAAGAAACTCTTTAAGTTGCTTTTGTTAACATATTTTAAAAAATTATTTATTTATTACCTCAGGTTACATCTCCATCACAGTGCCCTCTTTCTACCCCACCCTCCCACCCTCTACCCCTTATTCCTTCCATCTCACTCCTCTGGAGTAGAGTGTCTCTACATAACAGTCCCCCACCCCAGTTCAGCAGTCATATGAGGGCCAAGAGTCTCCTCATACACTGGGGGCCTACCTACAAGGCAGCACCACTAGGGCAAAGTGTCTCACTGACAGGAAACAAAATCTATGTTCATGTTCCCTTTGGTGCATTCGTTGTAGTATAGATATCCTGTACTATCTAGCTAAAATCCGACTATAAGTGAATAGATACCATGTGCATCCTTCTGAGTCTGGGTTAGCTCACTCAGGATGAGCTTCTCTAGTTCCATCCAGTTGGCTTCAAATTGCATGATTTTGTTGTTTCTGAAAGCTTAGTAGTATTCCATTGTGTAGATGTACCAGTTTTTTAATCCATTCTTTGGTTGAGGGACTTTGTCACAACTAACATACCAAGTTTTCACAACCAGACTACACATATCAGCATAGTTAGTTAATCCTGTGCAGGTTCATTCTCATGCTTAAGTTTTCATATTATAGGCTATTATTGAGTATTAGAAGAAGGAGATTTTTTTTTCCAAGCTGGAACCATGGAGGCCATGCCAGAGAAGAAAAAAGAAGGTTCCTGCTGTGCCAGAAACCCTTAAGAAAAAGTGAAGGAATTTCAGAGAGTTGAAGTTGAAGTGCCTCCAGAAGAAGTTGGCCCTAAAGACACTGCAAAAGACAGGGGGAAGCTTATCTATAAGAAGGCCAAACACTATCATAAGGAGTACAGGCAGATGTACCAGACTGAGATTCAGATGGCTAGGATGGCTAGGAAAGCTGGAAAAGTCTATGTGCCTGCAGAACCAAAGCTGGCGTTTGTCATCAGAATCCAAAGTATCAACGTGTGAAAAGGTATTGCAGCTTCTCTGTCTTTGTCAGATCTTCAATGGCACTTTTGTTAAGCTCAACAAGGCTTCAATTAACTTGCTGATGATTGTGGAACCCTACATTGCATGGGAGTACCCCAACCTGAGATCAGTTAATGAGCTCATCTATGGCGAGGCTATGGCCAAATCAATAAGAAGAGGATTGCCTTGACAGATATTTCCTTGATTGCTCAATGTCGTGGTAAATTCGGGATCGTTGCATGGAGGATCTCATTCCTGAGGTCTACACAGTTGGGAAACGCTTCATGGAAGTGAATAACTTCCTGTGGTCCTTCAAATTATCTTCTCCATGAACTGGAATGAAGAAAAAAACAACTCACTTTATGGAAGGTGGAGATGCTGGCAACAGGAAAGACCAGATAAACAGGCTTCTTAGACGGGTGAACTAAGGTATCACCCATGATATTTTTTGTAATCTGGTCAGTTAATAAACAGTCACAGCTTGGTGAAAAAAAGAGAAAGAAGAAAGAATTATGTAGGCAGTAGGATATACAGCAGGGAACGGAAACGATATGTATAAAGTAGATAGGAATAAACGTATTCTGTGGTAGAAATTAGAATGAAATCTTTAAGGAAAGGGACAGAGATTCAGATCTATAAGTCATGAACATCAGAGCGGATGCTAGTTACTACAGAAAGTTTGAAGAAACAGTCAGAGGCTGTCTAATAAACAGGACTTTAAAAGATTCTGTGTTTTACTGCTGACTTTTAAACGATGATATATTTCAAATATACAACTCTTGCTGTTATGCAGAGAATGGGGTAGGAATACCCTGAAAGGGAAAATTATAGGGAAAAATGAGTGGAGATTTGGACTCATATAGGGAGTGAGCTCAATAGGGCACAGTGATAGGATTCATGAGGAACATAACATGGAGAAAAGCAAGAAAATTCTTTTTCTTTGTGTGTGCATAACACTTTGTTTTCTAAACATACTTAGGCTTTTTGGGATCAACATTTATTTTACTTTTATTTCTTTTGATCATCTGCTCACGCGTTATCAATTTCATTGTTTTTGCATTTATTTATTACCATACATCCAGCCCTTCTAGTCTTGAGGTTGGATTATCATTTTTATTTACTTATTAAAATATTACTTCTATAACTCAGAACTCCATTCCAAAATCCTGCCAAGTTTCTCATTGGTTGCTTTACTTCCTCCGTCCCCAAGACCGTGTTTCTCTCTCTCTTTGCTTTTTGCTGCTGTCCAACACAGTCATCTCTTCCAATTCAACGGCGATTCTTTCCAAGACCTTGAAGCCCTGACGAAATAACCTCTCAATGAAAGGCCTCCAAAATACCCCGCCCTTTAGATATCCCAGCTTCCTGTAATTGGGTCTGACTGGTCACCATTTTCTCCTCTCCCACAAATGCCAGGGCAGAAGAATTGCTCAGTGAATTTGAAGAAAGTGATTGAACATCTTTACTAATATTGCAACAATGACGATATTAACTTTTATAAGAAAGTTTGCATTTTGGAAAAGAAAGTCTGAGAAGAGTCTTGGAAAATTTTCCAGTGACAGAACAAAGTTTTGGAGGTGACAGATTGGAAATACTCTCTACAGTGGTCATTTAGCACGGATGATGATCCACTCAACCTAGAAATAGGCAATGATGCCCCGAGATGAGATGAGACGGTGGACCATCATTTTCTGTCTTGATGGGTCATAAGTAGGTCATCACCCAGCTCTGACAGTTAATACCTTAAATTCAATGAAGCTGATCTTCCACAAAGTAGCCAAGCAGATTCATTCTGAAACTTTTCTCAACATTAAAATTCTTAGGAGTGACTTTTTTTTTAATGAAAAGAAATATTATCAGTGTGCAGAATTTAGTGAAATGAGAATGTGTAGAGTGGGACTCCTGTTTTAGAGTTTTTAAAACCCACTTTTCACTTCTGAGTGATATGTCAGATAAAAAACTCACTCCTGTGATGTAGTTTAGGCAAATACTAAGTATAATACGGAATATATTGAGAACAGGAGATACATACTGCATAGGTAGCTTAGGGCTGAGACCCCATAAGCAACAGTCTTGGAACATTCTGTGGTCCTTGACGGTCTCTCTCTCTCTCTCTCTCTCTCTCTCACACACACACACACACACACACTTTTGGTTCTTTGTTAATTTCCCATCATTCGCCCCAATCCCACTCATCTTTCTATCCCTTCAGATCTGCCCTTGCAATCTGCCCTGAAAAAGAAAATAAAGTAAGATAGAAAAAAAATATTGTTGTGGAAGCTGGAGTGTGCCACACAGTGCATCCTTTTGCCCACATATCTTCACTTACAAATGTTCATTGTGATGAGTCATTGGTCTGTTTCAAGGCCTCTGGCTTCTGCTACATTATTAATACTGGATCCTCCCTGGGACTCCTCTCGGATATCCTGTGTTTGCCTTGTGTCACGGAGATCCTGCAGCTTTGGATCTGTAGGACTGGTCCCTTCACACACTCCAGCAAATCATAGATGGGATAGATGTTGGAGTGGGCTGACTCAAAGTCCTAGATCTAGGCCTGGGAGGAAGCTGGGCCTTGGTCAGCATGCCAGATCTCTGGCTCCTATATCACCAGGGTGAGCTCTTTAGCACTGTCCCAGCTAGCTCACCTAATGCTGCAGCCAGCAAGGTGCAGGATCAGCTCTCTTGGTCTCAGGTCCTCAGGGCCAGCTCACTTCCACCCCCCCCCCCCACCAGGATCAGTTCTACTGTGCTGTCCAGGTACGGTTCAGGGCCTGCTCTCCTGAGTGCTGCAGTCAGTAAGGCGCAGGGACAAATCTCCTGCTCTCATGATTTTGGGGCCAGCTCACCTGCAACGAAGGGTGAGGAGGTCATCTCTTTCTCATTCATACCACCCCATCTGCAGGCTAGGGGCAGGGCCAACTCTCCTGTGTTCAGGGCCTCAGGGTCAGTTCTATTGTGCCACCCAGGCAAAGGGCAGGGTCAGCTCAGCACAGTGCTTCAGGTGGCAATCCAGACCAGGGACATCTGCATGAACTTTGGTGGCAAGACTCAGACATGGACAATGGCAGCAGCCTGGGCCTAGATGTCCCTATGGCCTCAGGTGGCAGTGCAGGTCACTCTGATCAATACCCCTTTACCCTCCACATGGCAGCATGGCCCTCAGATATCCACACAGTCTTCAGTGGCAGCCCAGACCATGGACATCCACTTGGCCTTTGGTGGTAACACTGGCCACAGAAATTGACACAGACCTCATGTCCCCAGCAGCAGCAGCAGGATCATGGACCCAGACATGGCCCTTGGCAGAAGCCCAACCAGGGCATCATCATGGCCTCCTCATATCGGCTTGTTCCTCACTGCCGTCCAGCCTCTAGTTCCACCCTTCTCCATAGGATACGCATCCCTTGGTTTTGCTTTCTCTTCCATCTCTCCACTGTATACTCCATCTTTCCCATCTCTCCATCACACATTCGTCCATTGTAGTGGTGCCTGCAGCAGGTCAGGAAAGTGGGCCCAGGGCAGGCTCTTGAGTATCTTTCCTCAGGCTGCCCTGGCCAGTGTGGCAGGGCGGGTGATTAGGTATCTTTCTTCTGGCTGCCGTGAGCTGGTAGCCCAGGGCAGGTGTTTCTGAGCTCTGGTTTCTTATCTCTTCCTAAATGGGCACACTTGCCTGGAGGCTGTAAGTTAGGGTGCGACCACAAATCCAGTTAAGACACCAATCCCTTCTGGTGAAGAGCTTTGGAACTGAATCTTTGTGATAAAAATGGATTGTAGTTATTTTCCAATTTTAACCCATCTTCAAAATGATATTAGGGGAGAATGTTACAAGAGTCTCACTGAATATCTGCATTTTGTTGAGGCCCATTAAAGCAAAGCTTCTCATCCCTGGTTAAAAAAAAAGTTTAGTGTTTTTATGGGATTCCTGAGCATGCAAATGAGTGGGTCTCTGATTCTTATGTCTTCCCTTGGTCTCCTGATCCTGAGTGGTGAGTTAACATTTCAAGTGACTCAAAACATGAGTTAATTCAGCTAGCCTTGCCAATCACCACATACTGTTTTGTCTTGTCCAGCTTTGATGTGTTATCTTTTATTTATCTTATTATATTTTATTTTCTTATACTGAAAAAAAAATGAATGAAAACCTATCTACTAGGTTAAAGGTTAACAACTGAATTGTCACTTATACCTACCTCCTGGGAGAGGGAAACCCAGTTTTTTCCAATAGAGTGACACTGGGTAAATCAACTACTCCAGGTCAGGCATCATGTTCAGGAGCAGATGACCAACATATAACTAGACATAACTGGACTTCACAGTGTGTGTGTGTGTGTGTGTGTGTGTGTGTGTGTGTGTGTGTGTGCTTTTATTTAATTACAGTTTTTCCTTCTTTTTGGATATGGCTTTATTTTGTTTTCTTAGGATTCAAGGGGTTGTTGTTGTACTGGGGTTTTGTTTCTTTTTTGAGAAAGAACTTAAAATTGGGTATGTAGAGGGGAGAGGATCTTTGGGGAGGAGAAGAATATGATCAAAATATATTTGAATTTGAAAATCATTTTAAATAATAAAAACTATAATAACAACAAAAAAGAAAAAAATCTAAATCCCATATCTGGTCCTGAGTGGTGACCTAACATTTCAAGTGACTTGAAACATGAGTTAATTCAGCTAGGCTTGCCAATCACCTGACAAAGAGACTATACCTCACGGAGGCTGATTTCCCTTAAGCCAAGTTAAAGAGATGTGAAGAATAATTATACCTTCAATGAGATCATATATTTTTAACTCCCAGAATAAAATAGACTGAATTCCAAGTAAAGAAAGTGGAAGACCTTTGGAAATCCACAAAGGTAATGATAGTGCACTTGGGAAGTATAGAAAGTGTGAGTGACACATTGGAAAGAGGCCAAGTGGGAACACAACACCCCATTCAGCTCTCATTTGGTCACTCGTATAACTCTGAAGAGAGTGGAGTGTGTCATGATAATAGATAATCTGTTATTTAAAACTTAAGTAATCTGAGGATCTGAAAATGGGAACAAACAAACAAACAAACAAATTAACCAAACCACAAATGTAAACCTGTCACAGTCCCAGGAAAAAAGAGAGTCTTAGAAGTCCACTCTATGGAGAGGTAGAAGACAGACACCAAAAAGCTACAAGTGCAGGCGGCTCTACTCAGGCAGTGCAGAACATGATTCCAACCTTGGTAGATATGATCAGATACCATCAACTGAGAAAAACACTGGAGTTTGACCATTCTGAGCTTGAAATATACTTGTGTTTCAATCTTTAGAGTGATCTCTTTTTTTTATTGCTGTAGAATCTAAGAACTCTATCATGTTCCTTAAGTTGAACTATCAGTACTCAGGAAATCTTAAAATTAGGAAGACAGACTCTCTAACTTGTAGATATTAGTGCTCAGGTTGTTCCCCATGTTACCAATGAACTTGAGAAGCAGCCCTAAGAAAACATTGGCCTCCCAGGGGATATGATCTGGGGACTTTCAGGAGTGTGAGAAAACCCACCCAGCTCACTTACTATAAAGCTAAGCTTAGCCAGGAAAGGGCCCTAGCATGCAAAGAAGTGAAGGCACTAAAGACAGCTCCTACACATGTCAGACCCTTGTCCAATACAAGCTCAATATTTGCAAGAAGCATAAGAACACAGAGCACACAAACACAAATTCAACTGTCCCACCCAATTGCATATAACTGGCAGTCTCCAAGGCCCAATGGCCCAGAAAGAAGCTGCTCCAATGCTTCATCTTGTCTTCCTTCCTTCTTTCTTCCTTCATTTGTTCCTTCCTCTTTTCCTTCTTCCTTTTTTATTCCTCCTTCATGACTCTCATACTCCTCTTTTCAGGGAAGACCTACTCTGAGTATGGGTGGTCCCCACAGGACCTGGACTGGGTGGGATAACAGCAGTGATGTGAACAATGGTCCCGTGTCTACTGCGCTTCTCTGATTGAGGACAATGTGATCAGTTATTTCAAGCTCTTACTGCTGTGAGGGACGGACTGTAACCTGGAATTGCGAGATAAAAATAAATCCGTTCACCCCTAGTTTGTACTTGATAGGACATTATCAAAGCAATAGGAAATAAAAGCCAGTCTTTCATTGTATTCCTACATTTTCTCTTAACTACACATTTAACAGTGCTTTAACTTTATATTTTTATAACTATTCCCATTTTTATTATCTCATTTAGTTTTGAGATTATAATATATTTACACAATTTCTTTCTTCCCTCTCCTTCTTATAGCAGTCCTTGCTTTCTTTCAAATTCATGGCCCCCTTTTCATCCATTATTATTACACACACACACAAATATATTTTAAAATATATCCTACTCAGTCTGTATAATATTACTTGTATGTACGTTTTCAGGACTGACCATTAGTTGCTGTAAATTTTTAAAAATTTAAAATAATGTTTTTTCCCCCAACAGCTCCCCCTTTCAGTCCAACAAATGGTTCTTTCTCTTATAACAACAAATACAATACAAAACAACAAGAATAATTAGTCCACATTTTTGAAAATTATAAGACATAACATACATTCACAATGTCCAGTCCATACGTATTTGGCAACTGACTTTAACATTCTGCTATGCATCCATCTCCATGAGTTTAAAGTTCTATATCCAACTCAGCTTCCATCTTAACTTGTACTCCCAACTTAAAAACATTTTCTTAGATTCAGAACACCCTCTTAATTCCTTAACAACTCAAAACTTAACTACGAGACTATAACTATCTAGTCTTCAAACGCATCAGAGACCTGAGAAGGATAAATATATCTGAATATACGGGAAATACAGGACCAGCAGCTTCCAAAACTAAGAAATGACATACAACTGGCTGCCTGGACAGTTCCCAATTTCTCTCCATACATTACAGCATCTATCTTCAACCCTTTGGCCCCTAATGACAGACATTAATTGTAAAGCAGGAATTATGAAGGACTTGCCTACCTTGTCTTGGCAGAGGTAGGCTGTCAACTT
The DNA here is from genome assembly GCA_907164525.1 of Lophiomys imhausi. NCBI lineage: Eukaryota > Metazoa > Chordata > Mammalia > Rodentia > Muridae > Lophiomys > Lophiomys imhausi. The sequence goes on from CAJQZJ010004760.1 coordinate 12,080,443, forward strand.
ACTTGCTTCCAAGTTTAAAACAATGTTTTAAACATTTTATTTGTTATTATTTTTTTAATTTTACTTTTTTTTGAGATGGGGTTTCTGTGGGTAACTCTGGATGTTGAAGAACTCACTAGTTAGAGCCGGTTGGCCTTGAACTCACAAAGATCCACCTACTTCTGCCTCCAGAGTACTAGGATTAAGGTGTATGCCACCATAACCTGGCATATTTTAACGTTTAAAAAATTTATTCTCTCATATATTACATTCTGACCACCGTTTGCCCTCCCTCCTCCTCTTCCAATCCTTCCACACTCCCCAATCTACTCCTTCTCTATTTCCCTTTAGAAAAGGGCAGGCCTCTTCCTAGAGTTATCAACCAAACATATATATCAAGTTACAATAAGACTAGGAATCTCCCCTCATAGTAAGGCTGGATGAGGCAACCGAATAGGAGGAATAGTCCCTAAATCAGACAAAAGAGTCAGAGACAGACCCCCATTCCGACTGTTAGGAGTCCCACAAGAAGATCAAGTTATATAACCATAACATATGCAGAGGACCTAGGTCAGACCCATACAGGCTCCCTGATTTGTCAGTTCAGTCTTTGTGAGCCTCTGTGAATCCAGGTCAGTTGATTCTGTGGGTTTTCTTGTGGTGTCCTTGACCCCTCTGGCTCCTACAATCCTTCTACCCCGTCTTCCACAATATTCACTAAGCTCCACTTAATTTTTGGCTGTGGGTCTCTGAATCTTTCTGATGATGATTATGCTAGGCTCCTTCCTGTCTATGAGTATAGCAGAGTAACATTAAGAATCATTTTATCGACTTTTTTTTGAAGGGTGTGTTTGGTTCTATTCTAAGTCTCTAGGCTATCTAGTCTCTGTTTCCTGGCTATTCAGACAGTGTCAGGGGTGGGCTCCCTCTCATGGCATAGGTCTCAAGCTGGATCTATTGGTTGGTCATTGGTTGGTCACTCCCACAATTTTTGTGGCACCTTTACCCCTTCCCATTTTACAGGAAGCCCAAATTGCAAGTCAAAGGCTTTGTGGCTGGGTTGGTGTCCCGATACCTCCATTGAAAGACGTTCCTGGTTACAGGACATAGCTGGTTCAGGCTCTGTATTCCTCATCACTAGGAGTCTTAGCTAGGGTCACCCTCATAGATTCCTGAAAGTTTCCATGCTCTAGGTTTCTGTAAAATGTTCCACAATTTCAATTGTCTCGCCCAGTACTCTCTCCTTCCATCCTCTCCCAACCTGACCCTTCATCTTCCTGTCCCCATATGCCATGCCACCAGTTCACCCACAATATCTATTCTATTTCTCCTTCCCAGAAAGATTCATATGTTCTGCCCCACTGTTCCCCCTTGAACCTTACTTGCTACTTAGCTTCTCTGGATCTGTGGATTGTTTTATGGTTATCCTTTACTTACAGCTAATATCTACTTATAAGTGAGTACATAGCATGTTTGTCTTTCTGGGTTTGGATAATCTCACTCAAGATAATTTTTCTTCTAGTTCCATCCACTTCCCAGCAAATTTCATGATATTATTATTATTATTTATATTTTTGAGACAGGATTTATCTGTGTAACACCTCTGGCTATCCTGGACTCTATTTGTAGAACAGGTTAGCCTCGAACTCACAGAGGTCCACCTGCCTCTGTCTCCCAAGCGTTGTGATTAAATGTATATGCCACCACACCTGGCTACTATTATTTTTTAAACAGCCAAGTACTACCTATTGTGTAAATGTACCACATTTTCTTTACACATTCTTTGGTTGTGGGGCATCTAGGTTGTTTCCAGTTTCTGGCTACTACAAATAAAGCTGCTACGAATATAGTTGAGCAAGTGTCTTTGTGGTAAGAGTGAATGTCTTTTGGGTATATGCCCAGGATATACTGGTATAGATAGTGGTATAGCTGGGTTTTGAGGTAAATCAATTTCCAATTTTCAGAGAAACTGCCATATTGATTTCCAAAGTGGCCATACAAGTTTGCACTCACACCAGCAATGGAGTAATGTTTCTCTTGGCTCCACATACTTGCCCAGATGAGCTGTTAGTAGTGTTTTTGATTTTAGCCATTCTGACAGGTATAAGATGGAAACCCAGTGTCATTTTGATTTGCATTTACCTGATGGCTAAGAATTTTTAACATTTCTTCAAGTGCTTGTTGGCCATTTGAGATTCTTCAGTTGAGATTTCTGTTTAGAAATGTACCTGATTTCTTTTTTTTTAATGGTTTGTTTTAAGACAGGGTTTCTCTGTGTAGCCCTAGCTGTCCTGCAACTTGATCTTAGAACAGGCTGGCCTTGAACTCACAGAGATTCACCTGCCTCTGCTTCCTGAGTGCTTGTATTAAAGGCATGTGCCACCAATGCCCAGTTTACCTGATTTTTAAATTGGATTATTTGGTTTGTTGATATCTAGTTTTTTGAGTTCTTTATATATTTTGGAAATTAGCCTTCTGTCAGATATGAAGTCAGTGAAAATCTTTTCCCATTTTTTAGCCTGCCATTTTGTTCTATTGATGGTGTTCTTTGCCTTACAGAAGTTTTTCAGTTTCATGAGATTCCATTTATTAATTGTCAATCATTGTGCCTGAGCTATTGATGTTTAGTTCATGAAGTTTACTTCTGTGCTAATAGATTCAAGACTATTCCCTACTTTCTCTTCTATCAAGTTCAGTGTATCTGGTTTTATGTTGAGGTCTTTGATCCACTTGGACTTGA
>CAJQZJ010004760.1:12083561-12169354 GCA_907164525.1 Lophiomys imhausi
CAGTGTATCTGGTTTTATGTTGAGGTCTTTGATCCACTTGGACTTGAGTTTTGTGCAGGATGGTAGATATGGACCTATTTGCATTCTTCTACATGGCAACATAAAACTAGACCAGCACCATTTGTTGATGCTTTCTTTTTTTAAATTGTATAATTCTGCCTTCTTTATAAAAAGCAAACAAACAAACAAACAAAAACAGGTATCCATGCATGTGTGGATTTATGTCAGGGTCTTTTGATTCAATTCCATTAACAAATCTGTTGTGTTTTATGCCAATACCATGTATGTTTTTATTACTATAGCCGAGGTAGAGCTTGGAATTAGGGATAGTAGATGATACCTGTGGAAATTCTTTTATTGTATAAGGTTGTTCTAGCTATCCTGGGTTTTTTTCCTTATGAAGTTGAGTATTGTTCTCTCAAGGCCTTTAAAGAATTGTGTTGGAGTTTTGATAGGGATTGCATTGAATCTCTAGATTGTTTTTGGTAACATGGACATTTTTACTATGTTAATCTTACTTATCCATGAGCATGGGAAATCTTTCCATCTTCTATCTTCTCCAATTTCTTTCTTCAAAGACTTGAAATTCTTATACAGTTCCTTCACTTGCTTGGTTAAAATTACCCCAAGATATTTTATATTATTTGAGGCTACTGTTAGGGGTGTTACTTCTTTGATTTCTTCCTCAACCCATTTATCATCTGTATTTAGGAGGGCTACTGATTGCATTGAGCTAATCTTGTATCCAGCCACATGGCTAAAGGTGTTTATCAGCTGTAGGAGTTCCCTGGTAGAAGTTTTGGGGTTGCTTATGCATGCCATCCTATCATCTGCAAATAATGATACTTTGAATTCTTCCTTTCCAATTTGTATCCCTTTGATCTCCTTTAGTTGTCTTGCTGCACTAGCTCGAACTTCAAGTATTATATTGAATAGATATAGAGAGAGTGGACAGCCTATTCTTGTTCCCAATCTTAGTGGAATTGCTTTGAATCTTTCTCCATTTAGTTTGATGTTGGCTATCAGGTTGCTGTAAATTGCCTTTATTATGTTTAAGTATATCCCTTGCATCCCTGATCTCTTTAAGACTTCTATCATGAAGGGGTTTTAGATGTTTTCAAAGGCTTTTTCAGCATCTAATGAGTTTATAATGTGTTTTTTTCTCCTTTAAGTTTGATTACATAGTGGATTACATTGACAGATTTTTGTATGTTGAACCATCCTGCATCTATGGGATGACACCTAATTGATCATGGTGAATCTTTTTCACATGCTCTTCGATTTGGTTTTCGAGTATTTTATTGACAATTTTGGAATCAATGCTCATGAGAGATATTGGTCTTTAATTCTATTTCTATGTTGATTCTTTCTGTGGTTTGAATATCAGGCTGACTGTGGCTTTATAAAATGAATTAAGCAATGTTCTTTCTTCTATTTTGTGGAATAATTTGAGGGGTGGAGTTTTGATATTAGCTGTTCTTTTAAAAAATGGTAGAATTCTGCACTAAAGCCTTCTGGTCCTGGGTTGGTTGTTGTTGTTTTTTGTTTGTTTGTTTGTTTTGTTTTGGTTGGAAGACTTTTAATGACTGCTTCTATTTTCTTAGGGGTTGTAGGTCTTTTGTTTATCTGATTTTGATTTAACTGTAGTAAGTGATATCTATCCAGAAAATTGTCAATTTCTTTTAGATTTTTCCAATTTTGTGGAGTACAGGTGTTTAAAGTATGACCTAATGATTCTTTGGATTTCCTCAATGTCTGCTATTATGATCCCTTTTTCATTTCTGATTTTATTAATTTAGATATTGTCTCTCTGCCTTTTAATTAGTTTGGATAAAGGCTTGTCTATCTTGTTGATTTTCTCAAAGAACTAGCTCCTGACTTCATTGATTCTTTGTATTGTTCTCTGTTTCTATTTTCTTGATTTCAGTTTAATTATTTCCTAGTGTCTACTCCTCTTTGATGTGTTTGCTTCTTTTTTGCTGTAGAGCTTTTGGGTAGGCTGTTAAGTTGCTAGTGTGAGATCTCTCTAGTTTCTTTATGAAGGCACCTAGTGCTATGAAATTTCCTCTTAGCACCACTTTCATTGTGTCCCATAAGTTTGGTTTGCCTGTGCATTCATTTTCATTGAATCCAAGGAAGTCTTAAATTTATTTGTTTTTGCCTTGACCCAGTGGTCATTGAGTAGAGAATTGTTCAGTTTCCATGAGTTTATAGGCTTTCTATTGTTGAAATCTAGCTTTAATTTATGGTGGTCTGATAGGATACAGGGGGTTATTTCAGTTTTCTTGTATATGTTGTTTTGTTTCTTGCTTTGTGACAAAGTATGTGGTCAATTTTGGAGAAAGTTCAGTGAGATGCTAACAAGGAGGTATATTCTTTTGTATTTGGGTGAAATGTTCTATATGTAATCTGTTAGGTTCCTTTGAGTTATAACATCTGTTAGCTCCATTATTTTTTTGTTTAGTTTCTGTCTGGATGACCTGTCCATTGGTGAGAGTGGGATATTGAAGTCTCAATATTAATGTGTGAGGTTTGATGTATGATTTAAGTTTTAGTAATGTTTCAAATGTGGGTCCCCTTGTATTTGGGGCAGATATTAAGAATTGAAATGTCATCTTGGTAGATTTTTTTCCTTTGATGAGTATGATGTCCCTCTCTATTTCTTTTATTTAATTTTTGTTGTACATCTATTTTTTTAGATACTAGAATAACTTCACCAGCTTTTTTCTTGGGTCCATTTGCTAGGAAAATCTTTTTCAAACCCTTAGAGCTGAAGTAATGTCTATCTTTGATGTTGAGGTGTGTTTCTCATATGTAGCAGAGGGTGGGATCTTATTTTCTCATCCATTCTGTTAGCCTGTGTCTTTTTATTGTCAATATCAATGATTCCATTGATATTGAGAGATATCAATGACCTATGATTTTTAATTTTTGTTATTTGTTGTTGTTGTTAGTGTGTGTGTGTGTTACTCTTCTTTTGGTTTTGTTGGTGTGAGATTATTTATTTCCTGTGTTTTCATGGATGTAGTTAATCTCCTTGGGTTGGAGTTTTGTTCTAGTACCTCTGTAGGGCTGGATTTGTGGATAGATATTGTTTAAATTTGGCTTTATGTGGAATATCTTTTTTTTTCCTTCAAGGGTAATTGAAAGTTTTTCTGGGTACAGTAGTCTGGGCTAGAATCTGAGGTCTCTTAGAGTTTCTAGGACATTTGTTCAGGCCCTTCTGGCTTTTAGAGTCTCCATTGAGAAGTTGGGTGTAATTCTAAAGGTCTGCGTTTATACGCTACTTGGCCCCTTTCCCTTGAAGCATTTAGTATTCTTTGTTCAGAATATTTAGTGTTTTGATTATTATGTGGTGAGGGGACTTCATTTTCTGGTCCCATCTATTTGGTGTTATGTAAGCTTCTTGTACCTTTATAGGCATCTCCTTTCTTAGATTAGGAAATTTTTGTTCATGATTTTGATGAAAATATTTTCTGGACCATTGAACTGGGAATCTCCTCTTTCTTTTGTTCTTATTATTCTTATGTTTGGTATTTTCACAGCATTCCAAGTTTCCTGGATGCTTTGTGTCAGGAGTTTTTAAGATTTAACACTTTCTTTGACTTATGTGTCTATTTCTTTTATTGTAGTTTCAAGGCCTGAGATTCTGTCTTCCATCTCTTGTATTCTGTTGGTGATGTTTATGTCTGTTTTTCCTGCTCACTTATCTAGATTTTTCATTTCCAGAATTTCCTCAGTTTTCTTTATTGTATTTTCTTTGTTGCTTCCATTTTCATTTCAGGTCTTGAACAGTTTTATTTGTTTCCATTAACTGTTTTTTCTTGGTTTCCTTTAAGGTATTTATTCATTTTCTCCAATTGTTTGTTTGTGTTTTCCTGAATTTCTTTAAGGGATTTGTTCATTTCCTCTTTAAGAATTTTAATCATAAAGTTGGTTTTAAGATCTTTCTCTTGGGCTTCTGTTGTGTTGGATTATTCAGGGATTGTTGTAGTAGGACAGCTGGGTTCTGGTGGTTGACATATTGTATTGGCTATTGTTGGTTGTGTTCTTATGCTGGCCTGTAGGCATATGGGTTTTGGGTAATTACAGCTCTAGGTATTGATTCCTGTGTTTGTCCTTGTGGGATAGGTGTTTTGTTCCTTGATTTCTGTTTCCTCTTTGACCTTATTGTATGTGTGGCCTGAGTTTCTTGAGTCTGTGTGGTCTCTGATAGAATGGAGAGTCTCCACACCAGTTGCGGCTGGGGCAAGGTAACTAGGAGGACCAGAACTGGGGATAGGGTGGGAGGGATGCTGAGATAATAAGAGTGTGGAGGAGTTTGTCGGGGAGACAGCCTACCTGGACTTCTCCCATTCTGCATTGTCTCTGATAGAGCAGGCAGTCAACTGTGGCACAGCAATTAGGAGGGCATGAGACTAGGGATAGGGAGGGAGAAGGTTGAAATAGTGAGAGAGTGGGGGAGTTTAGTAGGCAGCCGACATAGACTTCTCTCAGTCTACATCATGTTTTTATTTTTTATTCCATTTCTTTATGCTTTCATCTAATTTTATTTACACATTCTTGTGTTTTTGAGCAAATTGCTTTCTTTCTCCCCTCTTCCAATTTCCTATTTTTTGTATCTTGTTTCCTCTTTTTAGTTTCTATTATACTTTTAGTAATATTTTCATTGCTTTTTATAAATACCTATGTTTTTATTTTTTAATTCCACTTCTTACATTTATATAGTAATATTTCTAAAAATTTCCATTATTGTGATTTCTGTCTTACAGAAATCCTCTGGTCATTTTTTAAAAATTTGTTGCTCTTCATAATGTTCTTCTTCATAATGTTCTCATTTCCCTCCCTTCTTTTTCTTTTCACTTGTTTAACCTTGCTTCTCTTTTGTACACTCCCTTCCTGAAGCCATTTCCTTATCTTATTCACTTACTTTCTACATTATCCCTAAATAATTTCAAACATCAAAGGATATTACGTACCAGTTTTATCAGATTTTATTTTATGATCATTGGTGATATTAGTGAGCCTCAGTCAATTTTAAATAATTTGCTATGTCTTGTGTGTTTTGTACTGTAATAGTGGCTTTCCCTCATGTCTAAGTGCTGTTATGAATTGAGCCTTCAGGAGTAGGTTATTCAATAAGAAGACTCCAATATAAAACCAGAAGACACACAAATCAGAAAATGCTCAGATTAGGGCACACATACATAATAAACATGACAATTAAAGGAAACATGACTTCTTTCCAAAGTGTACCACTTTTAGTGTTAATGTGTCACAGCCTAAAGTCATCTGAGAAGGGAGTGTGGATTGAAGAAATGTCCAAATCAGGTTTGTCTGTGAAGAATTATCTTCATTTTTAATTGATTTAATCAGGCCCAACCCACTGTGGCAGCAGATCTGCTCAGGCACTCAGTCATGAGTGTTTAGGAAAGCTAGAAAAGCATGGGTCATCAGACAAGACAGCATGCGGCATTCTGTGATGGTTTCTGCTTCAAATTCTGCCTGAAGTTTCTTCTCTGACTTCCTTCAGTGATGGACTGGAACACATAAACTGACAGAATCTCTTTCCTCCACAAAATTGTTGTGATCATGGTATTTGCCACAGCAACAGAATAAAACTGCGACAGTACTCAACTACAGAATCAAAACATACTAAAATAAGTAAAATGCTGGATATAGATCTCCAAAGTATAGTAATGAAAACTGAAAGAGGATCTGAATATACAGAGTCAATTTAGGACTTGAAGAGGAAAGTCAGAAACAACAACAAAAAAAGAAAAGTCAGCAAAATGGACATGAAAATCAACAATATGGATGAAAAATTCAGCAATATGGAAGAAATCTTTAACAAGAGACAAAAATGTTGAAGCAAAACATAATGAACCAAATAAAAATTACAGTGAGAAACATAGTTAATAGATCATACAATACAGACAAAAGAATATTAGAGGTGAGGAATAAAATGAATAAAGTGCTACATTTAAACAACAAAGTACTATATTTAAACAATGAGACAGTAATAAATGTGAACACAATGTACAGCATTTTATTTTCAGGATTAATATACCAGTTCTAAGCATTTGTGGGGCAGATGGAGCTGAGATTAATACTAAAGGCACAAAGAACTTGCTCAATGAAATTACAGCATACATTTTCCTAAGTCTAGAGAAAGAAGTAGATATCTAAATACAAGATACTTATAGAACCCCAATAGACATGGTCAGTAAAGAGCCTCTCCATATTGTTTTACAATTAAGATGTCAAATATACAAAGCAAAGAAACAAATGCTATCAGGGAAGAATACCAATTCGCCCACACAAGCGGACATCAGAATGGCATTCAGATAGCATTAGCAAATTTAAAAGTCAGGAAAGCATAGATAAACATATCTCCAGTTCTGAAAGTAAATGACTGCCAACTAAGCTTGATATATTTTGAATGTATATTATGTATTGAGAAAAGCTATGTTTTAATATTATTGAAAAAATAAGGATATTTCAAGATAACAAAGGATATTTCAAAAAATCAGTTCATTAATACTATGCCAGGACTAAAGTGGATACTTAAAGGAATATTAATATACAAGGGAGGATGAAAGACAAGCTCAATTACAAGAGCACAAGAAGAAATAAACCCAATGAAAAGAATGGGACAAAGGAGAGCTAGAAATAAACCCATTATATCTAACATAGCAAAAAGAACCTCCTTAACTAATGGCAGGGGATGCAGGCAGAGAAGAAGAAACAATGATCCAGTCAGACAGAGAGTCAGGAGCACACAGGAATTAGGAAACATCTTTCAATAACATAGTTTCAGATGAATAGCATTAGATTATCAATAAAAAGATGCAGAGGATTATAATGAAAAGCAAAATTTAAATGTCTTGTGTCCAAGGAACACACACTTACTTGAAGTGTCCTATAGAGTGAGTTGAGAGATGGAAGTCAACCTATAACACAATTAGAAGCCAAAACCAGGCTGTACTTATAGTCTTTACTTTTTTAAATAAAGTAGGCTTCAAACTAAAATCAGTCAGAAGTGATAGAGAAGGCCACTGTATTTTGAAGTTTTAACTTTACTGTTCAAACTTTTCCTAGCAAAGGGTTGTGACGACACATTGTCCACTTCAGTTATGCTTCCTTAGTGTGCAGAGCCACCTGTAAACCCCGACCTAGTCTTCTCTTCCTCAGCTAACTGGTTACATGGCATTCTCCAAGAGGCCATATTCATGACTGGGCACAGAAGGCTTTGTAGCAGGACAAGGACTCAGGCAATTGGACAACTTTTCATGTAACTTACTTGTATCTTTAGGACCTGTTCAATCAAGGTGCCTCTTCCATCTGTTAGTTACTGCCATGTATATCCAAATTATGTCTTTGTGACTTAAATGCCATTCATCTTTGGATGGGAAGATCAGATTGTGTGGTAACCTGGCTCTTCATCAAGCAGTTTCCACCAAAGACCATTATCAGTTCAAGAGCTATTTCTTCTTCAAAGGGCAATAGTTTGTGGATGATGGATGGGCCTTGATTCCAAATCCCAAGGGTCCACACCATAAGTCACCTATGGAGACCTACCAAAGGCTCTAAAAGCATCTCCATCTTCCTCAGGTATTATTGGGTTTGCTAGATTTTATGGTTCAAGTGGCAGTCACCCTGCAGAGCAGCCTGAACCACTTGGAGAACGTTCTCCCTTTCTAGGTTTCACTAAAAACCAAAAGCTTTCTGACTTACTGGGTGAATGGATCTGAGCAAAAGGCCCAAGTGAGGAATGTACTACATATAAAATCCAAGTAGGCCTTTGGTTTTTATATCAGATGAGGGGATGAGAGAGAGCCATTCCCAAGCCTTTTGAGCTCTTTCTGAACTCTTGTTGGCTGGTTCAACTTAGCTGTTCTGGTCTAAACTCGTCTCCATGCTGACTGATTCTAACTGGCTTCTTTTGGCTTTTGATTGAATTGCTCTTCCTGGCCTCAAAATAATTCTGACAATATCTTTTAATCTCCTGGCTCCTTTTCTTTCTCTGACTTGTTCTATCTTCACCCATGTTTAGCTTGTTTTCTCTGATATCTGTCACTAGAACTATCCCAGTAAAAAAATCCTTCTTCTCTTGGTTAAAATTCTGCTTCCTTTCTCCCAGCACTATTCCTAATTAGTCTTTTTTTTTTCCTGTCCTATTCTCATGAGAGTTGGGTGCATCCTATCTCTGACTTACTCTGTCAAATCTTTCTTTGATTCATTCCTTTGTCTGCCCCTCAATTAGACATCACTTTCAAACATGACTGCTTCCTTCTATAAACTAACTTTACCTTCATTGTTTGTGATTAAAGGTGTATACTAAGGGCATATCTGTATTTCAGCCATATCATATTATAATCCAGAGTGTGTCTGCATTCCAGCTGGATCACATAGACCAAGAGGGTCTTTGGATGTGATCTCTTGCCAGAGCAGCTATGTTGCTGGATTGAAATTCCTCTACACAGGCCTCTAAGCATTATGATTCATTTTCTGTGGAGAGAGAGAAGGCAGGTGCAACATTTTTCTCACTTTTTAAGGAATATCTCTGCATGCCCCACACCACTGGACTTCTTGACCTTTTACTGAGGTAGAAGGACTTTGAATTTTGCTTGTATTTATTTCCCATCCTCTGATGCACATGTGTTTTCCTACAGGTTCAGAGTGGTTACAGCCTCCTGCTCACTTGGTTAAATTAGTATAATGTCATCAATGTAAGGATAGTGTGATACCTTATGGGAGAGACAGGTGATCAAAATTCAAGGAAACTAAGTTATGACATAGGGTTGAAGAATTAATACATCCTTGAGGTAGAATAGTAAAGGTGCACTGCTAGTCTTGCTAGCTGAAAGCAAATTGCTTCTGGTTGTCCTTATGGGTAAATATTAAGAAAAAAAAAACACTTGTACATTTGTGAGATCAACCTCTTCATCTCAAATTCCAGGAAATGTGTTAATCTGCTCAAGTAAGTCAACCACATCTGGCACACAGCTGTAGTTTGAGCTACTACTTGATTAAGTTTGTTAGAACTAATTGTTATTATCCATAATACATCTGTCTTTTGTATACCCAAGTAGGAGATTTAAAAGGGATGTGGTGGGAACCACAGTCCCTGTATCTTTCAAGTCATTGATGGTAATACTAAAGTCTTGAATCTCCCTAATGATGCAATATTGGTATGGGCTCACTGTATTCTCTTGTAAGGCAATTTTAATGGCTTCCATTTGGCCTTTAAGACTGTAATTGCCCTTATTCTGAAGGTCAGAGAATCCACTCTACCAATTGTAAGTATATCTGTTCCAATTATGTACTTAGAGATTGGAGAATTAACCACAGACTGAACCAGTAAATCCACTGGACTAAGCATGAGTTGGAATTTGAATAAATCTCCAGTCATCATTTTATCGTCATAAGTCTCCACTTTAACTGAAGGACCACAATGCAGTTTGGTATTAAAGCAGATTGGCCCAGAAAGTTCTGATTATATCTTTTCCTCCACTGTATAGTTACCATACACAGAAGTTACAGTCCCTTTGGGGGGAGAATAGGGAAAGATTAATTGGTACATTTCTTTTGTTAGTGTAACAAGGTCCTTCCTCAAGTATATATAGCCTCAGATATATGGCCTCTCCTTCATTTGAAGAATTTTGGTTTTGTAAAATGACTCAAATTTGGAAATTAGTTGTGCAGTCATGATCATCTGATGCTATGATTCAAGGTAGCCTTTCACTCATTTTTCTGGAACCATTTTGCTTATACAGATTGAGCAAGAGTTGATCTTCCTATGTACTATACTTCTGTGAACATCATGATTAATTAAGTAGTGCCAAAGGTTTGTGTAAGTCAGAACACTAGGAACTTAGTCTATGCTGTCCATCATAATCACTGCACCTCTCTCTCCTCTAGGACTTCAGTGCTGCCACATGGTCTCCAAATAGACCAATTGCATTTAAATTATCCTCCTTAACAGTTTCAACTACCAGTGTGAGGTCTAGCAGACAAAGAAGAGCAATGCCAGCGTTCTTCAACTGTGCTGGTGCTCCTTTTTCAAGTCCTCCCTATAGTTTATAAATAGCATTTATTCTGGACCCTCTCATTCTGAAGATCATCTTTACATGATCAACCTAGAACAGTTTCCCAGAGATGTTGGATCCCTTCATCACTACTAAGTGAAAGGATTTCAAGCATCTTTGGCAAATGACCATTAAGTATCTTCAGCCCATCAACCAAATTATTGGCACTTTGATTTTTAATTTTTTTTTGTGAATTACAACACAAACTGAGACCCCTCCCCTGAGACCCCAATAAACTCAGCACTGGGGCTGGAGAAATTGTTCAGTGACTAACAGCACTTCCTGCTCTTTCAGAGAACCAAGTCCAGTTCTCAGCACACATGTTGGGTGGCTCACAACCATCTGACTTCAGCTCTAGGGGGTCAGTTGTCTCCATCTGGCCCCAGAGGCACTCACATGCACATGGTGTCCTGAATCATAGGGCATAAAAGTCCTGAACAGGGAGATGCTGGGTGGAAGGGGCAGGGATGAGAAACAGAGAAGGTGAGAAATAAAAAGACAAAAGCTATAGCTGGGGTCAGGAGGTCTTGCATAAGCTAATGACTTATGCCAAGCAAGTTTATCAAGAAGTACAGCATCATACTTACTATATTCATGGAGAAAACAGCTAAGATCAGCAGAGAGCTAAGTCAAACAGTGTTGACAAGGAACACAGGATACCTCAGATACAGCTGCCTAAGGACTGGTTACTGCAGCCAAGGGCAAGAGTCTGGTTCCCAGAAACTACAACCTTGACTGCTATGAGGCACTAGTTCTAGCACCGGACAAGCCTTGCCAGGTCTGTTCCTGGACAAGCACACAGACCTAGAGTTCCCTTTGTCCTTCCATCAGGGCCTCTAAGACAATCTTGCTCTTGCACTTGTCTGGCTTCCCACAACATGTCACACACACACACACACACACACACACACACAAATGAAAAAGTTAAGAAACTAAGCTTGATCTAACTTTTTAACATTCCTTCCACCATTACTACACCTATTCAAAATCCATTCCCACACAACCTTTGTTTTTATGAATTAGAAAACCCATTATTTACAAGTGTAGCAATCTTCTTGTGGGTTGTACTTAAAAAAACCTATGTGTATATGTTTGTGTCTGTGAGTTGAGCATGCGCATGTGAATGGAGCTGTCCTGGAGGCCAACAGAGTTACAGTGAGTTGTGAGCCACCTGCCATAGGTACTGGAAACTGAACTCACACCTTCTAGAAGGGCAGTATATGTTCTTGATCTCTGAGTCATCTCTCCAGTCCCAAGGCTTACACTTTTTATATAACCCCGGGGGTCTCAATCAGCCTTGTCTGATTAAAGGTCTAGAGACAAAGACAGTTTACCTTTTTAATTCATAAAAGTGAAAGTGTTAAAGATAGGTGTGGAAGTGAGTGGACACTGAGGAACATCATTGTTTGGCAACTCCTTCAGGGTAGGTCATTGCAGGTTCTACAGACAACACAGGACTATTTCCTTAAGTCAAGTGTAGAGTGGAAAATACTGAAGTGAGTAGGAGTTGCAGTGTAACCTCTGTTGAGGGTGCAAAGATTACATGATCAGGTAAAATGAATCTATCAGAATCTGAGAGTTCAAAGGCCTCATCTTCCTTAGGATCATTTCACATACCTCTGAATCTCGCAGTATGGGATCCTACTCTGTTCCAATCTGATTACACACTTAGGAGCTGGGATGCAAACTTGACTTGTAAGTCATCCAGTTGTATAATGAAGCCTTGGCTTTGGTTTTGGGTGACTTCAGTGCTATAGCTGCTGGAAAGAAGATTTTCTTCTAGGCCATACTTAGAAACTTTGAGATTCTATAGATACATATTGAACTGGGGAATTTCACCTGTACTTTTTTCTTTTGTTATTTTATGTGGAGATGATAGAAGTAACTGGCTAGCATCAACACAATCCTTATTTTTCCACAAATGTTCAAAAGTGTATAGAGTCACTAGATTCCTTGCCTCTCTTGAAGAAAGTATCAAATGCATGTATCATAAGTTCTTTAAATAGATCCACATCATGGATTTTTAGTGCCATCTATGCTGCCTTTGGAGTTTTTAGTAAATATAGGTTTTTTTCAGTACCATCTATTTGGAAAGTCAGTTCCAGATATCACCAAGACCACTAGGGAAATTTATTCTCAGAGTTTTGATGTTCTAAAACTACTCCTGTATTAGTTGAATTAGTCAGGGTTCTTTAGAGAAACAGAACCAATAGGATAAATATATAGTACAAAGGGGGTTTATTATATTGGTTTATGTATCTGGGGTGGGTAATTTAACAACAGTACATACACAGAATAAACTGTAAACTCAATACCTGCTCATTCCACCAAGGTGGACACTTTCATAGTCTTGACTCATCAATGAAGGCTACTGGAGAGCTGCCAGTCTTCAGTTTATGTCAAAGACTGATGGAGTTGAGTTCAGGATGTCAGCTACAGTGGCAGCAACAGGACCAATGCACTCACCAACAAGGAAGGCGGTTAAAAGCAGCACTGCTGTCTCCCTTAACCCTTTATATCTGGACTGCCATTTGATATCCACTCTGTATAAGGTCTCCCATCCCAGTTAAACCTGAGAAATTCCCTCAGAGACCCAGGCAGAGGTATGCCAAGTCTGTTCCTAGACAAGATCCAGTCAAGCTGACCAAAGTTTTTTATTACATACAATGAACAATAAGTTAGAAGCAGTGATAAGAAAGTTTTCCTACAAAGAAAAGCCTAGGATCCAAAGCCTTTACTGCTCAACTCTGATGATCTTGCAAGGAAGAACAAGATCAACATCTTTAAACTGATCTACAAAGTAGAAAGTAAAGGCACATTGCTAAGACTATACTTTGATATCGCCATTCACCTGATACCAAAACTAGAGAAAATTAGAGCAATTTCCCCAATGAATGTAATGCAAACATTCTCAACAAAATGCTTAAAAATTGAATTCAAGAATGCATTAAGAAACTTATACACCATACCCAAGTTGGCTCCATGCAAGGAGTGTCTGTTTGGTTGAATATACACAAATAAAACATACAAGCTGACATAAATATTTATATGCAATCAAATACATAAAAGAAGCATTCTAAATGTTGATTGTTTCTGTTTGCTGTCTGTTACTTACTTTGACTCTGATTGGTTAAATAAATGCTGAGGCCTGGAGATTGGGCAAAGACAGAGATAATTGGGACTAAGGTGCACGGGCTTTTGGAGAGACAGAGAGCATCTTGGGAAGAAGAAGGTTGACAGAGAGAAGCCAGGAGCAGACAAGGAGGACACACCATGGGGTAGATTAAAGAAGAACCTTCCACGTGGCCAGGAACATTGGCTTAGAGTGGAGAATAATAGTCCAAAGGTACATATGTATATATGGGGTTATATTTGGATAATAGAATTATGAACTAGTTTAGATGGGCTAGGATTGCACAACTCAGGCCTAGGCTTGTTAAAATCCACCCGGTGTCTGTGTGTATTCATTTATAATGGTGGGTTAAGGATTAACACTGCCAACCAATTAAAGTTAATATAAATACTAGTAAATAGTTTAATTAGCATTTTTTCTACAGGTCAGGATTCACAGGATGATCTCAATGGAGGCCAAAGAAGCCTCTGGTAAAATTCAACACATGATAAAAGCCTCATAGGAACTAGAAGTGGAAGGAGCAAATCTCAACACACCAAAGGCTATCGGTGACAAAACTATAGACAACATTATACTCAATGGACAATTCAGAAAGCATTTATTCTAAAATCAAGAAGACAAGAGTATTTTATTCAATTTAGTGCTTGAAATTTTATGTAGAGCACCAAAAAAAAAAAAGAAAGGAAGAAAGAAAGAAAAACAGACAACAAGTAAGAAAGGAAGAAATCAAATTCTCTTTCATGGTCCTATGATACAATTCTATACTTTAAAAATCCCAAGAATTCCACCAGAAAACTCATATAAATATTTTTGGCAACATGGTATGTTAAAAATAAACATTCAAAGATGAATATCTGGTTTACAAACCAATAATTAAGTTGCCAAGAAAGAATTATGTAAAAAAGTCTCATTCACAATAGTTTAAAAAATACCTAAGAATAATCTTAACTAACATCATGGACTTTAAGATACCAAAGAATGAAACTGAAGAGCAGATTAGAAGATAGAAAACCTTCTATGTTCATTTATTGAAACAATTAACAGTAAGGATTATTGTATATAGCCTTTATTATATTGAGTGAGGTATGTTGCTTTTACTATGAAGGGATGGTGAACTTTGCCAAAAGTCTTTTTTCACCTATTGAAATGATCATGTGATTTCTGTATATGATCCTATCTATATGTTTTATTACATCAATAAATCAATCTACAAATTTAGCAAATCTCCATCAGCAGCTCAGTGACATTCCTTACAGAACTGGCAAACAGTTTTAAAATTTATTTGCAAGCATAGAAAACCATGATAGCTAGTGCAATACTATGCAGAAAAACAGTATTGAAAGTATCATTAGTACCTGGTCTCAAATTATACTACATAGATGTAGTAATACTGTGTGGTACTGGCACTAAAACAGACATGTAGAGCAGTGAAGTAAATAGATGTCCCAGAAAAAAAATACTACATATCTACAGTCACTACATATTTTAAAGCTAGCAAAGCTAACACTGGAAAGAAAGACACTTTTTTTTCAAGAAATTGTAACTGAATATTCATGTGCGGAAGAAGCTCTTGCCCTTCACAAAAATCAATTCAAAATGATGGAAGACCTTAATGTAAGTAAGACCTGAAGCTTTGAAATCACTCGAGAAAAATATACAGAAACACTTCACGGTATATGTATAAGCAAGGATTTCCTGAAAAGGGCTCCAATAACACAGGAAAAAAAAATCCAAGTAGTTACAAATGGGGTTATACAAAATTAGAAAGATTTTGCATAACATAAGAAAAGAATCTGAGTGACAAGAGTCTACAGACCTGGAAGGAATTTTTGCTAGTCGTACATCAGGATAATATCTAGAATTTATAAAGAACTGCAAAAATTATACAAACAAATCATCCAATTAGTAACTCAGTTAATGAACCAGAAAACTAGAAAAAGAAATGTACTGATGTTTAATATATATTTTAAAAAGTGTTCAAAGTCCTTAGTTATCAGGAAAATAAAAATTAGAATTGCTTTGAGAATCCATCTCATCCTAGTTGAATCAGTAAGTGAGTAAAATGGTCAGTGGCTGGAGAGATGGTGCCAACGCTAGGAGAACTTGCTGCTTGTATTACAGTTTGCTAGGAAAGAGACACCATGACCAAGGCAACTCATAAAAAAGCATTTAATCAGGGCCTTGCTCACAGTTTTAGAGGATTAGTCCATGATCATCATGGTGGGAAACAGACAGACATGGTGCTGAAGTAGTAGCCAAGAGCTTTACATTCTGATCTGTAGGTGTTATGGGTCCAGGAATAGCCACACACTGACCACTTGAGCACCAGGCTCAGATTGAAGGAAGGTTATTGAACGCTGAACTAAGACTGACCATTCAAGGACCTCAATCTTGGATTCAGGAGCCAGGACCGAGTCCCTGAGCCATTTTCAGAGTGAGTTTTTAAAGGAAAAAAAATCATAATCAAGAAGGGAAAAAAATGGCAGCAGGACCCAGGCAGCTGGGAGCAGTGCGCCGGGGAACTCAGGCAGTGGCACACAGCACTGCACGGACACAGGCAGCAGGGCACAGCGCACCGCCCAGCACAGAACACAGACCTCGAGGAGCAGTGCTGAGGGGACCCGAGGCAGTGGGGCGCGGTATGGCGTTCACAGAAACCAGGATGAGGAGCAAGGCCCGGAAGTGGGCAAGAGCCACTAAAAAACCCAGCGAGTGGACAGGCTCAGGCCCAAAGTAGAGGTCAGTGGCATGGGACACAGTCTCGGTGCCCAAAGTGGAGATCAGCAGTGTGGGGCAGAGGTCCAGGGTATAGAGCAGAGGCCACAGGTGTGGGGGCACAAGCCTGGGACCAAGAGCAGAAGCCAGCAAGGACCCTGTAGCAGAAGTGGGCAAAAGCCACGCAGTGGCTGGCAGGGAAGCACAAACATATCTGGGCCTATCCAGAAAGGT
This sequence comes from Lophiomys imhausi, assembly GCA_907164525.1. Classification (NCBI taxonomy): domain Eukaryota; kingdom Metazoa; phylum Chordata; class Mammalia; order Rodentia; family Muridae; genus Lophiomys; species Lophiomys imhausi. Next base: position 12,099,735 of record CAJQZJ010004760.1, read on the forward strand.
GTTGGACATAAAGGTCCCTCTACAGGATATACAATCACTTCAAGAACATTGCACTCAGACAGGGCAGAGGGATGCTCTTCCTGTACCAGTACAGACTCCCCCAGGTCTGATTACTGCAGGGTCTTGGGAGATAGCCCCAACTGCCAGATAGAGGTATCTCCCAGCTACCTGAGTGCCTAATATTCACATGGTCACTACAACATGCTAAAAAGGACCAGCTGTGCCACTGAAAGGGTCAAGAAGACATCAGGGACAATCAGCTTAGGGCAACTAGATGGCTGAAGGTCAGTTAAAGAACAAAACTGACAAAACTAGGGAAATATGACTGACGAAATTCGACGAGGTTAACCCAGCAAGCCCTGAACAACCCACCACAGCTGAAACACATGAAAATGAGGACAAATCTATATTTAGGAAAATGATGGAATCCTTTCAAGAAGAAATGTAATACTGAAAGCATACAAAGAATCCTCAATTTTACAAATAAAAACATTGGAGAATACGATTAGAGACCTCCAAGCCAACGCAGCCCAACATGAACAGGAAAGAGACAAGGCAATGAAAGATTAGAAAGATTAGAAAGATTTGCAGACAAAGACAAGCAAATTGAAAGAGGAAACATATAAAATGAATAAAATGGTTCAAGACTTGAAATTGGAAGTAGAAGCAATAAATAAAACACAATCAGAGTTAATCCTGGAGGTGGAGAATCAAGGGAAGAGAACAGAAACTACAGACATGTGTATCAAAAATAGGATACAAGAGATGGAAGACAGGATCTCAGGTGTGGAAGATTCCAAGGAAGAAATCAGTACAACAACCAAAGAAAATGAGAAAACTAAAAAGTTCTCACCCATAACATCCAAGAAATCAAGGACTCAATGAAAAGACGGAACCTAAGAATTATAGGCATAGAGGAGAGAAAAGATTTCCTACTCCAAAGTCCAGGAAACATGTTCAACAAAATCATAGAAGAAAACTTCCCAAACCTAAATGTCGCGTCCCCCCTTGTCCAGCAAGGATGACGCAACTCACAAAAGCTCTTCTCCAGCAGTTTATTCAGGTCCCTTGAAAACAGTGTTCTGAATTCCGAATTCCGAATGCCCGGGCAGACCCAACCCACAGGCTAAATACTAAATGAACAGCCAGTCAAGTAAAGCCAAGTGGTGCTATCTTAGAGGCCTACATATGTGGAAGCAAGCCAGATCAGCGGTCTTTGCCAAATATGAACTTATTATCATAGAGAGCGCTCACCGTCGGGCTGGTGGAAGGCGGAGACCAGCGCCATCTTTAGGGCGCGGCACTTCGCAGCTCTCTACACCTAAAGAAAGAGATGCCAATAAAATTCCAAGAGGCTTACAGAACACCAAACAGATTAGATCAGAAAAGAAACTCCTCTTGCCACATAATAATTGAAACTCCAAATGTAGAGAACAAAGAAAGGATATTAAAAGCTGTACGAGAAAAAGGCCAAGTCACATACAATGGCAGACCCATCAGAATTAAACCTGACTTCTCCTCAGAAACTTTAAAAGCCAGAAGTGCCTGGGCAGACGTCCTACAAGCCCTGAGAGAACATAGGTGCCCATCCAGACTACTATACCCAGCAAAAGTCTCTATCAACATAGATGGAGAAAACAAGATATTCCATTAAAATCAAATTTAAACAGTATATACCCACAAATCCAGCCCTACAGAAGATTTTAGAAGGAAAATTCCAACCCAGAGGAGATAACTACATCTAAGAAAACAGAGGAAACAAAAAACTCCACTGCAGCTAAACCAAAAGAAACACACAACCATCACCTACACCAAAATAATAGGAAATAACAACCTTTGGTCATTAATATCCATCAACATCAATGGACTCAACTTCCCAATAAAAAGATACGGGCTTACAGAATGGATCTGTAAACAAGACCCATTATTTTACTGCATACAAGGAATGCATCACACTAACAAAGATAGATGCTACCTCAGAGTAAAGGGCTGGGAAAAGGTTTTCCAAGCAAATGGTCCCAGGAAGCAGGCTGGAGTAGCCATTTTAATATAAAATAAAATAGATTTTTAACTGAAATCAAAAAAGATAGAGAAGGGCACTACATACTTGTTAAAAGAAACATTCATCAAGAGGACATCTTAATATTGAATATCTGTGCCCCAAATACAAGGGCACCTACATTTGTAAAAGAAACTCTTCTAAGGCTTAAACCTCACATTGATCCCCACACATTAGTAGTGGGAGACTTCAACACCCCACTCATAATAATGGACAGGTCATCCAGACAGAAACCAAACAGAGAAATAATGAGTCTAACAGAAGTCATGAACCAAATGGACCTAACAGATATCTACAGAACCTTTCACCCAAACACAAAAGAATACCCCTTCTTCTCAGCACCACATGGAACCTTCTCCCAAATCGATCATATAGTTGGACACAAAGATAGCCTCAACAGATACAAGAAAATTGAAATAACCCCTTGTGTCTTATCAGACCACAATGGAATAAAGCTGGACTTAAACAACAACAGAAATAACAGAAAGTCTACACACTCATGGAAACTGAACAACTCTTTACTGGATGACTACTGGGTCAGGGAAGAAATAAAGAAGGAAATCAAAGAGTTCTTACAATCCAACGAAAATGAAGGCACAACATACCCAAACCTTTGGGACACAATGAAAGCAGTGCTACAAGGAAGTTCATTGCACTAAGTGCCTTCAAAAAGAAAATTGTGACAGCTCATACTAGGAAATTAGCAGCTGAACTGGAAAAACTAGAAAAACTGGAAAAAAAGAAGCAAACACTCTCAAGAAGAGCAGAAGGCAGGAAATCATCAAACTTAGGGCTGAAATCAACAACTTAGAAACAGAAAGAACAATACAAAGAATCGACAAAACCAAGAGTTGGTTCTTTGAGAAAATCAAGAAAATAGACAAACCTTTAGCCAAACTAACTAAAAAGCAGAGGGAAAAAACCCAAATCAACAAAATCAGAAATGAAAAGGGGGAAATAACAACAGACATTGAAGAAATCCACAGATTCTTTAGGCCCTACTTTAAAAATCTGTATACCACCAAATTTGAAAACCTAAGCGAAATGGACAATTTTCTTGATAGATTTCACCTACCAAAGTTAAATCAAGATCAGGTTAACAGATGAAACAGGCTTATAACCCCTAAAGAAATACAAACAGTCAATAAAAATCTCCCAACCAAAAAAAGCCTAGGGCCAGATGGTTTCAGTCCAGAATTGTACCAGACCTTCAAAGCAGAACTAATACCAATACTCTTCAAACTCTTCCACAAAATAGAATCAGAAGGAACACTGCCAACACTGCCTCATTCTGAGGCCACAGTCTCCGATTTCTAAATTGCACAAGACCCAATAAAGAAAGAGAACTTCAGACCAATCTCCCTCATGAACATAGATGCAAAAATACCTAATAAAATACTGTCAAACTGAATCCAACAACACATCAAAAGTATCATACACCATGATCAAGTATGGTTCATCCCAGGAATGCAGGGATGGTTCAACATACAAAAATCCATCAACGTAATTCACCATATAAATAAGTTGAAAGGAAAAAACCACATGCTCATCTCACTAGATGATGAAAAAGCATTTGACAAAATCCAACACCCCTTCATGCTAAAAGTCCTGGAGAGAATGGGCATACAGGGACCATACCTAGAAATAATAAAGTCAATATACAGCAAGCCTATAGCCAACATCAAATTAAATGGAGAGAAACTTGAAGCATTTTCTCTAAACTCAGGGATAAGACAAGGATGTCCACTTTTGCCATATCTCTTCAACATAGTACTTGAAGTTCTTTCTTGAAGAATAAGACAGCTAAAGGAGATCAAGGTGATACAAATTGGAAATGGAGAAGTCAAATTATCCCTATTTGCAGACGATACAATAGTATACATAAGCAATCCCAAAAATTCCACCAGAGAACTCTTTCAGCTGAAAAACACATTCAGCAAGGTGGCTGGAAACAAAATTAATTCAAAAAAAATCAGAAGCCCTTCTTTATAAAAAAATAAATGGGCCGAGAAAGAAATTAGGGAAACAACACCATTCGCAATATAAAACAGAAACAATATAAAATACCTGGGGGTAACTCTAACCAAGTAAGTGAAAGACTTGTATGGCAAGAACTTCAAGTCCTTGAAGAAAGAAATTGAAGAGGACTTCAGAAGATAGAAATATTTCCCATGCTTATGGATAGGTAGGATCAACATAATAAAAATGACCATCCTGCCAAAAGCAATATACAGATTCAATGCAATTCCTATCAGAATACCACCACAATTCTTTATAGACCTGAAAAAAGCAATTCTCAACTTCATATGGAATAAAAAAAACCCTAGAATAGCTAAATCAATCCTGTACAAAAAAAACAAAACAAAACAAAACAAACAAAAAACCAAACCAAACCAAAAAAAAACCCAAAACTCCAAAACATCTGGAGGTATCACCATCCCAGATTTCAAGCTGTACTACCGAGCTATAGTAATAAAAACAGCATGGTACTTGTATAGAAACAGACCAGTGCATCAATGGAATCGATTGAAGACTCAGAAATGAACTCACACACCTATGGTCACTAAACTTTTGACAAAGAAGCCAAAACTGTACAGTGGAAAAAGGACAGCATCTTCAACAAATGGTGCTGGTCCAACTGGATGTCCACATGTAAAAGAATGAAATTAGACCCATACTTATCACCTTGCCCAAAACTTAAGTCCAAGTGGATCAAAGACGTTAACATAAGACCACACACACTAAATCTATTAGAAGAGAAAGTGGGGAAAACCCTTGAACTCACTGTCACAGACGACAACTTCCTGAACAGAACACCAACAGCTCAGGACCTAAGCCCAACAGTCAATAAATGGGACAACATGAAAGTGAAAAACTTCTGTAAGGCAAAAGACACTGTCATTCGAACAAAACGGCAGCCTACAGATTGGGAAAAAATCTTCACCAACCCCACATCTGACAGAGGGCTAATATCCAAAATTTACAAAGAACTGAAGAAATTAAATGCCAAGAAACCAAATAATCCAATAAAAAATTGGGAACAGAGCTAAACAGAGAATTCACAAAGGAGGAATCCCTAATGGCAGTGAGAAATTTGAAGAAATGCTCAACATCCTTAATCATCAGAGAAATGCAACTCAAGACGACTCTGAGATTCCATCTCACAGCTGTTAGAATGGCTAAGATCAAATACTTAAATGACAGCACATGCTGGTGAGGTTGTGGAGAAAGGGGAACACTCCTCCATTGCTGGTGGGAGTGCAGGCTTGTGTAACCAATTTGGAACTCAGTCTGGCGATATCTTAGAAAACTTGGCATAGCTCTACCTCAAGACCCAGCCATACCACTTCTGGGTATACATCCAAATGATTCCTCACCAAATCACAAGGAAGTTTCCTCATCTATGTTCATGGCAGCCTTATTTGTAATAGCTAGAAACTGGAAACAACCCAGATGTCCCTCATCCGAGGAATGGATAAAAAAAAGAACAAACAAAAACAAAACTGTGGTACATGTACACAATTGAATACTACTCAGCCATGAGAAACAGTGAAATCATGCAATTTGAAGCCAAATGGATGGAACTAGAGAAGCTCATCCTGAGTGAACTAACCCAGACTCAGAAGGATGCACATGGCATCTATTCACTTATAATCGGATTTTAGCCATATAGTACAAGATAACTATACTACCACCAATGCACCAAAGGGAACAGGAACATAGACTTTGTTTCCTATCAATGAGACACTTTTCCCTAGTGATGCTGCCCTGTAGGCCCCCAGTGTATGAGGAGGCTCTTGGCTCTCATATGACTGCTGAACTGGGGTGGGGGACTGTTATGTAGGGACACTCCACTCCAGAGGAGTGGGATGGAAGGGATAGGGGGTAGATGGTGGGAGGACGGGACTGGGAGGGGTGGAAAGAGGACACTGTGATTGATATGTAACCTGAAGTAATAAATAAATATTTAAGAAAAAGAAGGGAAAATTAACTCCATTTCCAATACATTGTGCTCAACCAAGCAAGAAGAGCCAATTCTATGACAGGTACATCATGCCTAGGCAGCAAAACAAAGCATTTTTAGCTGATTGGCTGGAATTTGGGGTAGGGGGAAATTTAGGTGCTTTCCAGTTCTCCACTATTCTGGGAGAAAGGAACAGTACGATATTGTTGTTTTGTCTAAGTAGAGCATATATCATTAATTCAATTAATTCAAGCAGAACATTTAACAAATCTATTTTTTGTTGTTGTTGCTTTTTTGTTTTTTGAGACAGGGTTTCTCTGTGTAACAATTCCTGGCTGTCCTGGATTCACCTTGTGAACTCATTGAGATCTGCCTGCCTCTGCCTCCCAAGTCCTGGGATTAAAGGTGTGTGCCATCATGTCCAGCAACAACAAAAGCTACTCTTTTTTTAAAAATGATTTATTTATTTTTATTTTACATGCATTGGCATTTTGTCTGCATATGTGTTGGATCCCCTGGAACTGGAGTCACAGGCTGTTGTGAGCTGCCATATGGTTGTTGGGAATTGAACACTGATTTTTGGGAAAAGCAGCCAGTGCTCTTAACCACTGAACCATCTCTCCTTAAAGCTATTCTTATGTTAGGCCAGCATAGCCTGAGAACTTGAACTTAGTTTCAATTTATGATTAAGATGGAGACTAGAGGCAAAAAAGACTGTTTTTATGCTAGGCAGGAAGGCCTGGAAATATCTTGATGTTGGTGAACTTCAATAGTAGGCACAAGGCAGAGTGAGAGAGAGAGAGTGAGAGAGACAGAGAGACAGACAGAAAGAGAGATAGAGCAGGAAGGAGTGTAGGGAAAGAGGGAGGGGGAAGGAAAGAGGAGGAGGGAGGGGATGTTGGGTCTGGCAGGGGCTTTTGAAACCTCAGAGTTCACCCTTATTGACACATCCCCAACAAGGCCACATGTCCTTTTTCTTTTTTATTATATACATATATTCTTATTTTTAAAAAACAATTAAAAAATTTAAATACATTTTCAGTATATTCTTCCCATCCCCTAAGTCCTTCCAGATCATATCCTTCTCCCTGCCCACCCAACTTTATTCTTTCTCAAAAAACAAAAACCCAACATAACAACAAATACCCCAAAACCAAGAAAACAAAGTAAAACAATAACCCCAAAGAGAAAAAAAAAACACCCCAAACTAGTCAAATAAAAGAACACAAAACTGTGGAGTCCATTATATGTTGGTCAACTACTCCTAAACATGAGGCCTACCCTGGAGTGGTTAATATATCCAGTGCCAAAACTGAATATATAAAGCCACACCTCTTAATAGTTCTCAAATATCAACTGTGGAGTAATCATACAAAAATATGAACCTATGTGAGGTGGGCATTCTCCTTCAGACCACCACACTGTGTACAAAAAAAGACCTGGATTCAGTTCCCAGGACCCAAATGGCAACTTAGAACCATCATAACTCTACTTCCTAGGAATCCAGTGCCCTGTCCTGACCTCTGCTGACACTAGGGAAAAATGTAATGCACATGCATATATGCAGGTCAAATATGCATATATATATATATATGTATATAAAACAAAAATAACTAAATCTAAAAAAAAAAGAAAGACAACAAATGTCAACACAATCTGGCAGAAATGTGTACAAAGAGGAACTCTTATTTATGGTCTGGGTATTTAAACAGGTGTGATTTCTATGGAATTGAGTGTGAAATTTCCTTAAGAAATTAAACCATATCATTTCTGGATACATACTGAAAGGACTCTAAGTCAGTGTTGTACAGAGGTACTTATACATTCATACTTTTTACATTTTTTTACTTTCATGTTTTCTTTTATTATTATTATTATTATTATTTATATAAGTACTTTATTATTTTTTTCTTCAAGTTACATCTCAGTCACAAACCCTTCCCTATTCCCTCTTCCTGTCCCACCCTTCCACCCTCTTAGCCCCCAACAGCTTCCCTTTTCAATCCAACAAATGGTTCTTTCTCTTATAACAGTAAATTCTATACAAAACAGCAGAATTAAATATGCCACATTTATGAGAGTTAAATGGCCCAGTATACCTTCCCAATGTCCAGTTCATACATATTTGGCCCCTGACTTTAACATTCTACCTTCTAACCATCTCCATGTGTTTAAAGTTCTATAACTGACTTAGCTTTCATACTAACTTGCATCACTATTATATCCATCTTCTTAGATCTAGAACGCCCTCTTGATTCCTAAACAACTCAAAATTTAGCTATGAGACTCAAGCTGTCTATTCTTCAACCACCTCAGAGAGCTGAGAAGGATAAATATATCTGATTATATAGGAAGTGCAGGGCCTGTAGCTTCCAATACTAAGAAATGACAAACCAGTGACTACCTGGACAGTTCCCATTTTCTCTCCATACATTCCAGCATCAGTCTTCAGCCTTTTGGTCCTGTTTCTCTGACCGACATTTATTGTAGAGCAGGGATTGTGAAGGACTAACCTACCCTGTCTTGGCAGAGCTAGGTTGTCGACTTCCCTGCTACCAAGTTTTGTCCTTTTTGGACAGCAGTCTGTCTGCAGTTGAAGCAAGGAGTTTTTACATGCCAAGAGATAGGCTTGCCACTAATTCAACCATCTCACACTGGAGATTCTTCGATGCTTTTCTTCTACTTGGAGTAGAATAGGGGGTGCTGTCAGGAGCTGATATGTCATGATATAAAAAAAAATCTTAATTTAAGACCACATCTTTGAATGCCATATTCTGCAGATCTCTTGGGGTTTTTGAAGATCCCCTATCTATCTCTTGTATTTAGATAAGCAAATGTTGCTTGTCTCACAACTTGATTACTGAGTAGCTTAGAGAATATCTGTGATAGACTGTCTTAGTAGCTAACAAGGTGACATGCATGCATGACTAGGAGTTTGTTTTACTTAACTATCCTAAACAGTTTAAGACGGTTGGTATCAAGAGGCCAGAGCTTCACATTTCATTTTTATGTATCTCTAGGTACGATACCATTAGGAAGCGTTACCTTTAATTTTGTATCAATATACAAAGATCTATTCAAATGTGGCTAAATATACTCTTAATTTTGTATCAATATACAAAGATCAATGCCTATGCGGCCCAATACAATCTTAATATTGCGTCCATATACAAGGGTCAATACCATTGTGGCCAACTATAATGTTAATTTTGTATCAATATGCACATAACAATACCAACGTAGACCAATAGTCATAGCACAGCAAGGACCAAGAAGAAGGGTCAGATTATTGAATATGCCCTTATACCTTTGTATATTGATACAAAATTAGTAATATATTTGGCTAAAGTGGTATTGACCATTGTTTATTGTTATTATTATTTTTTTGCTTCAAGTTACATCTCCACCACAGTGCCCTCATTCCACCCCTCCCAGTTCCACCCTCCCATCCTCTTCTCCCTCTCCCACCTTTCCCACTCCTCCGATGTGGAATCTTCCTACATATAAGCCCCTCTCAGCTCAACAGTCATATGAGGGCTAAGAGCTTTCTCTTGCACTGGGGGCCAACATGGTAGCACACTCCTAGGGCAAATTGTCCCCTTAATAGGTAAAAAAGTCTATGTTCCTGATCCTTTTTGTGTATTGGTTGTAGGATAGTTATCCTGTACTATATGGCTAAAATCCAATCATAAATGAGTAGATACCATGTGCATCTTTCTGAGTCTGGGTTAGTTCACTCAAGATGAGCTTTTCTAGTTCCATCCATTTGGCTGCGAATTCCATGATTTCTTTGTTTCTGATAGCTGAGTAGTATTCCATTGTGTAAATATACCACAATTTTTTCATGTTTTCTAAAAATTTAAGAACTTCATTCATGATTGCTGCATTAACAGCACTCTTGTTCCTGTTCCCTCTTTTCTCCATCTTCTTAGTTCCTTCAAACTCTCTCCCAAATTCACAAACTCTTCTTCTTCATTATTTGAATGATAGTATACATATGCTTGTATATATACAACCATTTAGTATCACCCATATGTATATGTGTCCAGGGATGACCATTTGGTATTGAACAATCTGTTCTATTCATAATAGCTAAGAAATGGAAACAGTTTAGATGTCCATCAACAAATGAATGAATAAAATATTTTATGTATATAATAAATATACATTCAAAATACCATTTTTTTCCAACAAAGGTAAAATGAAGTCATGGTATTCATAGGAAAATGTGTGGAAGGGAGTATCATGATGTCAAATGAAGTATATCTAAGCTCAAAAAAGGCAAATACAATATACCTATTTACTTGTCTTACAACTCAAATTTATCCTTTGGATAGAAGGCTATACTTCCAATAATTCAAATTTCATACATTTGTTTCTATCAAAATAACACCACAGACTGGAAACAAGACTTGTAGCATGGTCTTAGGAGGACATTCAAGCACCAAATTCTAGTGTGTTCTATCAGAAAGCAAGGCTATTCCTTTCCACAATTACAGCTTCTTCTTCATGGGTAATGCAGATTTCACTGACTACCTCTGGAACATTGATGGACACCGAACCATTCTCCTTAGTCAAAAGACAAGTTCTCCCTTTATGTGACATGACAGTCAGTAGTCAAGGAACCAAGAGGATAAAAACAAATAAAGTTCTGTGCTAACAAAATAAGTAAACTAAAGTTAAATGTATGAAGTGTTGGGGATCTTTTTTTTTTAAGTTAATTTTGGTCTTCTATTTTAGCATCAGCATTTCAAATGGAATTATAATCTTTTGTATTTAGAGTTTATTTTTTGGCAGAAAATTACTTGTTGTTTCCAAGAAAAAAGCCCCCAATTGCTTCTTTAATGTCAAAGGCTATTATAAAATAGCATTTGATGAATTGAATGTGAGTCAATGAAAAACACATGGACCAAGTTTCCACTAACATCCACATGGGTTTAATAATTAAGAACAAAAGCTTGACAGAGAATATTTTGAATTTTCATGAGTTGAAAAACATCTAATGTGCTTGAAGCTACTTATTCTGAATCCAATAGGTGCCTGTAATTACTCATCCCTAACCAAAACAGCTCAAGTCAGGCTCATGCTTCAAGACTGGAGCCATATGCACTCTCCTCTCAAAGCAAACATCTACCAGACTTTGGAACCAACAGCAAAACAAACAGCCATCAACAGCCATCAGCTGATTGTAATGAGCAAAGAATGTGCTATTTTATTCACATCGGGTAACTAAAAATTTCTAATATTACTATGGGTTTGTGTTCTCTGAGTTAGGCAGTGTTTGATAAGACAGTGCCACCCACAAAAAACTGAAGTAAAATTCCCACAGAACTCCACAGTTATGAGATTATAGGATTCTTAGTACCTTGAAATCAGTTCAATTTTGTCTAGGTGTTGTCCCATGGTAGGTGAATGACAAGCAAGTTATTTAAAATACTCTCCTCAGTTTCTCCATGTTTACTAATAGGTAGAAATCAATTAACCTTTCCAGCTTGTTGGACTACTCAACTAGTAAAACTCTTTATTATATGTACTGGTAGCAAAGTAGAGGGATCTGAGAAAATGAAGCAGCTATACAATTATTATTACTTAGTAGAGAGTTGGCAAAATAATAAGTACTATGAAAATTGAAACTATGAAATAAAGGAATGATACACAACATTCCAAGCCACCAGAAACCTGTCTCAGCTGTGTTAGAAGTAATTGTTCAGGAGGCAATATGGCAGCTATCAAGTCGGACACATTTTGATGGTCAGGAAGACCGATTGGACAACAGCAGAGTTATAGTCCTGCTGAATGGTAGTTTGTGAGGCGCAAGCCTATCTGGGCTTGCCCAGCAAAGCCAGGAACAACAAAGGACTCGGTACTGGAAATATAGACACTGAAGAATTGGAGTCATCAGACATGGACATGGAGTACTTCCTTCCAGGAGCCTGCACTTCCTCTCTGCCACAATGGAAGAGAGGGCATATCAGATCCTTTCAAGACTCCAGCTGGAGGTGTCAACCTCCAAACACAGGACCTCCTGAGTCCCCAGTGTTGGTGCAGGGGCTAGGCTTGGACATCCAGGAGAATACCAGCGAAGCCCCTACACAGGAAACTGCCGGAAGCCACATCAACACAGGCAAGCTACACTGGAGCACGGTGATTCTGCTGGGAAAAGACAGGTAGCTGAGCATCTCCAAACCCAAACACTGTGGACAGGGTATGAATTCCACATCAGATCTCCCTGACTGCACCTGTCTTGCCCCTCAGCTGAATACCCAGGCTACAACACAGAGAGCTCTGACTCAGGAGCAGTGAAACAATCCAAGACCATTGATTATTGTGTGGGTGCCATGGGCTATACCAGATCACAGTGCTTCTGGCTATAAGACACATGTTGAACCTGAGAACCCTCTGAGAGCTGCTTGGGAGGCCCATGATCACGGTCCCAACACATAAGCTTCAGGGAGCTACAGCTCCAGCCAACAGTCTGTGGCCTGGCAACCTGCACCGACATCGATATGAAGACCAGTTGGATCTCAGGAACCTGCAGGTAGTAATAACACATTCCACCACAACCTCTGACCTGAGTTCCCTATTGGGACACAACGGGAAGGGGTGAGCTCTGGGAGACACACTGAGAATCAACCTCCACACAAGGCCCCATCCAGCCTGTGGAGAGCTACAGATCACCAAACTGTACGGCCTCTACACCAAAGCGCCCTTCTTGGCACCAAGCCCAGAAGGCACCAGAAACAAACAGCTAAGAACAACCATATGGCTAAAGGCCAGCAAAAAAACAGATCTGAAAAAGTCAGAGAAATATGACTCCAACAAAATGCAGCTATGCTAATACAGCAAGCCCTGGCCATCCCACTACAGCTGAAACACATGAAAACGACAAATCTACACTTTGTAAAGTGATAGAATGCTTACAAGAAGAAATTAAATCTCTGAAAGAATTTAAAGAATCCTAAATTTTACAAATGAAAGCAATGGAGAATACCATTAGAGACTTCCAAGCCAACATGGCTCAACATGAACAGGAAAGAGACAGGCAATGAAAGATTTAAAAGATTTGAAAGATTAGTAGACAAAGACAAGCAAATTGGAGCAGGAAATGTTGAAAACAAAATTGTTCAAGATTTGAAATTGGTAGTGGAAGCAATTAAGAAAATATAAGCAGAAATAGTCCTAGAGGTGGAAAATCAAGGGAAGAGAACAGGAACTACAGACATGTGTATAAAAAATAAGATACAAGAGATGGAAGACAGAATCTCAGATGTGGAAGATTCAATTGAAGAAATCAGTACAACAGCCAAAGAAAATGAGAAATCTAAAAAAGTTCTCACTCTCAACATCCAAGAAATCAAGGACTCAATGAAAAGACAGAACCTAAGAATTATTGGCATAGAAGAAAGAGAAGACTCATGACTTCAAGGTCCAGGAAGCATCTTCAACAAAATCATAGAAGAAAACTTCCCAAACCTAAAGAAAGAGATGCTGATAAAATTCTAAGAGGCTTACAGAACACCAAACAGAACAGACCAGAAAAGAAATTCCTCTCATCACATAATATTTGAAACTAAAAATGTACAGTACAAAGAAAGACTATTAAAAGCTGTAAGAGAAAAGGTCAAGGAATGTATAATTACTACCATTGCAGACTCATCAGAATTAAACCTGACTTCTCCTCAGAAACTTTAAAAGCCAGAAGAGCCTGGGCAGACGGCCTACAAGCCCTAAGGGAACATAGGTGCCCAGCCAGACTACTATATCCAGCAAAACTCTCTATCAATATAGATGAAGAAAACAAGATATTCCATGACAAAAATCAAATTTAAACAGTATATACTCATAAATCCCTTCCTACAGAAGATCCTAGAAGGAAAATTCCAACCCAGAGAAGATAACTACACCCAAGAAAACAGAGGAAGCAAAAAACTCCACTGCAGCTAAACAAAAAGAAACACACAACCACCACCTACATAAAAATAACAGGAAATAACAACCTTTGGTCATTAATATCTATCAACATCAGTGGACTTACTCCCTAGTAAAAAGACACAGGCTTACAGCATGGATCAGTAAACAAGACCCTACATTTTACTGCATACAAGAAATACATCTCACTAACAAAGATAGATGCTACCTCAGAGTAAAGGGCTGGGAAAAGGTTTTCCAAACAAATGGTCCAAGGAAGCAAGCTGAAGTAGCCATTTTAATATCAAATAATATAGGCATTCAACTGAAATTAATAAAAAAAGATAAAGGAAGGGCATTACATACTTGTTAAAGGAAAAATTCATCAAGATGACATCTCAATACTGAATATCTATGCCCCAAATACAAGGGCACCCACATTTGTAAAAGAAACCCTTAAAGCTTAAACCTCACATTGATCCCCACACATTAGTAGTGGGAGACTTCAACACCCCACTCACAACAATGGACAGGTCATTGAGACAGAAACCAAACAGAGAAATAATGAGTCTAATGGATACACCTTCTTTTCAGCACCACATGGAACTTCTTCCAAAATTGACCATATAGTTGGACACAAAGCACGCCTCAACAGATACAAGAAAATTGAAATAATCCCTTGTATCTTATTAGACCACCATGGAATAAAGCTGGACTTCAACAACAACAGAAATAATAGAAGGCCTACACATTCATGGAAACTGAACAACTCTCTACTGAATGACCACTGGGTCAGAGAAGAAATAAAGAAGGAAATCAAAGACTTCTTAAAATCCAAGGACGATGAAGGTAGAACATACCCAAACCTATGGGACACAATGAAAGCAGTTCTACAAGGAAAGTGAATAGCAGTAAGTGCTTTCAAAAAGAAAATTGTGAGAGCTCATATTAGCAAATTAATAGCACAACTGGAAGAACTGGAAAAAAAAGCAAGCACTCCCAAAAGGAGTAGAAGGCAGGAAATCATCAAACTTAGGGCTGAAATTAACAACTTAGAAACAAAAAGAATAATACAAAGAATCAATGAGACCAAGAGTTGGTTCTTTGAGAAAATCAACAAAATAGACAAGCCCTTAGCCAAATTAACTAAAAGGCAGAGGGAAAAACCCAAATTAAAAAAATCAGAAATGAAAAGGGAGAAATAACAACAAACATTGAGAAAATCCAGAGAATCATTAGACCCTACTTTAAAAGTCTGTACTCCACCAAATTTGAAAACCTAAGTGAAATGGGCAATTTTCTTGATAGATTCAACCTACCAAAGTTAAATCAAGATCAGGTTAACAGATTAAACAGCCACATAACCCCTAAGGAATTAGAAACAGTCATTAAAAATCTCCCAACCAAAAAAAACCCAGGGCCAGATGGTTTCAGCACAGAATTCTACCAGACCTTCAAAGAAGAGCTATTACCAATACTCTTCAACCTCTTCCACAAAATAGAAAGGGAAGGAACACTGCGAAACTCATTCTATGAGGCCACAGTCATCCTGATTCCTAAACCACACAAAGAACCAACAAGATGCAAAAATACTTAATAAAATACTGGCAAACCGAATCCAACAACACATCAAAAGTATCATACACCATGATCAAGTAGGCTTCATCCCAGGAATTCAGGGATGGTTCAACATCAGAAAATCCATTAATGTAATTCACCATATAAACAAGCTAAAAGAAGAAAACCACATGATCATTTCACTAGATGCTGAAAAAGCATTTGACAAAATCCACTACCCCTTCATACTGAAAGTCCAGGAGAGAATGGGCATACAATACCATACCTAGAAATAATAAAGGCAATATACAGCAAGCCAGTAGCCAACATCAAATTAAATGGAGAGAAACTTGAAACATTTCCTCTAACTCAGGGACAAAGCAAGGATGCCCACTCTCCCCATATCTCTTCAACATAGTACTTGAAGTTCTTGCTTGAAGAATAAGACAACTAAAGGAGACCAAGGGGATACAAATTGGAAATGAAGAAGTCAAATTATCCCTATTTGGAGATGATATAATAGTATACATAAGCGACCCCAAAAATTCCACCAGAGAACTCTTATGGCTGATAAACACCTTTAGCAAGGTTTCTGGATACAAAATTAATTCCAAAAATCAGAAGCCCTTCTTTATACAAAAAATAAATGGGCTGAGAAAGAAATTAAGGAAACAACATCCTTCACAATAGCCACAAACAATATAAAATAACTGGGGGTAATTCTAACCAAGCAAGTGAAAGACTTCTATGACAAGAATTTCAAGTACTTGAAGAAAGAAATTGAAGAGGACATCAGAAGATGGAAAGATCTCCCATGCTCATAGCTAGGTAGGATCAACATAATGGAAATGGCCATCTTGCCAAAAGCAATATAGAAATTCAATGCAATTCCTATCAGAATACCACCACAAGTCTTTATAGACCTGGAAAAAACAATTCTGAACTTCATATGGAATAAAAAAAAAAAAGCCCAGAATAGCTAAATCAACCCCGTACAATAAAAAACATCTGGAGGTATCACTATCCCAGATTTCAAGCTGTACTACAGAGCAATAATAATAAAAACAGCATGGTACTGGTATGGAAACAGACCAGTGCATGAATGGAATCGAATTGAAGACCCAGTAATGAACCCACACAACTATGGTCACTTAATTTTTGACAAAGAAGCCAAAACCGTACAATGGAAAAAGGACAGCATCTTCAACAAATGGTGGTGGTCTAAATGGATGTCGACATGTAAAAGAATGAAATTAGACCTATACTTATCACCTTGCCCAAAACTTAAGTCCAAGTGGATCAAAGACCTTAACATAATGCCGGACACACTAAATCTATTAGAAGAGAAAGTTGGGAAAACCCTTGAACTCATCTGCACAGGTGACAACTTCCTAAACAGAACACCAACAGCTCAGGCTCTAAGACCAACAATCAATAAATGAGACCTCATGAAACTGAAAGCTTCTGTAAGGCAAAAGACACCATCATTTGAACAAAATGGCAACCTACAGACTGGGAAAAGGTCTTCACCAACCCCACATCTGACAGAGGACTAATATCCAAAATTTACAAAGCACTCAAGAAATTAAATGCCAAGAAACCAAATAATCCAATCAAAAAATGGGAACAGAGCTAAACAGAGAATTCACAAAGGAGGAATCCCTAATAGCTGAGAGACACTTGAAGAAATGCTCAACATCCTTAATCATTAGAGAAATGCAACTCAAAATGACTCTGAGATTCCATCTTACACTTGTCAGAATGGCTAAGATCAAAAACCCAAGGGACAACAAATGCTGGCAAAGGTGTGGATAAAGGGGAACGCTCCTGCATTGCTGGTGGGAGTGCAAGCTTGTACAACCACTATGGAAATCAGTCTGCCGATATCTTAGAAAACTTGGAATAGCTCTACCTCAAGACCCAGCCATACCACTTCTGGGTTTACATCCAAATGATTCCTCACCAAATCACAAGGAAGTTTCCTCATCTATGTTCATGTATTTGTAATACATGAACAAGTGGATCAAAATCATTTATTTGTAATATCTAGAAACTGGAAACAACCCAGATATCCCCCTAATCAAGGAATGGATAATAAAACTGTTGTACTATACAATGGAATACTACTCAGCCATCAAAAACAATGAAATCATGCAATTTGCAGCCAAATGGATGGAGTTAGAAAAGCTCATCCTGAGTGAGCTAACCGAGACTCAGAAGAGAAGGATACACATGGCATCTATTCACTTATAATTGGATTTTAAGCATATAGTACAGGATAACTGTACTACACCCAATGCACCAAAGGGAATAGGAACATAGACTTTGTTATCTGTCAATGAGGCACTTTGCCCTAGTGGTGCTGCCTTGTAGGCCCCCAGTATATTAGGAGGCTCTTGGCCCTCATATGACTGCTGAACTTGTGTGGGGGACTTATATGTAAGGACACTCCACTCCGGAGGAGTGGGATGGAAGGGACAGGGTAGAGTGTGGTAAGGAGGGACTGAGAGGGGTGGAAAGAGGGCACTGTGATGGAGATGTAATCTGAAGTAATAAATAAACATAAAAAATAAAATAAAATAAATAAAATTTAAAATCCAGGAAGAAGAAAAAAAAAGAAATAATAGTTCACATGAATGTTTTCATTATTTTAGTAAATAAATAAGCACATATACATATGTACTTACACACGTGTGTATTTACAGTGCTTTTGCATAAATGAAAATGTTGCAAGACTATACATTTCTTTTTCAGCTATTGAATCAGTTTTAATGAATACTTTCATTTACATTTGTTGCAAATAACTCATAATACAATACATTTTAGCTTTTTTTCAAACTAGATATTAAGTATTTATTGAATGATAGATTAGTGATATTGTTTTTATAAACACATGGGATATTTTTCAAGTTTAATTATCACAAAGAATTCTATGATAAATATCTTTGAAAATAAATCCTTCAGTTTTTTTATTAAATATATTCTTTAATCATTTGAGAATTTCATACATTTGTATAATGTGTTTTGTTGAAATTTACCCCTGACTCTTTCTCCTCCTAGTCCTCTCATATCTCTTTCATTATTTTTTCTTCCAAAATTTATGTACAGTTTTTCAAAATACTAGATCCCCTTTCGTGTGATCAGTGTATGCATGGGTGCAAGGTCATCTGCTGCTGTATGGGTAGCCTGTGGGGACATACCCTTAAAGAAAACCGACTCCTCCTTCCACAGCAACCTCCAATTGTTAATAGATATTCAGCTATGGGTGAGAGTTCTTGAGTATGGCCCCTCTTCATCCATACCAGATGTTGGCTCTCTTGTTCAGGTCCCGCTTATAAAGTCACAGTCATTGTGAATTCATGTGTGCATGCAACTGAGTGTAAGTTAATGTCACCTTATTTGTGTATATCAAGTATAATTCAAAAGTCTGCAACTTGTCTCCACATAGGCTTTGCGCTTTGTTTCTTATGTGCTGTTGCTTGCTCACACTGTGGGACCACACTGATTTCCTTTTCCTTCTCTGGAACTACTAAAATTTCAATGCCCAAATCAAGTCAATGATCCAGTGAGCCTCCTCTGACATTAGACAAACTCAATCATTTTATCCTCTTCAGTTTCTTCTCCTTGTCTTCCTTTTACTTCTTCTTTAGTGTGTGTTTTGTTACCATTAAGCTACTCTCTCATTCATTTATCTATTCACTAACTCTATTGAATTTGTCTTTGTTTTTGTCAGTCTAAGGGTCAGTCTCAGTGCATGTTCTCACCCAGTGAGAAGCAATGTGTCTTGCTGTCAAGAAGGTTATATTCTCACATCTCTTTTGGAGTTATTCCTCAAAATTCCTAAGAAATTTCTTAGTGTCTGGTAGTTTGTTTTGAGTGTGTATCACATAGTAAGCAAAATTTATACTCAAAATTGTATATTTAAATATGACAACTTAAAAAATTACTTTTCATTTATCCCACTTTCAAACAGCCAAATATTACATCTCTCTAGTTTGCTACTTAGTAGTGAGAGGATAAATCTTTGGCAGCTATATATGAAAACTTTAAGAGATGGGTGTTGGGGTCTTTGGTGATTTGATACATATATTTATTTATTCATTATGTGAGTTAGGAATAACAAAGTAAAAAGAGAATACAATATTCACTGATATTTTTATATTGTTGTTTTTGAGTTTTTCTGAAGTCTGGAAATAGTTATTCCTCTAATGGAAAATTTGATGACATAGGGCTTGCCAATGGTTGTATTATTAAGTTTTCCTTATTATGAAGCCAGAGGAATAAAGTAATACTGTACCCTTCCACCTCATGAAGGTATAGGAGTGATAAAATGTCATGATTTCATATACAGCAAACCAAAATGAACAGGGTTATCTGTATAAAAGATATGTGAGGTATCTTATTTTCATTAATGACCAAATTAATTTTAGTGTAATATCATATGATGTGAAAATTATACATAAGGTTTTTTCCTTATGGTTATATTTATTCTTTATGGGTATTCCTTATATTTATTTTCCTTATGGTTTTTTGACAGAGGATAAAATGATTCTCTTGGTTTCTTCTGCATGTGCTATGCCAAGTAGGTATGGCATTTAGTCTATGGTTAAATGAGATTGCTGAAGAAAATGATAATGCTTTGTTATAATGGGATGATACCATATCCATCTGAAGTATAAAATGAATTATGATTACCACTAATATCACCTCCAATGGCAGAATTAATCATGATCTATTATGCAGCAAAATATGCAAAGATCTCATGTAGATTCTTTATTGTAACATTACTCTTGAACACTTTTGCTATCTCAAAACATGCTATTATCTTTCACCTTGCTACTATCTAAAGTGAATGTATCAGACAGAGTGACAAACTAGAGATTCTCATTGCTCTGCAGAAGGGACATCATTTAGTAACTGGACCAATAGCTTCTTCTTCAAATACTTCTACTGGACTACTTATTTTTCAACTTTATTTATTTGTACAGATAAAGCTTCCCATAAATGTTTTTATTTTTATGGGAACATTTAAAAGACTTGAACATTGATTTAATAACAGGTCACATTAAAGTAGCTACATTTATGCAACTATGCAACTTATTTCAAAATGTCACCTCTGAATAATTGGGTTAAGTATAGATGACCATACCTAGAGCCCATGGGATAGTTGGGCAGCAAAAGGTCGATTGTGGGAAACTCCAAATTGACACTGAAAAGGTATCATGTTCCTCAAGTTCTAGGCAATAATGCAAACTGGAATTTTTGTGTTGATTATAACTTCTTAACTTACTAAGCAAAATATTTGTCTGACAAGATGATATAAATCCACTTTCCACATTTTCAACTTAATATAACTAAATACTTCATAAATTATCAACATACACTAGTTGGAGGAGTAACCACTGGAGAGAAAACAAAAGGGGCTCACAAGAGATCTAAGGTTCCGAGAGAGAACAATGTGATGAGGTCACGGGGTTTTTCTTTTATTTCCTCTGTATTCCCTGAGAAACTCTGAAGTGTTTTGTAAGGTGACATTCATGGGTGAATTTTAAAGAACATTTTCAAGGGTGGTATAGCTGGATCATACAGTAGCGATCCTTGTGCTTTAGTGAATTACAATTAATTAAGAGTCTTGTGTTTCGATGTCAGGTGTGGTTGACAGGAATGGATCTACAGACTGTGATTTATATACATTTGATAACATGAGCATAAAAGCCTTCCACATTATTAAGAAGAAAAAGGAAAACAACAGCAAAAGGTCCTACTATAATACAAAAATTATGGGAGATTTCCACAATGTGGTAACAAAATGTCTTAAAATAGAAGTAGTCTTTTTTTTTTTAATGTGAGCATCTATATCTCTGGGATAGTTGTATACATAGTTTTCTTAAATTTTCTATGAATTTGAATCACTATGATGACTAAAAACTGACCATATCTTAATATAGTACAAATATATTTCAAAGTGATGTTTAATAGTGGCAACTATATGGAAATAGCTGGTGCAATCATTTATTTTCTGGTTCATTCAGACTGTTTCACTCAGGTAAAGGGAGTCAATCAGAATGCAACTTTCTTCTTTTAACAAACAGAAGCAGTGGTTGTTATGAACAGTTACATTCACCAGGTTCAGAAGAAAAGTTAAACTGTAACACATTCCTCCCCATCCCTTCCAACCCCTAACACTAGGTAGGAAAGAAAAGATTAGACGGGTTGGGGTGGTGTAGGGAGGTAGAATAAAGAATCCAATAAACTAGTCAAAAGTCTGGCTATGAATGGCATGTAGACAGATGGTTAGGCAGAAGCAGAAATCTGATTTCTAATGCTGTAGAGAAGATGGCAGGGGGATAAGAAATGGATATTTTGTATCAAGACCTCAGCAAAAGGCTTATTGTGGCTGCTGCTACTAGGCTATCCCTTGTTTTGCTTCTAGAGGGGATTTTCTGTTTTTTTTTTTTTTCTTCCTAGTTTCCATCTTAAAAAAGGTTAGGAAAGTGGCTGAGCAGTTTAAAAAAATTGTGAGGGGAAATGAAGGAATATGAAAAACAAAAAAATAGATGAAATAGGAAAACCAAAAGGGTCACTCTACTCTCTCATTTCTGAAAGGGTTGCAGAGTTAGCTGTACAACTGGAAAAGTTATGGGTAGAGGTGGAAGTGCTTGGGAAGGGAATAGTGTCAGAAAAGAGAGAACAAAAGGGCTCAGATACACAGCTGAGCAAGAGAGTAGGAGCTACCCATAGGATGAAAGAGGGAAGCGAACCAGGCTAGAAGTAGATCACAGCCCTGCCTGGCAGTGCACAATTTTGGTTTCAAGTTTCCATAGCCCAAGGATTGGTGTGGAGAGCTGGCTGTGCTTCTGGGAGGAGGAGGCTGTGCAGGGAGATAGGGCTAAAGAAAAACACGCTGTTTGGAGAGAAGGGTTTAACCTTGAGCCAACTGCACTACTAAAGACTGAGGAGGGACAGCCTGGGATTACAAAATCACCACAGGTTATCCCAGTAATCCTACAGGACATGCCTGCTAATGATGCGGATCATGATTATGATGAGATACCATGGCATCCTATAGAAATGATAGGTCTGAGGCATTTTATTTTTTTGTTTATTTATTACTTCAAGTTACATCTCCATCACAGTGCCCTCATTTCATCCCTCCTGGTTCCACTCTTCCTCCCTCTCCTCCCTCTCTCACCCTTCCCACTCCTCTGATGAGGAGTGTCCCTACATATCAGTCCCTCTCAGCTCAACAGTCATATACAGGTTAAGAGCTTTCTCTTGCACTGGGGGCCTACATGGTAACACCCCCCCAGGGCAAATTGTCCCCTTAATAGGTAACAAAGTCTATGTTCCTGATCCTTTTGGTGTGTTGGTTGTACGATAGTTATCCTGAATTATTGGCTAAAATCCAAGTATAAGTGAGTAGATGCCATGTACATTTTTCTGAGTCTGTGTTAGCTCACTAAGGATGAGATTTTCTTGTTCCATCCATTTGGCTGTGAATTACATGATTTCCTTGTTTCTGATAGCTGAGTAGTATTCCATTGTGTAAATATACCACATTTTTTTTTTTAGCCATTCATCAGTTGAGGGACATCTGGGTTGTTTCCAGTTTCTAGCTATTACAAAAAAGGCTGCTATGAACATAGATGAGGAAATGTCCTTGTGATTTGGTGAGGAATCGTTTGGGTGGATACCCAGAAGTGGTATGGCTGGGTCTTTTTTTATGTTAATTTATTACTTCAGGTTACATCTCCATCACAGTGTCCTCTTTCCACCCCTCCCAGTCCTGCCCTCTCACCCTCTATCCCCTATTCCGTCCAACCCACTCCTCCAGAGTGGAGTGTCCCTACATATCAGTCCCCCACCCCAGTACAGCAGTCATATGAGGGCCGAGAACCTCCTCATACACTGGGGGCCTACAAGGCAGCACCACTAGGGCAAAGTATCTCATTGACAGGTAAAAATGTCTATGTTCCTGCTCCCTTTGGTGCATTGGCTGTAGTATAGTTATCCTGTACTGTATGGCTAAAATCCGATTATAAGTGAATAGATGTCATGTGCATCCTTCTGAATCTGGGTTAGCTCACACAGGATGAGCTTCTCTAGTTCCATCCATTTGGTTGAAAATTGCATGATTTCGTTGTTTCTGAAATACCAAAACCCCCAAATAATCCAATCAAAAATGGGGAACAGAGCTAAACAGAGAATTCACAAAGGAGGAATCCCTAATGGTTCAGAGACACTTGAAGAAATGCTCACCATCCTTAATCATCAGAGAAATGCAACTCAAGATGACTCTGAGATTCCATCTCACTTCGTAAGAATGGCTAAGATCAAAAACTCAAATGACTGCACATGCTGGTGAGGTTGTGGAGAAAGGGGAAAACTCCTCCATTGCTGGTGGAATGCAAGCTTGTACAACCACTATGGAAATCAGTCTGGTGATATTTTAGAAAACTTGGAATAGCTCTACTTCAAGACCCAGCCATTCCACTTCTGCATATACATCCAAATGATCCTCACCAAACCACAAAGATGTTTCCCCATCTATGTTCATAGCAGCCTTATTTGTGATAGCTAGAAACTGCAAATAATCTAGATGTCCCTCAACTGAGGAATAGATAAAAAACTGTGGTACATCTATACAATCCTGGGGTCTTAAGGTAGGACTAGTCCATGTTTTCTAAGATATCGCCAGACTTATTTCCATAGTGGTTGTACAAGTTTGCACTCCCACCAGCAATGGAGAAACCAAATAATCCAATGAAAAAATGGGAAACAGAGCTAAACTGAGAAATCACAAAGGAGGAATCTCTAATGGCAATGAGACATTTGAAGAAATGCTCAACATCCTTAATCAGAGAAATGCAACTCAAGACAACTCTGAGATTCCATCTCACACCTGTCAGAGTGGCTAAGATCAAAAACTCAAATGACAGCACATGCTGGCGAGGTTGTGAAGAAAGGGGTACCCTACTCCATTGCTGGTGGGAATGCAGGCTTGTGCAACCACTATGGAGGTCAGTCTGGCGATATCTTAGAAAACTTGGCATAGCTCTACCTCAAGACCCAGCCATACCACTTCTGGGTATACACCCAAATGCCTCTCTATTGCTGGTGGGTGGTCTGAGGCATTTAAAGAGGTCATGATTTCCTACAGAATGGATTCACCTTATATAAACCAAATATTAAGTAACTGGGCTACCCAAAATAGAATTATTCCCCCAAATTGGAAGGGTCTGGTAACAGCTGTGCTAGAGGCTAATCAGCAGTTACAATTGTTAATGTGGTAGGGGGAGGAAGCTGTGAATATTGAACATCAAAATAGAGCAAAGGGAAAGAATATTGTTAAAGATCAGTTGCTTATTGAAGGGTTTTACTCTGATTTACAAGAACAGATTCAATTTGATGATGCCGTTATAGAACAGTGTCGCTTAGCTGCTTTAAGAACTTGGGATAAAGTTGAATTTATTGGCCTTAGTATATGAAGTGAACCTCATTTATTAAGATTGTACAAGGCTCTGGGGAAACCTTCACAGATTTCTTGCAAAGATTGGTTTCAGCTGCAAATAAAGCCTTATTAGACTCTGATGCAAGACAGGTGTTGATAGAGACCTTGGCAAATGAGAATTCAAATACTGAATGTAAAAGAGTTATTAGACTATTAAAGGCATGGGCAACACCAAAGGATGAGTGGATAATGGACAAGACTGATATAGGTTCTTATGAGTATGATGCTAATATCATAGGAAAAATTGTAGCTAAAGTTCTCAGATATCAAAATGCCTGCTGCTTCAATTGCAGAAAATTTGGTCATTTACAAAGAAATTGTAACCAAGCTGTTGAAAGCCTCAGATCTCAAAATGCCTGGTGCTTTAACTGTGATAAATATGTACTTTCCACCAGATAAGTGAACAAGACATTTCTGGCAGCAATGGGTTTTTGGAAAGAATGCTAGGCTTCCCAGGATTTGCATTTGGCAAGGGATATCATTGGGACCAATGAGTTCAAGTCCAAGAGCGATATCCAAGGCAACTTCTTGCCATGAGGAGATGAAATGGGCTAGGGCAGGGATGGTGCTGGTAGCTTAAGACACTACAGCCAAAAGTATGAGCTGTCGGACAAGAGCAGTCAAGAGTCACTAGGTTATAGAAAAACAAAAGAAAACAAAGGTGAAGCTGACCACCTATTTGAAAAGTGTTTAGTTCATTGAAAATATCTCCGATTGTAATATCTCACTAAACATAGTACAATTAAGGTCTTAAAACAGAAGGGGAAATTCAGTGAGCATTTTGGTTTCTTTAAAAACCAAGAAATATTATGTGAATATGCTATGGTTTTAATCCTAGGTATTGGATATGGGTCTATTTCAGATTGTCTGTAGCAGCTAACTATGATTTGCTTTGTGCACTAGCAGGGATGTGATTTTGCCAGCTGAAGATAGTTTATATTTGGAATTCTGGGGACTCCTCAGAATGTATGAATGGCAGAGCCCCGGAGGTTCAGAGACTGCTGTTCCCTCTGCTGCTGTGTTTTTTTTTGTGGCTTGTCAAGTAGTTGTGCACAAAGAGACGAGTAGAAAAAATTAGATATTCTGTTGGTGAAGATCAAATTTGCCCCAACAAATTTGATTCCCCTAATCAGCAGGAGACACTCTAATGATACTGATGCCTCCTTTCTCCTTTAACCTTCTTTCTCTCCTACCTAGTGTTAGGGCTTGGAAGGGATAGGGGTGATGTAGGGAGATATAAAAAAGAAGAAAATAAATTAGCCATAAGTCCGACTACAAACATGTATATAAGTAAGTAAGTAAATAAATAAACAATCTTGCCAATATCTCAAAAACAAATGCAGAGGTTTCCAAACTTTTGGTTGTGACAGAGAATATTTTAGAAAATAGTCAAAGTCAAGAGCTAAATGTTACCAGATCTCAGAAAGGAGGGTTAGAAAAAGGTTTAAGTCATGAATGCACTTTAGATAGTCATCCTTCCTGGGTGGGACAAATAGTTCCTAAAAAATACAAAGCCATTAAAATGAGTAGTGACCTCAGCATCAGGATCAAATCTCACCCAAATAGCTTCCAGTTTCACAGCTTGAAGCTTCAATCATGTTGATTTATCTCTACGTTCTGTCCAGATAGTCTACACGATGAGAGGTTTTCTTCCATGGTCTGAGCTAGATTTTGACAGTTCCACTCTTCATAATAACAGTGCTTTGAACTTCTTCCCAGCCATGAGTTTCCACTGACTATTGTCAGTCAGACTGTTCACTTCCATCTGTTAAAGTTTGGAATCATTGGATACAATTAAGAACTAAAGAAAGAATCTCCTTCCATCATATAAATGATGATGATGTAATTTTTAAAAGTCACTCATCTGGTTATATACAGCTCTCTAATTTTATTTATCTAAACTGGATTTCTCCAACTACTTTGGAAAAAAGCAGTAAGAGGCACAATCATTTATTTTTCCTGTATTACTCATACAACCCATGCACAGGGCTGGGTACAGTGTTGGCAGCAGACTGGTGTTCAGCAGCGTGGCTTAGTGGACATTACCCTTTCAGTTATATTTTAAAGATTAATTGTTTAAAGAAGAGTTTATGATAAACTACATGTGGCTATTACCCCATGTGACTACTGTGAGAAGAACTATGTGATGCAAAATGAAAACACAGGGGATGATAAAAAGACAACCCTCCCCTCCAGCACGCTATGGGGTCAGAGAAGTAATCAGATGTAAGATATGAAAGAGAACAGAATAAAAGAGACATAGACACAGGGCTAGAGTCATTTAGAAAACACATCTCTTGTCACTGCACTTTCTTGGATAGATCCTCAAATGAGATGTTGTATGAGGTGTTTTTTAAAGGCTAGTAGAAATTAGGTACAAAGAAATGAAAAATAATTATTTTAAGAAAAAAATCTATTGACTCAATAGTTTATTCATATCATGAACTCATTATGTGTCTACCTTGTTATTTAGATGATGTTTATGCTGAGCTCCATCAATGGCAGAAGTTCAGACATCATAGCAGTTGCATTCTCCAGGCCCCAATTAGCTAACAACACCAGTTTAAAATATCTGACTGTTCCTGAGAAGACATGAACACAAGTCTATGTATTCCATATAGGATGTAAATGACAGACTGAAGAAATGATTACACACACATGTAGCTTGGCAAACCAGTGAGTTTGTTGGAAATACTGGCAGGAGCATGGGTAAGACATTACATATAGAGGTGTGGATCTCAAAGGCATCTACATAGCCTTATAGTGGAATTAATAAGTTGGCCATCTTAAATGTTTAAGTGAATATTACATTGATTTACACTGTTGTCTCTCTGTCTACAGGGAGCTGTACAATGCTAGTTCCTCAGAGGTGGAGGTTGTAAGTTGAATTTCAAATTCAGAGACATCCTGAGTTCAAAGCTGGGTTTGGCTATATGTGATTTTGTCTCAAAAAAATATCTTAAAAGTATAGGGCCACTTGCAAGCATTTGCAACTAAGAATGGATCTTTAGGCTCCAAGCTTGGTCTGACATCTTGGATCCATTTTCACTGATTCATGCTGTCTTTCTTGAGTGATAAGCTGACTGAGAACAAGGAAGCATTCCATGAGGCCTTGGATTTTTAGGAAAAATTAATAACCAAATTAAAAGGCAAGTAATACCAAATTAGGAATATTTCTTACATCTATTCCTGAGGAAACAATTATATTCTTAATAGATCAACAGTACTTAAAAGTCATAAACAGTGGAGAAAAAGAATATAAAATGATCACACTTTTCATTATCTTCCTTCTCTTTCTGGATGAGAATAGATCCCATAACACATTCCAGACAAGATCAGGCACGTTCAGGGTGGTATGGCCATAGACCCATAACACATTCCAATCTTTCAATCCATGGGATGTCATGTTTAATATTTTATCCTAGTAAATAAGAAACTTTACTATTACAATGAAAATGTTTGCTGACTGCCTACTGTCCTTGCATGTCTTGGTCACCTCGTCACCATATATCTTTAGCACAAGATCTATCTAGATATAAGTTAAAATGTTCTGGTGACAGCTTGATATGTGTGAGTGTGAATTCATAAATCAGTTCATGTACAATATAAACCAGAGCATATATATGATGATTCAATAAATGAGAAACTTATACTTCACAATACAACATTAAAAATGAGATAGAAAGTGATGATGCTTGCAGTTGGCAAATACACAGTAAATAAATGAGCACTTACCAATAGAGAGAATAAAGTATGGGGTGACTTTTCTAGATGTTAACACATGAAAAAGTTTATGTTCATAGGTTTTGATTCAGTAATTGTAGGAATATCTACAAAGGAACTAATAAGAAGAATGTAAAATTTGCTGTTAGGATGTATATTATCCTTTAAGACAGTTGGTTGTCTTACATAATGAAGGGAAACATGATAAATTTATGGGTTTAACCCTAGGTTATTAGTTCAACAAAATGGGACCTATTAATATAACATAATGTCTATTTTCAATATGGGTTTGCAAAATATCTAATGACATATAATGCTTTTAGAGGAGTCTTAAAATTGTGGATAATGTCATATAATGAACCAAACCTCATTATTAGCAGAAGCATCTAAGGAATAACTTAACTGTAATTATGAATTGCTTGTAAACTCCCTGGCTTGATGATTGAAGGAGGAGAAAGGTCTTCTAAATAGAAATGAATAGCACCAACTGGTACATCATCTGTTTGTACTTTTTAAATGATATTTTATATCCTTTAGGACAGCCGGTTCTCTTAAGTAAGTAAAACAATCTCTTTGAATTTTTAATTGGAACAATTGATTTGTTCAGAAAAGAAAAGAGTCATGTTTAAATAATGAGTTCAGACCAAGTCCTGTGTGAGAGGTGTCTCTCATAAGTTAAAGAGTGGGAAGCTGTTTCTTTCTCAGTGCCTTAGCAGAGAGTGTTTCCAGAAGTGTGTTTGAGGACAGTCTGCTCAACACAGTGCATCCTCCACAAGAACAAAACTTCTAGAAAGCTCACTGAGGAGGAAGAGGATTCTGTCTATTGATCTGCCTGTCCATTTACTTCCAGCCATTGCTAATTTGTTGATGGTTTGTCCATTGGTCTAGTGTTCTGTTTTCTTTTTTTTTAACCAAGAGGGTCTGTGGTCTTTGGGAAGGATTGAAGGAAACATGTTGAGTCATTATTTGTTAAAATGTGCAGATTTTCTGAAAACATCCAGGTTTTATTCTGAAAGTCCCATCCCCCAACATCCAATGTAACTGTCCCTGAGACCTGTGATTGAGTCTTCTTTTTCTTTTAAGTGTATTTCAGAGGAAACAACTGGAGATTTACACAGTTTTAACAATTTATGAGAAAGAATTTCTGAGTGTAAAGAGGAATGGAGCATATTATAAATTATTTATCATTGTTTTCCACTGTAAACAGCAATAGATGAGACAAAAATAAAAGGTAAATGAAAAGTAATCACAATTTCTTCCTTTAAAATACTTTTATTTATATTTTACAGACTTCTGTATTTTACAAGTGTTTATGTCTGAGTAATATATGGGCACACATGAATATGTATAGCCAATATTTATTTTTAGAGTCCCCATCTCACTCATATTTGAAGATATGACTATAAATGGCACTAAACGGAAAACAGGAAAAGATGCCAAAACTAGTTGATGGGAGACATCTGAAAGGAGTTAGACACATTTCTAGGAGCACTTCTCTATTCCATCTCTATGCCTCTGGTTAACACATTCTTTGTACACTAAACTCCAGCTCTAGAAAAGTTGCTGACATGCAGGAACAGTGTACTGCCTTGTATCTCCTTCATTGATCAGACGCAGCCATAGAGAGACTTGAATCAAACCACTGTTATGATTACTTTTCGAGAAAATGCATGTCTCCCCTCTCTCTTTCTCCCTCCCCCCCACACACAGAGAAGAGAGAACAGAGAGAGATATGGAGATATTTACATACTCATGTGCCAAACCTTCAGCCTCAGATAGCTTATGATTCCTACTGGGGTATGAGTGAAACATTACCTCCAATGATCCATCATTTCTCTAGGAAAGTCCTACAAAGTCTAGCAAAAACCCACCACCAGACACAAAGAACTCCTTAACCAGAAATAGCTGTGAAGGAAGACCTAAACAGTGAAGCTGGAAATGGGACCATCAATGGTGTTAGAGAAAAACCAAGGCTCTAAAACACAAATGGTAATCCCATCACTAGATAGAAGCAAGCAAGATAAAGAAAATGGAAGTTTCTTGATAAATTTACTCAGTTAAATTCTTAACTGTAGTTGATGATTGTTGTTGTAATTATCATATTTCCTGGCAAGTTAACAGAAGCAACAACTTTATGCAGGCTTTCCTAAGTGTGTCTGATCAGTGATCCACACTGGAGCTTGACATCCCCTTGCTGGAATCATATTTGGCAAAATGTGTGTGGCTTACGCCATCATTTCAGAGCTGGTGAGCATTCAGACCTATCCAACAACTGGAGAGTGGCAATCGTTTCTTCTTTGTCTTCAGCAGCTAGCTAAGTTACAAGATTGGGAATGGTTAGCTGAACCTTTTCAACAAATGAAGTACCACGTGCAGAAAATGACTTCAGAAATTGATCAAAACAAGGATCATATGATGGAGATTTTGGAAGGAAAGGAAAGCCATTTCTGATTCTCACTTCTCAAGTTGAAGAAGGAATTATTGAGGCAAATTAAGTATATAATAACTCAGTATATATATGTATATACACATCCATATACATATATATGTATATGATAACATCTGGCCTGAGCTTAACATAAAGGATCTGTTGAGTATCTTAATGACCAGCTTCTCACAATAAATATCTGGTGAAATAAGCCCATCCATCGATGAAATGGATTCTTCCGCCTCCGCAGACAAGTTAGAGCAGGAAAAACAATTACTTCTTTCTTTCAGACCAGTGATGCAAAAATTTCCTCATATCAGGTATACTTAACAACAGCAGCTTCCAGAAGGTTTGTGACTTCATTTTTTTTTCTTGTTCACTTTTATGATGTTGAAATTGTCAAAAAGGAAGCCTTTTTGGCTTACAATCCAAACAGCTCTAAATGCTCGGAGAAAAGGCAAGGCTTTGTTCCAGGTGAGTCAGCGGCTAACCTGGCTGGAAACTGCTGAACATAGAGGGAGAAGCTGATTAAAGACCCAGCGATTGAGTCACCTGGGTAGAGCATGCTGTCACTACGACACAGCTGTGTTTGACCTACCCATTGTGAAAGTCCATTTCACCGCAGTGTTTTCGTGGTATTTAAAGCAGTAATGCATTAGAAAGGGTTTCCTGCTGCACACGATTTTTTTTTTTGGTAGTGTAATGTCACAATCGTTTTCTGTCACTGCATATTTTTAAGTGTCTTCAATATTTCAATAGTATATGAGCAGCATTCAATAATCACACTGTAAGTCCTCAAGCAGAGGTGGTCTGTGGTAAGGATCGTCTTTGCTGTCAGTGGTCATAGGGGGTTTTAAGTTAGAAAGCCGAATGGCAATGCCAAATACTTAGAAATGGACTTTTTTTTCAGTAGCAGTTGTTTACTATTATCTCACTTGTCCCAGAAAATTCTTTAACTGTAGTTGACGGCTTTTGCTGTAATAAGTACCTTGCCTGCATTTACATCTATAGTCTGTGCTGTATTTTAATATTCCTCTGTCTGGGCACGTGCATCAGTTTTGAGAGATTGTTAGTGCCCTTGATTTTTTTTTTTTGTGGGTGGGAAACACATAATGATGATATGTTGAAGTACTGAATTTAAGTCTCCTTATTTATTGAGTCTTCTTCATACTCTGATTTACATAGCTGCATTTATCAATTAACATTGTATATTTAAGATGATAGAATACCACCTGCCCCAAGGAAATCATCTGAAGTGATAGACATAGAATTACTGAACTGTAGAACCCCACTTACTAATGAGGTACATAAGGCATATTATGGATTTTCCAGATGTGCAGACTGGAACATTGCAGGCATTTTTCAGGAATGATTTAATAGGCAGTGTTTTTCAAAGGGAACAAATCCTTAAAGTGATACTGAGAGTAGAGATGCTAATTATGGAGAAAACGTATACAAAAATCCTTAAAGAACACATTTGAGGAAACTTGGAGACATCAGGTAAGTCAAAATGGAAAGTGAATGGGCCAAAAGATAAGCATTCTTCCTCTGCCTAAAAAGTTATAGGAGGAAATACCCAATTTATTTCAACATTTTTGGTTATTCTTAGTACATATTGCAGATAAGAATTGTTCACATGGAAAATCAAAAACTACAGTAAGTCTAGTGAGACTGCATTTGCTGATATATTTTAATGCATCTTAGAAAACACTATATAGAGCTAAGCCAAATTCTTAAAAGCAATCAGATTTTTATAAAGACAAAAAAAAAAAAAAAAACCCTAAAGGCCCAAGTTTATGGGTTGGCTTACTCTGCCCTTATGCCTTGGAGGAAAAAGCACTTCAAATTTCAGTGCCCTACATCAAGTTTTTACAGTTTTTTAATTAATAATTTTATTTTGAGAACTTCAAACATGAGCACCACATCTACACCTCCCCTCTTCCTTCTCCCTTCAACCCCTCTAAGCCCCCTTCCACATCTATAATTTCTTCTTTATTATTGTTACATATATAAACATATATATATATATACATACGTGCACAGAGACTATTTGACTTTGCTTGTATGTACATGTGTCAAGGGCTAAACAAGTTCTGTGAAATTCTGCTATCTTTGTCTCTAGACTGGAGCCAAAGTGTTCCACGTGTTTTCTGCGAGTCTTTCCATCATTCTTCCTGGACCAACGAATTTGTCCAAATTGAATGCTCCCATTCAATTTTCATGGTAAATGACAGGCAGGTGTGTACTGATGAACAATGACAATTCACCCCACAATAGAGGTTGATACTTCTGCCCGAATGACATTGTTCAACAAAATGCTGTATGTCCCTGATTTACAGAGGTGAATGAGGCAATACCTTATGCACACTCCATTGGATGGTGTCATAGTTCCACAGTGGATGCTAAAGGAATATAAGTTTAACAAATGGGTATCATGTACATGTATTTAAACTATGACAGTTTGTTTTGAATACGTGCCCAACTGGCCTTTTGTATTTTGGAAAAATACAGCTCTGTTTTTTAATAGAAAATGTGAAGACAAGAAAAACAGGCATACAATGAAAGTGTGTAGATCTATGTGCCTATATTACAAGGAACACTGAAATGATTCAGCAGGTGGTATTTACATATTTGCGCATATAAAAAATAAAAAGGAAAAGTGGGTATAAATTTGAGAGAGAGAGAGAGTAAAGGGAGAGGTATGAAAGAGATAAGAGGGAGGAAAGGGAAGGAGGAAATGATGTAATTATAGTTCATTTAAAATAAAATAAGAAAAAAGAAAATGTGAAGAAATTGGGTGTTACACATAACATCTTGTCTAATTCTTTATTAATTTAAAAGAGATCAATTCCTCTCTGTGCTTTCTATTACATTTAGTTTATGTGTGTCGCTGTGAGTGTGTGTATATGTGTGTGTCTGTGTGTGTATATGTGTGTATATATGTGTATATGTGTGTGTCTGTGTGTGTATATATGTGTATGTGTGGTGTCTGTCTGTCTGTGTGTGTATGTGAGCCTCTCTCTGTGTGTATATGTTGTGTGTCTGTATATGTGCGTCTCTGTATGTATGTGTGGGGTGTGTGTGTATTTGTGTGTTTGCATGTAGCACATATGTGGAGGTCAGAGGACAACTTGGGAGCAATCTTTTCTCTCTGTTCACCATCTGAGTCTTAGGGACCAAATTCAGGTTATCAGGCTTAGTAGCAAGTGTCATTACCCACTGAGACTTGCTGCCTCCATTTCTGGGGTTTATATATACATAGAAATTACTATATAAAAATAAAGATCTTACTCATGAAATGAATCAAATTAATAGCATTATACTGGAAAAATTATGTTTTTCAGAGAACAACAGTTTGAAAGTATTTTCTTTAAATCATGAGTTTACATACTTAGGTGACTTTAATTGCACGAGTCATTGTTATTCACTAATAATCCATTCATTAATATTTTATTCACCACTTCCTTGAAAAATAAAAACCTTTATCCAATTAAATTTATTATATTTAGTTCATATTTTTATTAAGTAGATATGCCATCTCCAAATTGTTCTGATTTCCAAGGGCAACTACAAAAGTTCTTATTTGTCTCTCTTAGAGACAACTGCTTCTGGCAGAGAATCTATACCCACAGGGGATATCAGGGCATCAAACACATTCACATGACTCTGGACAACTTCACATTTGAATGCCTTCTTTGTAGATGAGAAGTAGTCACAGCTAAACCACTTCATTCAGAAGATTAATGAAATGATCAAAAGAGATTCCATATATAATGGCACACTGAAAAATAAAGCCCTAAATGCATTTACAGCTTCTTAGCAGAGACTTGTTTTAATACTATCTAGGTACAGTTATTGTCTTGGTTATGGTTTCCATTGCTGTGAAGAGACACCATGACGATGGCAACTCTTATAAAGGCAAATATTTAATTGGGACTGGCTTATAGTTCAGAAGTGTAGTCTATTATCATCATGGAGGGAAGCATGGTTGCACCCAGGCAGACATGATGCTGGAGAAGAAGCTGAGAGTTCTATATCTGGATCTGCAGGCAGCAGGAAGAGAATTGCCACCTTGTGCCTGGCTTGAGCATATGAGGCATCAAAGCCCACCCTCTGTGACACACTTCCTCCAATAAGGTCACACCTACTCCAACAAGGCCACACTTCCTAATAGTGCCCCTCCCTATGAGCCTATGTGGGCCATTTTTATTCAAACCACCACAGTTAGGCCAAGAGATCAAGAGATGACTATTGATGAAAAGGTAATTTGTCATAGTCACAGATATAAAGAAAGCATGAGTACTTATTATGACTTTAGGGGCCATGCAGGGATCATCAGGGGCAGTCGCAAAATGAAGGGAGAGGGATGACCTATGGAAATGCCTTTATTGTGCTTTCCATGTTAAGGAACAAGTAAAACATTAAATCACTTAAGGCTGATTAGTTTGAGTGGCTCAAGAGATCTCCAAGTCATTGGGAATGTTGTTAGCTTTCTTAGCACTTGGGCTAGGGGTAAGTAGGGCAGGTGTACAGTGGTCAGAATTGTGAAAATATCATACCTGTGGTAGTTGGTACTCTGGATTGGTGCACTCTTGGGAAAAGGGAAAGGGGATGAAAAAGGAAGCAGGAGGCCCAAATCAGATGAGTCACGAATGATATTAGGTTATCAAGGACATAATGCACCTAGAACATGCATTCACAGTAGACTCTTAAGCAGTGGTCCTCAACCTTCCTAATGCTGTGACACGTTAATACAGTTTCTGATGCTGTAATGACCCCCAATCATAAAATTATTTTGTTGTTACTTCATAACTATAATTTTGTTACTATTAAGAATTGTAATTTGCAGCCAAATGGATAGAACTAGCAAAGCTC
Source organism: Lophiomys imhausi (assembly GCA_907164525.1). NCBI lineage: Eukaryota > Metazoa > Chordata > Mammalia > Rodentia > Muridae > Lophiomys > Lophiomys imhausi. The sequence goes on from CAJQZJ010004760.1 coordinate 12,135,760, forward strand.
ATCCTGAGTGAGCTAACCCAGACTCAGAAAGATGCACATGGCATCTATTCGCTTATAATTGGATTTTAGCCATATAGTACAGGATAACTATACTGCAACCAATGCACCAAAGGGAACATGAACATAGATTTTGTTTCCTGTCAGTGAGACACTTTGTCCTAGTGGTGCTGCCTTGTAGGCCCCCAGTGTATGAGGAGGCTCTTGGCCCTCATATGACTGCTTAAATGGGGTGGGGGACTGTTATGTAGGGACACTCCACTCCAGAGGAGTGGGATGGAAGGGATAGGGGGTAGAGGGTGGGAGGGTGGGACTGGGAGGGGCAGAAAGAGGACACTGTGATGGAGATGTAACTTGAAGTAATAAACACACACACAAAAGAATTGCAATGTAAATATCTGATAAGCAGGAGATCTGATATTCGACCCCCAAAGGGGTGATGACCCATAGGTTGAGAACCACTCTTCTAAAGCATCAACTAATAGAAACTAGAACTATAGCTGAAATCAAGCTCCAGTGTTATTATTGTTGAATCTTTTCATTATGTAAGTTTTCTTTGAGGATACATATACATTTATCCATATCAGTTAGGGTAGAGATGACAATTGAAAGAAAGGATTCCACTGAAATCTAGTTTGGTGAGGTAATAGTGTATTGGGGACACTTACAAGAGAGCGATTGACTCTCAGATAGCCCCCAGAGCTCTCTGTCTAGCTTTCAGGAAGATCTACTTCAGCTTCCTCTCCCTCAGCAATTGTTCACTGCTTAAGTGTTTACCTTGGAGAGGGAGTTTTCCCGAGTCTTATATATTTTGTGAGTTTTTTGAGCCTCATACATTTAATTAACTTCATAAATCTTATAAGCCTTCCTTTTCCAGGAAGGAATGTTTCAACTCAAAGAAAATAGTTACTACACACTCTACCTTTTCCACCAGCTCTTACATCTTATCTTTTCTTGTACAATGTTCTTTGAGCACTAGATGGCATGATGAACATCTCTGATTTATTTTCCATTGATGAACACTGGGCCACTGTGCCATAGTAATAATAAGTTGTGCTGAGAAGCTTGTTCAGTTATCAGTGTCTTCAGACAACACTGTACACACACACACACACACACACACACACACACACGACAGACATACACACACAAAAGATTACTGTACCACTGAGGCTTACAGCAGCAAGACTAAATACAGATGCTTGGGAGGTAGGCACATCACATTTGTTTAGTAAAAGTAATAGCAGTGGCCTCTGTATCTGGACCTATCACCTTACAGCTATCAGCTTTTGAGCTTTCTTACAGCTCCAGATGTGGGTTCCCAGCTTTAGATCAAATAGGAGAGCATTTGGCTACACCAGTAACAGTTGTGCCATTATTATGAGTGAAATAATCTATTCTTGCATGATGGTAGTATGGTATACGGAGTTAATAACTGAGCAGGAACATTGGCAAGTATTCTTCCACAGTAGACTACATAGCACATTCCAGCACTATGAAAGACAACCTGCAGGGTGAGAGCTCAGTCCTAATTTGATTTCTGCACACCCAAAACCAAAAACCTGCAATGTCTTAAACAATATGGATTTGCCATAATTTTTGGCACACCAAAACCAACAGTTAGGCTTTATAGTTTGTAAGTCTTTCTGTGTCACAGGCTAACAACTTATAGAGTGGGCTCTGTATTTGGATTTTCATTTAAGCATTTTGTTTTCCATGAATGCTTTTTTTTTCTTTCTACAAATTCAAGGTGACTTCTTTTTTTTTTTTTTTTTTGAGACAGGGTTTCTCTGAATATCTCTGGCTGTCCTGGACTCACTTTGTAGACCAGGCTGGCCTCGAACTCACAAAGATCCGCCTGCCTCTGCCTCCCAAGTGCTGGGATTAAAGGCGTGCGCCACCACCACCCGTCAAGGTGACTTCTATGATGAAACTTATCAACTGCTATTTTAATAGGTATCCAAACAGATGAGAGAATATTTACATCATTCAATGTCAGTAGAGGCCTTGAATAACCTACCTACCATCCCATTCAGAAAAAGTTGGTTTATGTACTTTTCTCATAAGAAGATCCATCTTCCAAGGCCATAATTGGGAAGCCATAGGTTGTTGAAGGATTTTTCTGATAGTCTTGTCTGATATGATATGTTTCTTACTTGACCATAATACTCCCAAGAGTTTTACAACTATACCTGACCCTTGCACAGACTTCACATGATTGAGCAATGTTATTTCACAGGAGTGTCAAGAACTTTAACTGTTTAACAAGCTAGGATTACTCCTCTGTATCCAGACTATATATGAACTCAGTGAGCATCCTCATGAAGACAGATGGCTTGTGTTTTGGTAATGGAATCTTCCTCTTGACTTCTTTGATGATTCAATGAGCTATGAACTGTCATATAAATCCAAAGGCACAGCTTCCTATTTCCTTCCACATCTGTTGTATTCATAGTAGCTGATGTAGCACTTTCTGGTTTTTCTTTTCCACTGAGCCAGTCATAAAGTCAGATCTCCGAATGCAGCTCAACTACAAGGATCTTAGCATGTCTGAAAGTCTATTGAGTTTATTCTTGGTTCCTGTCTTAAATGGCACCCTATTTTAAAAGTGTTTTAAAAGATAAGCCGTTTTGGACAGATTGAGCTTGAATATCCCATAAATTCTCAGAATGTCTGCTACTGTTTCACATTTACAAGCATGGGATATTATAGGGCTTTTTTTTCAATAAACTTGTCAGGTATCATATGTGCCTCACTCAACTATTATTCTGCCTAGAATTTTACAGCTGACTCTTGCCATTGCACATTATGCAATTTTCTATCTTTGTTCCTTTAGGACACTTACATGTTTTTCTCCATACTTTTCTAACTCTATTCAACTCTCAGTGATTTGCATGGTATCATCTGCATTGTGAAACATTTCTATGAGAGTGGGAAGAATGACAAAGCAAGGTTCCCAGGCTACCTTTTATGCCAAATACGGGACTGTAAGGTAAACTCGAAGAAGGACTCTGAAAGACCACTGTCCATTGGTTTTGAGTTTTGACATCTAAAAATATACTTTAAAAATATGTTTTGATTAGATGTGATACACAAAATTATTTCAGTCTTTTTGAGTTTGTAAAGATTTGTCTTGTGTCCCAGGATGTCGTCTATTTTAGAAAAGCTTCTATGTGTTGCTGAGTAGAATAATAATTCTTTGTTATTTGGATAAAATCTATTTGATGTCTGATGTCATTTAATTTTGATATTTATTTATTTATTGTTCAGGAAACCTCTCTTTTGGAGAAAGTAGGACATTGAAATCACCTGCTATTAATGATTGATGCTAATCTGTGTTTTTAAAACAAAAAGAACATTTTAAAAATAAAATTTGTTTAGGATATTGCACCACGTTTAGAATATTGGTACATAGGAAATTACTGCATATATGTTTAGAATAGTAATGTATACTTAGTTAACTGTTACCTTGATTAGAATGGAGTGTCACTCTTGATCTCTTCTGACTAGTTTTAGTTTAAAGTCTATTTTGTCAGATATTAGGATAGTGTGTCCTGCTCCATTCCTTGTGCTCTTAATTGGAGTATATTTTTCCATTTTTCCCTCTAAGGCAGTGCCTATTTTAAAAAATGTTTATTTATTACGTCAGGTTACATCTTCATCACAGTACCCTCTTTCCACCCATCCCAGTCCCACCCTCCCACCCTCTACCCCTTATCCCTTCTGTCCCACTCCTCTGGAGTGGAGTGTCCCTACACATCAGTCCCCCCCCCCAGTTTAGCAGTCATATGAGGACCAAGAGCCTCCTCATACAGTGGGGGCCTACAAGGCAGCACCACTAGGACAGGCAGCACCTATTTTTAAAACTAAGACAACAGATGAATGGATTTTGTTTCTTGGTCTATTCAGTCAGCCTATGTTTTTTGATTGGAGAACCAAGGCCACTGACATTTAAAGCCATTATTGAAATGTTTGTGTTAATTGTGGTCTTCTGTTGATTTTTCATGTTGTGGTTTGTGTTCTCAGTGGTACTTTGTGTTTCAGTGATTATGTCTTTATATTTCTTCCTACATTCTTTCCTCTCTTCAGTCAGAAATATTAGCTCCTGTATTTTCTTTAGACTTGGTTTGCTGGGTATGGTTTTAGACTGTTCATATCATGAAAAGTTTCTCTTTCTCCTTTAACTATGGCAGATAGTTTTGCTGTGTATTTTAGTCTAGGTTGGCTTTCATGGTCTTTTAGGACTTGAAATGCATGGTGACAGGCTCCTCTGGCTTTCAAATTTTCCATTGTGCAGTCAGATGTTATTCTGATGGATTTTCTTGATATATATGTTATATATGTATTATGTATATATCATAGTTCTTTCTCTTGCAGCTTTCAATACACTTTCTTTGTTCTGTATACTTAGTGTTGTGGGAATTTTCTGGTCTTATTATTTCCCATTCTGTGTGTTTTTTTGTATTTGTGTGGCTAAATCTTTCTTTATTTTCTGGAAGTTTCCTTCTATGATCTTGTCGAAGAGCTGATCTATGTCATTGACTTGGATTTCTTTTCGCTCATCTATGCCTGTAATTAGATGGCCCCTGGGGGCTTACAGAGACTGAAGCACCAACTAAAAAAGGATGTATGGACTGGACCTAGGCCCCCTACACATATGTAGCTGATAGGCATCTTTGTCTTCATGTAGATCCCCTAGCAACTGGAGTGGAGACTGTCTCTGACATGGACTCTGTTGCCTATTTGTGGATCACTTTACCCTAACTGGAATGCCTTGTCTGGCCTCAGTGTAAGAGGATGCTCTTAGTCCTGATGTGACTCGAAGAGCTGGGGTGGATTGATGGAAGCAGTTTCCCTTTTCAGAGGAGAAGGGGAGGCGGAAAGAGTAAAGAGGATGGGAGGGTAGGACTGGGTGGAAAAGAGGGAGGGGGCTATGACTGGGATATAAAATGAATAAAATAAATAAAAAAGGTTTAGTATTTTCATGCTTTCCCTCATTTCTGTATTTTCATTTCCTGTGTTGTTTAAAAAATTTCATATTCCTGGTTAATTTGATCTAGATCCTCTACTTTGTCTTCAAGACCAAATATTATATCTTCTACTTAATTCATTCGTGTATAGGACTTTCCTTTGAGTTACTGGGTTTTCAAGTCTATCTTCATTTCATCTTAAGTCATTTTCAAGTTCTTTAAGTTTCTCTTTACTGAATAGTACTTTCATATGCTACAAAGCCTTTGTCCTTTCCATTAGCCTTATGTTTATGTTTATTTAGGCATTTACTCTAAAGTTTATTCTCTCCTCAATTTCACTGATGTATTTATTTTATTTTCTTTAAAGTCTTGAATTATTTGATGAAATTTATGACTGTTCTTTTAAATTCTGTGGTTCATCTAGGTTATTTTCATTGAAAAATACTTTGAAAAGACTAGTAAGTTTTGGAGAGAAGATACTGGCTTGATCTTTCATATTGCTTGCATTTTTTGATGAGATCTTGGCATATAAACTTTTATTAGTTCTGTATCTGATATCGAAAGGACAGATTGGGGCAGAAGAGGGGATGTCTGGAATGGTTGGAAGTAGAGGTTGGACATGGCTTAGGTGGAATACAGTCGTATGGATAGAAGGGACTGGGCTGGTGTGCATGATGTGCATCCTAGGCCAACACTGGTAGATTTGGTTGTGTGGAGTGGTTGGATATGGTGTGAGAGGTGCCATTGGGTTTGGGAGCAGGCAGTGTGGATCCAGGAAGAAGTCTAGAGGTTGGGTTTGGTACAGGCAGAGGTGGTCAGACTAGGCTGGGACCTCAGGATTTAACAGGTTGGGAAAGGCACATAGAGAGAAGATTCAGGTAAATTCATCAGGCTAGACACTGGAGAAGAGGCTGTGTAGGATCTGGGTGAGTGGAAGTCACTAATTTTAAAGGAAAACTTAGAACTACTACTTTGATAACTAAGCAGAATTCCTAACTACATTTTAAATATTTGTCCTTATACCAACAAATAATTATAATCCTCAACTCTTCATGAAGGAAACTTATCTTTGCAACAGATAAAGACTATTATAGAAAACCACAATCAATCAAAATGCAGAGTTGTGGATCCCAGTCTCAAAGGATATATCTGCAGTAGAATTCCTCCACCTAAGGTTTAGGGATTATTATGGTGGGTGTGGAATGGATGCAAGAGACAGGATATCAGGGAGTTTGCTGTGAGATTGGGTCTCTTAGTATAGAAGTTACACCTATAAAGTCTCACCATCATTATTTCCTAAACATGAGCTCAATAAAGACAACAAAAATGGAAATGCTTATATGGATAAGGAAAAGCCCAAGAGGCCTCAATCCTACACAAAGAACTATAGGAAGTTAAGGCTTGTTGAGAGTGGGAGAAATAGTCTTCCTTAAATCAGAACAGCGATTTGCCCTCCAATACCAATTGGTCAGCCCTTAAAACATATAGACAAGTAACTTAATACAGAGTGAGTAGGTTGTGTTTATGTATTTAGGAATATACTTACATTCAAACAATATGTATCTAAAACAATTAATGAAAAAAGGTCATCAATATGTAAGAGAGTAAGGAGGAATATATGGGAGGGTTTGTGGGGAGGAAGGGGAAGGAGAATTATAATTATAACTGTAATTATATTATAATCTCAAAAAACAAAATACACAACTTTCAAAAAATGATAGCAAAATCAAATACAGAAGGAAGAGATCCCATGCGTGTGCACATGCATACACACATGTTTGGGAGACATATATATATATATACATACATGTATGTATGTATATCAATAAAACATTGCCTTATTTAGATCTCTATAGTCCACAGCCATTCTCCAGGAGTCATCTGATTTTCTCAGAGGACAAACCAAGCTGTGGAAAGGTCTATGGAATTTAGTAAAAAGCCTCTTCTCTTTGTAATTTCTTATGGTTTTTTTAGACTTATCATGGGATCCAAAAAATTCTGTACTGTCTAATAGCCACAACCTTAATCTGTGTACACAAATTTGCAGGTTTTCATTTGCCCACATGATTGCCTTTCCAGTTTGCATCCCAGGTCCAGTCAAACTGACAACCAAGATTAACCATCCCAAGCTACAATCTAGAGGGTACTGTGATGGTTTTAAGAAGAGATTGCCTGCATTATTCTGACCGAACCCAGAGAATTCGTAAATTGACTATTATAAATTAGTCAATTAACCTAGTCTCAACACTACTCTAGAAGCACAGAAAGATAAATTTAATTCAATTTAAGATACTAATATTAACAACGAACCCTGTATAAAGATGGTATATGTATGGCATATTCTTTAAGTAATGAGAAGTATGTGTCCTCGATGGTTGACAGATGATGCAAGGGCTGAAGAGTGTGGAGCATGGAGATAGCACATCTGACCCTTTGTATCTATGGCAGCGCTCCTTCAGTCAGCCCATTAGTAGTAACTCATTACTTCTACCTTGCTTCCCTCTCTACTTGATCTTGTGCCTTCAAGGCACTTATCAGTGATCAATGGTGCCACACACAGTGTGTTGATTTGACTTGCTCATTTTTGCTCCTCCAGCCACACAACATTCTAAGAAAAAACTTGTACAAAGAAGCAACCTTCTCTTTTTTGTTCACTGCTCTTACCTGAATAGCAAGAAGAGTGCCTATGGCTTAACAAACTTTTAAACACTTTTTAAAAATTTAGTGAACTTTTCACAATAGCAAGAAGATATATGACAGAGTTCCCAAATTGTGAGCTACTAGAATGCTTCAAGGTTTTCTGCTCAGGGTTGGATAATGAATATTTTAAGATTTTGTGGACCAGAGATACTCTGGTTTGTTACAGCCATGTAACTTTGTGTCAGTTTTGTCACTGTAACTCAAGCACAATATAAGTAGTGTGTCAACATATGAATATAAGGCACTAATAAAAAATGTTTACAGTTATAGGCAGCATATGGATTAGGCCCACACACAGAAGACTACTCACTGCTGCGGAGCAAGGTGACTTACTTAGGACCTTGATGGTACATTCTTTAGCGTCAATGCACTTGCCTGGAGTGAAGGTACATCCTGATTATTCAACAAACATCTTCAAGCCTCATATTCCTCTTCTGTGAAATGGGTTAATAATGGGCCGCATCACATTTCAGAACTAAGTGAGAGTGCATGAAAGGTGCTTTATTTAGTGCCTGATGTATACCGAATGCTTAATAAATTACTTTAAACAATAAATTACAATAAATTCTTCAAAGTTGGTCTCTTGCTTTGCTCTTGCTTTTGTTTTTGTTTTTACACAGAACCTCAGTGTATAGCCAAGCTAGCCTACAGTTCTTTATTTTTCTGCCTCTGCCTCCTGAGTGCTAGGGCTATAAGCCTATAATACCAAGTTTAGCTAAGAGTAAATTCTTAAGAATAAGCAATTACAATTGATTTATGTAGTAAATAGTGATGCAATGAAAATAAGAATGAAGAAACAGATATGATTAAGCACTTTGGCAAGAGAAATCGACAGTGACTGGTCCCTAAAGCATGCTAATGTTAATGTTTTCCTAACATCCTGGTATCATTAGTTTCTATTTGGAAAACATCCCCACTTCACTGCTTATAAAAATTGTAATTATTCTCTAAGAAGAAGTTTTGATTCTTTATTTTGAACAGCCTTCCAAATTCTTGAACAATAACCATGTATTAAACACAACAGAGTCTTGTAAATATACCGATATTTTCCATTTGACTACAAATTGAATATTGACATTGCTGGGTTGTATGGTATGCTGGCTAGGTTTATGTCAACTTGACGCAAGCTAGAATCATTTGGAACAGGCAATCTCAACTCAGAAAATACCTCACCAGATTGTCTTATGAGTAAGCCTGTAGTGAAGTTTCTTAATTGTGGAAAGGCCCAGCTCACTGTGGATGGTACTAAATGTGGATAAGTTGTCCTGAGTGCTAAATTCAAGCAGGCTAAGTGTGGCCAGTCTTTTGTTACTTTGTGGGTTCTTCTTTTTAATCACCCTTTATCCCCTCTGGTTTCACCCCCTATCACTAGACAGCAAAGAAAAGAGAGGGATATCTCTGAATCTACTTTGTTTCTTCTTTAAGCACAAATACTAAAAACTGCAATCAATCCTCCTGAATGACCAACAACCACCAGCCCCACCGATCAATGCTCTAGCACTTAAATTCACCCTGAAAAAGTCCCAGAATCAAAGGTCACACAATTGCAGAAACTATATGCATCTGGCAAAATCACGTCTCTGATAAGGCAAACATAGTCAGCTGCTGCAAAGCAGCCCCATATCCCCACACCTGGGATTAAAACAAAACACATTCTTACAATATTTCTGTGTTTTTTTAAAAAAAGAAACCAAAATCCCAGAATTTTCACTACAACTGAGCAAACATGAGGAGAAAGCCAGCAAGTAGCATTCCTTCATGGCCTTGCTTCAGTTCCTGACTCCAGGTTTCTGCCCTAACTTGCTGGACTACAAACTGTGAGATGAAATAAACTCTTCCCCCCTGCCCCGCCTTAGTCACTGTGTCTATTGCTGTGAACCACGATCAAGGTGATTCTTACAAAGCGAAGCATTTAATTGAGGGTGCTTACAGTTTCAGAGCTTCAGTCCGGTATCATCACGGTGGGGGGCATGGTGGCCCAAATGGCAATGGAGCAGTGGCTGAGCGTTACATCTTGATCTGCAGGTTGAGAGAGGACAAAAAGAGAAACATTGGGCCTGGATTCCGGTTTTTGAAACCTCAAAGCCAATGATCCTCTTTTTCCAACAAGGCCACACCCTCTAATCCTTCTAAATCTTTTCAAAGAGCACCACTTCTTGATGACTAAGCATTCAAATATATGAGCCCTTGGGAGCCATTCTTATTCCAATGTAGACTTTTCAAGTTGATTTTGGTGATCTTTATCACAGCACTAGCGCCTGAACTAAGACATACAGTCGTTCTACTTCTAGTCCTGTTTTGTGTTGAGTTGTAGAGAGACGTGATGATAGATGCTTTGTGCTTAGTTCACTTAAAAAATAAACCTACTATTGTTGTGTCTTCATGCACCATAGCATGAAGACATCCTTCCTTGTCATATCTCCACTGAGGTCTCTCACTCCATATCAAATACTCCAAGTTATTACTATCCAAATTCATCTTCTTTCTATAGGCAATACTCATTGAATAATCTTTGTTCAAATAAAACTGGCATCTCTTTGTTATGAACTAATTTTCTCAGAACTATCATTCTTTTTTTTTTTTTTTTTGGAGACAGGGTTTCTCTGTGTATCTCTGGCTGTCCTGGACCCTGTAGACCAGGCTGGCCTTGAACACACAGAGATCCACCTGTCTCTGCATCTCAAGTGCTGGGATTAAAGGCACACCGCCACACCTGGTTTATCATTAATTTTCATATTGTGTTGTTTTGTTATTATTTTCTTTGAATAGTTTTTAGTATATAATCAGGCAATGTGGTATGTTGCCTCTAGATTGAGAAAAATGTAGCTTGATTTTGGTTCTGGTACTTTTGAATTGCATAACTTTGAGCAAAACTCATCTACTTTATGCTGTGATTGATTTAGCTGTAAAAGTTATTGAAAACTGTCCAAATATTTGTGTTCATACATTAAAAAGTATCTACTGAACCATTGTATATTGTGCAAAATTAAGATTGTATTGGACTACATCGGTATTGATCTTTGTATATTGATACAAAATTAAGATTATAGTTGGCCACAATGGTATTGACCCTTGTATATTGACATAATATTAAGATTGTATTGGGCTACATAGGCATTGATCTTTGTATATTGATACAAAATTAAGAGTATATTTAGCCACATTGGAATAGATCTTTGTATATTGATACAAAATTAAAGGTAACGCTTCCTAAGGGTATTGTACCTAGAGATACTTAAAAATGAAATGTGAAGCTCTGGCCTCTTGATACCAACTGTCTTAAACTGTTTAGGATAGTTAAGAAATACAAACTCCTAGTCATGCAAGCATGTCACTTTGTTAGCTACTATGACAGTCTATCACAGATATTCTCTAAGCTACTCAGAAATCAAGTGGTTAAGAGACAAGCAACATTTGCTTATCTAAATACAAGAGATAGATAGGGCATCTTCAAAAACCCCAAGAGATCTGCAGAATATGGCATTCAAAGATGTTTTCTTAATTTAAGATTTTTTGATATCAAGACATGTCAGCTCCTGACAGCACCCCCTATTCTACTCCAAGTAGAAGATGAGCATCGAAGAATCTCCAGTATGAGATGGTTGAATTAGTGGCAAGCCTATCTTTTGGCATGAAAAAACCCCTTGCTTCAACTGCAGACAGACTGCTGTCCAAAAAGGACAAAACTTGGTAGCAGGGAAGTCGACAGCCTAGCTCTGCCAAGACAGGGTAGGTAAGTCCTTCATAATCCCTGCTCTACAATCAATGTCTGTCAGAGAAACTGGACCAAAAGGCTGAAGATTGATACTGTAACGTATGGAGAGAAAACAGGAACTGTCCAGGCAGCCACTGATATGTCATTTCTTAGTTTTGGATGATGCAGCCCCTGCACGCCCTACATAATCAGATATATTTATCCCTCTCAGGTCTCTGAGGTGGTTGAAGAATAGATAGCTAGAGTCTCATTGTTAAATTTTGAGTTGTTTAGGAATCAAGAGGGTGTTCTGGATCTAAGAAGATGTTTTTAATAGTGATGAAAGTTAGTATGAAAGCTGAGTCAGATATAGAACTTTAAACTCATGTAGATGGTTAGATGGTAGAATGTTAAAGTCAGGGGCCAAATATATATGAACTGGACATTGGGAATGTATGCTGGGCCATTTAACTCTCATAAATGTGGCATATTTATTTCTGTTGTTTTGTGTAGTATTTACTGTTATAAGAGAAGGAACCATTTGTTGGACTGAAAGGGGAAGCTGTTGGGGGGAAGAGGGTGGAAGGGTGGGACAGGAAGGGGGAGTAGGGAAGGTATTGTGACTGAGATGTAACTTGAAGAAATAAAAAAATAAAGTATAAAAAATATCTACTGAATGAGGACTATGGAATGGGCCTTTTTCTGAATAACAGGGACAATAGATCATTCAAAATCATTGAATGTATGTATGATAATCCTTAAATGTTATAGGCACAAATGTGATTTGTGATGATAAGATATGCACAAAACTGGCTTGTTACCATAACCTCTTGAGCATAACACATTTTCATATCTCATATATTTACTATGATAACATACTGGCCAGCAGCAACATGTATCATTGTCTTTTTTTCTTAGTGACAATGATGTACTTTGCTGCAGCATCCACATGCTTTCTCTGTGTAAGATTTCCCAGTTTATGACAAAATTGGCTGAAGATTCCACAGAACTAATTGACTCTGAGAGAGATCCAACTTCTGACCTTGACTTCATTAACATTTTGTGGTGACTGGTCAGAAACAGTCCACTCAGCTGGTTTATTTCCAGGCACCCTGATATCTTTTTCCCAGAACCTCCCCACCTCTGGGGAGAATGATTGGGAAATTGCAGTCAAGCCTAATGGATTTCTATTTAAGGATCTAATTTTCTGGCAGAAAATATCTTTATCATTTATTTAATACACAAATGGTTCTTTTTCTTGTCTGATTCCCCCAAAGCTTGGCAAACTAAATACTGTCCATTAATCACTTCGGCAAGGTGCAGCCATCCAGTCTGTGAGAACTACACCATGCTTACCAAGGCATGAGGCATGACTCAATAAAAACTTGGACACAAAATCCTTTTAAGGGTATTGATTTTGATTGGTCTTTGTTATAGGGAGAGATGATGGGAATGAAACAGAAAGAGATCATTTTCCACTACAGTGAGCAACCCATGAAGACAGGAATGGGTTTTGAATGGGAACACAGAGATGAATAAATTCCAAGGGAGAGCTGCTTGGAGTTCTCTCCTCAGAGCTAACACATCTTAGATCTAAGCATTAGAATTCATCACTACCGCATTTTTAGTTTAGTAACGACAGAACCTACTACCTTTAGTAAACCACTTTCACCCTTCCAGTTCCAATCTACTGTGATATTCTCTAGGCTTTATGCTCTGAAGACTGGGTTTCTCTGACCTATATTTCCGTTTGTTATGCGAACCTACCATTCTCTCTGCATCCTTAACAGTTTCCATCATGTGCATCATCAGTTCAATTTGTGGTAAGGTTATTTCTGGAGCCCTATTGACCAGTCCTTCTGGATGTAATCTTTGCACATATGTTTTTTTTTTAAATGTCCTAAAATTCTCTTGCCTTACTATCATACTTTTAATGATAAACACAATACTTTTCCCCTAACATTTGTAGAATTATTTTTATTTTATTCTTGATGATAAATACAACACCAGCTTTGATAAGACCAAACCCACTTATTTCTCAGCCTCTTTCTTCACTTTGTATTTGTTTATGATCTCCACAATAGAAGTTCAAATAGTTATTTCCACAGAGTTCTGTTTCCACACTATCATTCTTCTACATGCAGCTATCCAGTTTGACCAGGACCATTTGTTGAATATGCTATCTTTTCCAAATTGTATAGTTTTGGGTTCTTTGTAAAAATTTGGTGGCTATAGATGTGTAGGCTTATATTTGGTTCACAGTTCCACCCCTTTGGTTAATGTGCTTATTCTTATGCCAATACCACCCTGTTTTTATTATTACAGTTCTGTAGTATAACTTGAAATCTGGGATGGTGATATCTGTTGCAAGGTATCTATCTATCTATCTATCTATCTATCTATCTATCTATCTATCTATCTATCTATCTATCTATCTGTCTGTCTCTGTCTATCCATCTATATCTATCTATCTATCTACCTACCTATCTATCTATCTATCTATCTATCTATCTATCTATCTATCTATGTTCAGGATTTTTGTTGCTAACCTGGGTCTTTTGTGTTTCCAAATGACATTTAAGACTATTTTTCCAATTTCTGAGAAGAACTGTGTTGAAACTTTGATGGAAATTTCATTGAGTCTATAGATTGCTTTTGGTAGGACAGCTATTTTCACAGTATTTATCCCACTACTCTATGATCATGGGAGATCTTCTTCAATGTCTTGAAGTTTTTATTATGTAAGTCTTTTAGTTACTTAGTTATTATTACTGCAAGGACTTTGAGGCTCTTCTGAATGGTATTTCCCCCCAATTACTTTCTTGTCATGTTTACCTGAAGAAAGGCTACTGATTTTTAATGTGTTAATTTTTATTGTGCTGATTTTTGAACATGTTTATCAAATGTAGGAGGGGGAGAACCAAGATGGCAGTGGCCTGCTCGGACGTATTTTGATCTCGGGGGAAACAGCCACAGGGCTGTGGATGTTGCAGGACGCTGTACAAACGGGTCTGGGGGGCTCGACCCCCCCCCCCGTCTCAACCAACTACCCAGGGACCACTGGGGATCCCTACGCAGGATGCTCCCTCCCACTCTCGGTCATGCACGGAAGCCGATGAATCCAGGAATCGGGATCCCCCTCCCCCACCAGGAGAGACACGCAGGGTAAGTTCCAATCTAATACCCAGCTGGCAGATTCAGACCCCACGCAGAGATAATCTCCAGCCTGCTGGGCACCCCCAGGTCTCGCACAGATGATCCGGCTATCTGGTGAAAGGTTGCAACCCGTGGAAGTGCATTCAGCTCTGCTGCAGAGTGCCATCAGGCTGCAGAGTGCCATAAGGCTGCAGATTGCAACCCACTGTGGTATATGAGAGCTTAGTGGACTGTGAAGTCACTTGCTACTTTCCAGACCCGGGCCGTGGGAACGGCAAGGCTATTGGTGCTGAAGGCAGATTTACCCACCACAGAAGCCAATCCTGGGCAAACTGTGAGATATTTGCAATTGCAATCTATCAGACTTTTTTACTAGTACTGACCCATTTGGCGGGGAACCAAAGCTTAAGTGTACACAGCTCCACCCTCTGGATTAGTTAGGTCTCCACCTAGGAAGTGGGGCTGAATGACTCACCTTATAAGGGTGGAGTAAGGCAATTCGACTCCTACACCAAAGCGCCCCCTTTGGACCCAAGTCCAGAAGACAGAAATTTCCAATGGCCAGAGGCCCCAGACCCCCCCCCCAAAAAAAAACCCCAAAAAACAAACAAAAAAACAGAGCAGAATGACTCCAACAAAATAAAGCAAAGCTATTTCATCGAGCCTGGACCACCGCACCACAGCTGAAACACATGAAAACGAGAACAATTCTACATTATGGAAAGTGATAGAGTCTCTTCAAGAAGAACTTAAATCTATGAAAGAATTCAAAGAAGCCACAATTGCACATACGAAAGTGATGGAAAACACCATTAGAGAACTTCAGAACAAGGTGGCTCACCTTGAACAAGAAAAAGAGAGGGCAATGGAAGACCTCCGGGCAAAGACAAGCAAACTGGAGCAGGAAATGTAAAAAATGAACAATACCATTCAAGACATGAAAATAGAAATGGAAACAACAAAGAAAACACAGTCAGATTTAAAAGAGGAAATGGAGAATCAAGAGAAGAGAACAGGAACTATGGATTTGAGTACCAAAAATAGGATTCAAGAGATAGAAGACAGGATCTCAGGCATGGAAGATTCGATGGAAGAAATCAATACAACATCCAAAGAAAATGAGAAAGCTAAAAAATCTCTCACCCACAATATCCAAGAAATCAAGGACTCAATGAAAAGACGGAACCTAAGAATTATAGGCATAGAGGAAAAGGAAGATTCCCGACTCCATGGTCCAGGAAATATCTTCAACAAAATCATAGAAGAAAACTTCCCAAACCTAAAGAAAGAGATGCAAGTAAAAATCCAAGAGGCTTACAGAACACCAAACAGATTAGATCAGAAAAGAAACTCCTCTCGCCACATAATAATTGAAACTCCAAATGTAGAGAAAAAAGAAAGGATATTAAAAGATGTAAGAGAAAAAGGCCAAGTCATATACAATGGCAGACCCATCAGAATCACACCTGACTTCTCCTCAGAAACTTTAAAAGCTAGAAGGGCCTGGACAGATGTCCTACAAGCCCTGAGAGAACATAGGAGCCAGGCCAGACTAGTATACCCAGCAAAACTCTCTATCAACATAGATGGAGAAAACAAGATTTTCCATGACAAAATCAAATTCAAACAATATCTCCCCACAAACCCAGCCCTACAGAAGATCCTAGAAGGAAAATTCTAACCCAGAGAAGATAACTACACCCAAGAAAACAGAGGAAATAGAATCCTCCACAGCAACTAAACAAAAAGAAACACAAGACGACCAGCTATACCAAAGTAATGGGAAATAAAAACCCCTGGTCACTAATATCCATCAACATTAATGGACTCAACTCGCCAATAAAAAGACACAGACTTACAGACTGGATCTGTAAACAAGACCCATCTTTTTGCTGTATACAAGAAACACATCTCACTAATGAAGATAGACACTATCTCAGAGTAAAGGGCTGGGAAAAAGTTTTCCAAGCAAATGGACCCAGGAAACAAGCTGGAGTAGCCACCCTAATATCAAACAAAATAGACTTCCAAGTGAAATTAATAAAAAAGACTGAGAAAGGCATTACATACTCGTTAAAGGAAATATTCATTAAGAGGACATCTCAATATTGAACATCTATGCCCCAAATACAAAGGCACCTACATTTATAAAAGAAACGCTTCTAAAACTTAAATCGCACATCGCTCCAAACACTTTAGTAGTGGGAGACTTCAACAACCCATTCACAACTATGGACAGATCATCAAGACAGAAGCCAAACAGAGAAATAATGAGTCTAACAGAGATCATGAACCAAATGGACCTAACAGATATCTACAGAACACTTCACCCAAACGCAAAAGAATACACCTTCTTCTCTGCACCTCACGGAACCTTCTCCAAAATCGACCATATAGGTGGACACAAAGATAGCCTCAACAGATACAAGAAAATTGAAATAACCCCTTGTATCTTATCAGACCACCATGAAATAAAGCTGGACTTCAATAGCAAAAGAATCAACAGAAAGTCTACACACACATGGAAATTGAACAACTCTTTACTAGAGGACCACTGGGCCAGGGAAGAAATAAAGAAGGAAATCAAAGACTTCTTTAAATCCAATGAAAATGAAGACACAACATACCCAAACCTATGGGACACAATGAAAGTTGTGCTACGAGGAAAGTTCATAGTACTAAGTGCCTTCAAAAAAGAAAATCATGACAGCTCATATTAGCGAATTAACAGCTAAACTGGGTGAATTGGAAAAAAAAAGAAGCAAACACTCCCAAGAGGAGCAGAAGGCAGGAGATCATCAAACTTAGGGCTGAAATCATCAACTTAGAGACAAAAAGAACTATACAAAGAATCAATGAAACCAAGAGTTGGTTCTTCGAGAAAATCAACAAAATAGACAGACCCTTAGCCAAATTAACTAAAAGGCAGAGGGAAAAAACCCAAATCAACAAAATCAGAAATGAAAAGGGAGAAATAGCAACAGACATTGAGGAAATCCAGAGAATATTTGGGTCCTACTTTAAAAATCTATACTCCACCAAATTTGAAAACTTAAATGAAATGGACAATTTTCTTGATAGATTCTACCTACCAAAGCTAAATCAAGATCAGATAAACAGATTAAACAGCCCTACAACCCCTATGATAATAGAAACAGTCATTAAAAATTTCCCAACCCAAAAAAGTCCAGGGCCAGATGGCTTTAGCACGGAATTCTACTGAACCTTCAAAGAGGAGCTAACACCAATACTCTTCAAACTCTTTCACAAAATAGAATCTGAAAGAGCATTGCCAAACTCATTCTATGAGGCCACAGTCACCCTGATTCCTAAACCACACAAAGACCCAACAAAGAAAGAGAACTTCAGACCAATCTCCTTCATGAACATAGATGCAAAAATACTTAATAACATACTAGCAAACCGAATTCAAGAACACATCAAAAGTATCATACACCATGATCAAGTAGGCTTCATCCCAGGAATGCAGCGATGGTTCAACATATGAAAGTCTATCAACGTAATTCACCATATAAACAAGATGAAGGAAAAAAAAAACACATGATAATCTTGCTAGATGCAGAAAAAGCATTTGACAAAATCCAACACCCTTCATGCTAAAAGTTCTGGAGAGAACGGGCATACAAGGACCATACCTAGAAATAATAAGCAAGCCAGTGGCCAAGATCAAATTAAATGGAGAGAAACTTGAAACATTTCCTCTAAACTCAGGGACAAGACAAGGATGCCCACTTTCACCATATCTCTTCAATATAGTACTTGAAATTCTTGCTAGAGCAATAAGACAACCAGAAGAGATGAAAGGGATACAAATTGGAAACGAAGAAGTCAAATTATCCCTATTTGCAGACGATATGATAGTATACATAAGCGACCCCAAAATTTCCACCAGAGAACTCTTACAGTTGATAAACACCTTCAGCAAAGTGGCTGGATACAAAATTAATTAAAAAAAAATCAGAAGCCCTTCTTTATACAACAAACAAATGGGCTGAGAAAGAAATAAGGGAAACAACTCCCTTCACAATAGTCACAAACAATATAAAATACCTGGGGGTAACTCTAACCAAGCAAGTAAAGGACCTGTACAACAAGAAGTTCAAGCCTTGAAAAAAGAAATTGAAGAGGCCTTTAGAAGATGGAAAGATCTCCATGCTCATGGATAGGTAAGATCAACATAATAAAAATGGCTATCCTACCAAAAGCAATATTTAGATTCAATGCAATTCCTTTGCTCCTAGTTAGAAACACTGCTGCCAATCATAGGTTGCCAGACTGGGCGGAGAGAGTAGACTTCCTGAGTGGGGATGCAGGATCCACTGCCATAACTGTTGCTGCTGCTGGTTCCTGCCACCATGTTTACTATTTAACTGGACTGGTGGAATCCTGATGACCAAGGGTGGAATTACCACAAGAAAGTGCATGTAAAGGGGTCTACATTCCCTGTCCCTCCTAACCTTCTTCTCATTTACCACAGGTCAGTGGGTTGCAAGGGAGGTAGAGGCATTTAGTAAAAACACAAATAAATAGTATAAAAGTATGACTTCAGTATCCCCTTTATCTTATCTCCTTTTTTGATCTTATTGCTCTATGTTGAACAGGAATGAAAAGAGTAGATATCCTTGTCTTGTTCCTAATTTTAGTGGAAATGCTTTGAATTCTTTTATATTTAGCATGATGTTGGATGTGGACATGTATATATATAAATAAAATATGTGTATATATACATATATATTATATATACTTTTGTCTCATAGTACTTTTGTATATATATAAATGTATATTTATATAAATATAAATAATATAAAAGTATATATGTATATTATCATAAAGGGATGTTAGATTTTCAAAGTCATTTTCGGTGTCTAATCTGATAACAATGTAATTTCTGTCTTTGAGTCTATTTATATGGTAGAATACATTTATTGATTCCCATATGTTGAATCATACCTGCATCTCATGGATAAAACAAAGTTTATTGAGGTAAATGATCTTTTGGATTGGTTCTTGAGTTCACTTTGCAAGAGTTTTATTGAGAATTTTTGATACTATGTTCATCAGGAATATTGGTGTATAATTTTCCTTTTGTTCTATCATTTATTTATTTATCTATTGGAATTTTTACCTACATGTTTATCTGTGTAGTATTTGCATGCCTGATGCCTGTGAAGGCCAAAAAAGGGCCCTAGATTCCCTAGGACTGGAGTTACATGCACTTGCCATCCATCATGTGGGTACTGGGAATTAAATCCAGTTCCTGTGGAAGAACAAAATAAAAATCAGAAACCATAATATTTAAGCAAATATTTACAAGGGAAAATATAACAAGCCCAGACAAAAGTACTATGAGACAAAAAAAAAAAAAATCAAAAAACAACAAAACAAAACAAAACAAAACAGTGACAACAACAGAAAACCCTCAAAAAATACCATTGAGTTCATTTTGCTGGGCATGGGGCCTGTCCATAAGTGTGATTTGTATACCCAGTGAGATTCCCTTGGAGGAAACTAATTTTTCCTTTGTGAGTGGTTATCAGTTGGTAATTACTTCTGAGTTAGGGATAGGGTCTTGTGTCTACTTCCCCTCTCAATGCTGAGACACAATCTGACTTAGACCTGTGCAGTTCCTGTGTATGTTGTCACAGTCTCTGTGAGTTCATACATGAGTTGGTCCTGCTGGGTTTAGAAGGCCTATTTCCTCCAGTGTTTCATTCTCACTAGTTCTAACAATCTTTCTGCCTCCTCTTCTTCAGAGTTCTCTGAATGCTGATGGGAGGAATTTGATGGAGACATACCATTAAGGGCCGAGTATTCCAAATCTTTCCCTCTCTGCTCATTTTCAGGCTGTGAGTGTCTGTTTTTTTGTTCCCTTCTACTGCAGGAGGAAGTTTCTCTGATGTTGGCTGAGCAAAGCATTGATCTAAGAGTATAGCAGAATGTCATTAGGAGTAATTTTATTGCTTTTTAAAAACAGTAGTTTTAATTTTTTAAATTTTTTATAATTTATTTTTTATTTCTTCAAGTTACATCACAATCACAATCCCCTCCCTACTCTCCCCTCCAGTCCCACCCTTCCACCCTCTTCCCCCTCAATCCCCCATCCTCTACCCTTTTTTTTAAAGTTTAAGGTATATCTTCCCTGCCCCAACAGATCCCGCTTTCAGTTCAAAAAATGGCTCTTTCTCTTATAACAATAAATACAATACAAAACAACAGAAACAAATAGGCCACAATTATGAGAGTTATATGGCTTAGCACACATTCCCAATGTCCAGTCCATGTGTATTTGGCACCTGACTTTAACATTCTACTATCTAACCATCTCCATGAGTTTAAAGTTCTATATCTAACTCAGCTTTCATACTAACTTGCATCACAATTTTGAAAACATCTTCTTAGATCCAGAACACCCTCTTGATTCCTAAACAACTCAAAATTTAACTATGAAACTCTAGCTATCTATTCTTCAACCACCTCAGAGACCTGAGAGGGATAAATATATTTGATTATATAGGAAGTGCAGGGCCCGCAGCTTCCAAAACTAAGAAATGACATACCAGTGGCTGCCTGGAAATTTCCCATTTTATCTCCATACATTACAGCATCAATCTTCAGCGTTTTGGCCCAGTTTCTCTGACAGACAATTATTGCAGAGCAGAAATTATGAAGGACTTATCTACCCTGTCTTGGCAGAGCTAGGGTGTCGACTTGCCTGCTTCCAAGTTTTGTCCTTTTTGGACAGCATTCTGTCTACAGTTGAAACAAGTTGGTTTTTCTTGCCAAAGGATAGGCTTGCCACTAATTCAACCATCTCCCACTGGAGATTCTTTGATGCTCATCTTCTACTTGGAGTAGAATAGGGGGTGCTGTCAGGAGCTGATATGTCTCGATATCAAAAAATCTTAAGTTAAGAAAACATCTTTGAATACTGTACTCTGCAGATCTCTTGAGGTTTTTGAAGACCCCTATCTATCTCTTATATTTAGGTAAGCAAATGTTGCTTGTCTCTTTGCAACTTGATTTCTGATTAGCTTAGAAAATAACTGTGATAGACTGTCACAGTAAATAACAAGATGACATGCTTGCATGACTATTAGTTTGCATTTCTTAATTATCCTAAACAGTTTATGATGGTTGGTAGCAAAAGGTCAAAACTTCACATTTCATTTTTAAGCATTACTAGGTTCAATACCTTTAAGATTCGTTACCCTTAATTTTGTATCAATATACAAAGGTCAATACCTATGTAGCCCAATACAATCTTAATTTTGCATCAATATACAAGGGTCATACCATTGTGACCAAATATAATCTTAATTTTGTATCAATATTCAAAGATCAATACCAATGTAGTTCAATACAATCTTAATTTTGCATTAATATACAATGATCAATACCAATTAGGCCAAATATAATATTAATTTTGTATCAATATACAAATGTATAAGGGCATATTCAATAATCTGTCCTTTTTTCTTGATCTTTCCTATAGTATGTCTATGTCCCATTTTTTTCTCAAGTCTATTCACTCCTACATAGAAGAGAAAGAAGTATACAGAAAAGAAAAAGAGAATTCCCTGGGTCTAACCTCCAAAACCCATTTAACAAGACCATTTAAAAGCTTGTAGTCTCTTCCCCTAGATAACAAAATTTTCCATTATCCATCAAATAACCAAAGGGGTGGGGGGAAACACCCTCCCCACCTTCTGGGGATGGGACATCACTTTCTTAAAATGACTTCCTGCTGATTTGGGATGTAGTAAACCTGTTTGGGGCCCAAATAAGAATGGAAAAATGGTTAAAAATGTTAGTAGAATCATTTGATATTCAGTCCTTTTGTGCTCAGCTATTTAGATGTCCTAAGAAGTTCCTAGACAGAAGCTGATCTTCAGGGCTTATTGAAGTTCTGGCTGAAGCAGTCTGTGGAGCTGAATGATCTTAGCTATTTTGAGTTGTTGTGGTTGTAGACTTTTGAGGAAACAGGTATTGAGGAAGTCTGCAAGGCTGGATCATCTGGGACACTTGTCTTCTTTGGTGTCTGATCTGTTTTCTGCTGAGGTTTCCGTTGTCCAGTTGTCTCTGGATTCCTTGAATGGATGCTTTAAATCTCCTGGAAAGATAAGAACAGAGCCCTGCCCTAATCCTAACTCTGGGACAATTACCTTTTTTTGGTGGGGGGGTCAGGTAATATTTTTCCTGGAGCAAATTTGTTTTTTTGACAATATATAAAGTATTATCTTTCCATCCGGATTAAAGAAGAAATTATTTTGATATTTTGGGGCTAAACAAACCTTTAGTGTATATATTTTGAGATCTCAAAAGACAATTTGTTTGAATAAGCCTTGCTTTTTGACCGACTATATGGTCAATTTTGGAGAAGGTTCCGTGAGGTGCCGAGAAGAAAGTGTTTTTTTGTTTTTGTTTTTGTTTTGGGGTGAAATGCTCTGTAGACATCAATTAGGTCCATTTGATTCATGACATCTTTGAGGTTCATTATTTCTCTGTTTGGTTTCTGCATCGTTGATCTGTCCAGTGGTGACAGTGGTGTGTTGAAGCCTCTCACTATTCATGCGTGAGGTTCAATGTGGGATTTGAGCTTCAGTAGTGTTTCTTTAATGAATGAGTTGGTTTTACATTTGGGGCATAGATGGTCAGTATTGAGATTTCATCTTGGTGGAATTTTCCTTTGATGAGTATGTAGTGTCCTTCCACATCTCTTTTGATTAATGTTGGTTGAAAGTCCAATTTGTTGCATACTAGAATTGCTACTCCAGCTTTTGTCTTGGGTCCATTTGCTTGGTATATCTTTTTCCAGCCCTTTACTTGGAGATAATGTCTATCTTTTTTGCTGAGGTGTGTTTCTTGTAAGCAACAGAATGTGGGATTCTGTTTTCACATCCATTCTGCTAGCCTGTGCCTTTTTATTGGGGAATTGAGTCCATTGATGTTGAGAGATATTAATGACCAGTGATTGTTACTTCCTGCCATCTTGATGTTGGTGGAAATAGTGTGTGGGTGAGCTTCTTTTCTTTTGGTTTTGCTGCAGACATGCTATTTGCTTCCTGTGCTTTCTTGTGTGTAGTTAACCTCTTTGGGCTGGAGTTTTCCTTCCAACCTCTTCTGTAGTGTTGGGTTTGTGTATCGATATTGTTTGAATTTAGCTTTGTCATGGAATATCTTGTTTTCTCCATCTATGTTGATTGACAATTTTGCAGGGAATAGTAGTCTGGCCTGGCATTTGTGTTTTTTTAGGGTCTGAAAGACGTCTGTCAAGGCCCTTCTGGCTTTTAGAGTCTCTGAAGAAAAGTCAGGTGTGATTCTGATAGGTTTGCCATTATATGTTACTTGACCCTTTTCCCTAGCAGCTTTTAATATTCTTTCTTTGTTCTGTACATTTAGTATTTTGATTATGATGTGGCGGGAAGATTTTCTTTTCTGATCTAATCTATTTGGAGTTCTGTAAGCTTCTTGTACAGTTATAGGCATCTCTTTTTTTAGATTTGCGAAATTCTCTTCAATGGTTTTGTTGAAGATATTTTCTGGTCCATGGAGGTGGGACTCTTCTCTTTCTTCTATTGCTATTATTCTGAGATTTTTGTCTATTCATTTTGTCCTTGATTTCCTGAAGGTTTTATGTCAGGACTTTTTTAGATTTTACATTTTCTTTGACAGATGTATCAATTTCTTCAATTTTATCCTCTGAGCCTGAAATTCTTTCTTCCATCTCTTGTATTCTGTTGGTGATGCTAGTGTCTGTAGTTCCTATCCTTTTCTTAAGGTTTTCCAGTTCTATGGATGTCTCGGTTTGGATTTTCTTCATTTCTTCAACTTCCCTTTTCTGGTCTTCCATTTCTTTAAGTGCTTTATTCATTTCTATCACCTCCTTTGCAGTAATTTGTTGTTGCTCTCTGAAGTATTTGATTTCCTCCCTTAGGTCTTCCATTATTAATATAAGCATAGGATTAAAGTCATTTTCCTTTGTTTCTATCGTGTTCGGCTGTCCAGAATTGTCTGCAGCATTATTGCTAGGACCTGGAGACATCCTATTGTTTTTTTGTTTTTTTTTTTTTACCATGTTCTTGTGATGACCTTTTGTCATCTGAATGACCCTGGTGTTGTCTGTTTGTTTTTTTTGTCAGCTGACCTTGGTGCTCAGGAACTCTCTGCCCTGGGGGTTGGCTGATCCTGAGATTCTGGTGTTTACCTCCAGATGGTGGGAAGGTTTCTGTAATAGACTGGCTCTTGGAGAGGAGGCTGGCTGGAGCTCTTCTCAACTGCTTGTGACCCAATTGGTCAATATAGAGGGGATTTGAGTGGGGAAAGGTCTATCTTCTGAGGACCTGTTAGCTGGCAGGTCTCCTCAGAAAGGCAGGTAGAGCTGTGGTTGTGTCTGTGTTCTCCTCTCACTGACCCAGTCATTCTGGCTCTGCAGCTGGGCTGATTGTGCAGGCAGGGAGCTCTACCCACAATGCGTGCTGGCCTCAGTGTGCCTGTTGCTGACTGCCTCAGATGCTTGGGTGCTAGGGTTGTAAGACCCGGGGGAGGGAAGTCCCTTTCCCGACACTTGGGATATCACAGCCACCCAAAAACTCGCAAGAGACCTTCTTGATGTAATCGCAAGTGGTTTATTTCAGGGATCAGTGCACTGAGGACGCAACTTGTATCCCACACACTGGTAGAGGAGTTTGCAACGTCAATTTGGGGGACAGTAGGTTATTTAAACCACAACCCAAGGGGGTGAGGGGAAATACAAGTGGAAAGCACAAGCCCAGCCCATTGTTTACCACATCCCAAGGGGTGAGGGGAAATACAGGTGGAAAGTACCAGCCCATTGTTTAGTTAGTCAGCAGGAAACATCCTCTACTTGCTTTTCTCAGGAATGAATTTTATCTTACTTTACTATCGGCTTTGTGGTTAGCTAGCTCCTGGAGCCTGGGCCTCATGACCTGACTGATCTTCATTCTTGGTTTCACCTTTTTTATGGTCAGCTAAGTTCCTAGAACCTTGCTGGCCTGGCTCCACTGCCTGCCAAGGGGGTATCTAAAATTTTCATTCCTCTCAGGGTGAGTGACCCACCTGTCCCAGTATTTGTGGAGAACACACAGTCGCAGGCTCTGTTTGCAGTCAGTCTTGGCTCCTAATATGCTTTGCTGTGACTGGGTTAGGGCCCTGCCTCTCTGCTACAGTGCCCACTGTGCTGCCATGTTGGAAACTCCGGAAAAAAAAATCTCACTTACCTTTGCTCTTGTGGTGTGGCTGTTTTTCCCTCTTGGGTGTACAGGTCTGCATGCAGGCTGGATATCAGGCAGACAGGCAGGGCCGCTGATCTGTGGCTGGAGCCGTGGGCTGGATCGGCTCCTGGGTTAGATCTCCTCTAGCCGGACCTCCTCTCCAGACCAGTGACGGAGCTGGTTGATCTCAGGGTGGTGTTTCTGGGAACTGCATGGGCTGTTTTACCTGGTGACCAGTCTCAGTGTTCGCTACGGGAATTCAGACACTGTCTGTGCTTCACAGTCGGCTAGGGGACCTCACATTCACTCCACAGTGACTAATATCATTCACCTACTATTCAGCTGCACTACTCTATGCTCGGCGCCATCTTGGATTCCAAAAACAGTAGTTTTTAAACTTACCTAATGTAAATTTAGTTTTACCTTGGGTCCTGGGTCTATCTATTCTCAGGTTCTTGGTCATCCAGGCAGTATCAGATATGAGTTCCATCTTGTAGAGCAGACCTTGAGTCAAATTAGATATTGAAAGGTTACTACTAAAGACTTTGTGACACCATTGCCATAGCATATCTTGCAGGCAGGACAGCATTGTAGATAAATGGTTTGTGGCTGGATTGTTTACTTTTCTTCTGGTAGTGCACAGAGTACATTCTTGTATTATGGATGTGTCATCTAAGTTCTTCTCCTTCTGGAACTTTACTGTGGGAGGATTAATTTTGGGAAGAGACATATTACACACACTCTCTCTCTCTCTGTGTGTGTGTGTGTGTGTGTGCATTGTTTGTGTTTTTGAGATGGGAACTACGTATGTAGAGTTAGGCCATTGGTAGTATCATTTGGTGTCCCACTTTTTTTGAGTTGGAGTTTGGCTATCTTTTGTATGTTAGGTTAACTTGTCAGGTTTTGGATCATCTGAATGGTGCTTCAGGTTCAGTTTTGAAACACTCAGGGTTGATGTGCTAATGTGATTTCAGAAATAGTTCTTGCTTAGCAACAGGTAGGTGCAGATTCTAAGCAGAGGAACACACCTTCTGTAGAGTTATGAAGTTTTCACTGCAGATCCTCCAAAGTCTATGGAAGGTACACACAGTTTTGTAGGTGTTCCTCAGATGGCAGGGGTTAGGTTGGAGACCTTGTATGAGTAAACAATGGTACCTGTGGGAGGTATGCTTGTATTTACATAGTTCTAAAATAGTCAGAGCTGGGTTCATGGAAGGAACTCATGATTCTACCTAAGGGAAGTATACAGAGATATCTGTGGTCATCAGGGCTGGGGTTTATTGGAGATTGGCAGTGCTACCTACAGCAGAGCGATAAATATGCCGACAGATGGGCAGGGTTTGGATTACAAGTTTCATGTCTTTTCATTGCCTTGTAATTCCTGTACATAACATGCTAAGTTTATACTATATCTTTTATTTTGTGAATTAAAATAAGCTTTACTATTAATGCTTTACTTTGAAATAATTTTGTATTCTCAAAAGTTAGAAAACAGTATAAAGATTCAATTTATACACTTAACCTCGATTTCCCAAACATTACTATTTTACCATATCCATTGTAGCTCATCATTTTCCCTGTCTTACATAATATACACTTATCCTTTTTAAAGGTTTTATGATTGCATAGAAGGAAACATTTCCTTAACATCAAATATAGAACATTGCAATGAGATTATACAAATGCTGGAGACTATGTCATTTCAACATGGAGGATCTGAATGAGGAGCAGCAATGTTGAGTGTTATGGGGCTGTCTTTAAATGTCTCCACCCCATCTGACTATCAGGTCTATAAATGGAATAGATGTGTAGATATTCATGTCTTCAAAGAATACTTGGGTTGGCTTTGTGTGGTGATGAGTTTTTTTTTCTTGTTAGATTTATTTTTTATTTTTTATTTTTTTCCTTTATTTTTTATTTCTTCAAGTTACATCTCAATTGCAGTCCCCTCCCTATTCCCCCTCCAGTCCCACCCTCCCACCCTCAACCCCCCATCCTCTTCCATTTTTTTCTTTTAAGTTTAAGGTATATCTTATTTCCCCCTACAGTTTCCCCTTTCAGTCCAACAAATGGCTCTTTCTCTTATAATAATAAATACAATACAATACAACAGAGGTAATTAGGCCACAGTTATGAGGGTTATATGGCTTAACGTACATTCCCAATGTCCAGTCCATATGTATTTGGTACCTGACTTTAACATTCTACTATCTAACCATCTCCATGAGTTTAAAGTTCTATATCTGACTCAACATTCATACTAACTTGCAACACAATTTTAAAAGTATCTTCTTAGATCTATAACACTCTCTTGACTCCTAAACAACTCAAAATTCAATTATGAGACTCTAGCTATCTGTTCTTCAACCACCTCAGAGACCTGAGAGGGATAAATTTTCTGATTTTATAGGAAGTACAGGGCCTGAAGCTTCCCAAATTAAGAAACGACATACCAGTGGCTGCCTGGACAGTTCCCATTTTCTCTCCATACATTACAGCATCGATCTTCAGTCATTTGGCCCCGTTTCTCTGACAGAAATTGATTGTAGAGCAGGGGTTATGAAGGACTTATCTACCCTGTCTTGGCAGAGCTAGGCTATCGACTTACCTGCTTCCAGGTTTTGTCCTTTTTGGACAGCATTCTGTCTACAGTTGGAGCAAGGGGCTTTTCCTACCAAGAGATAGGCTTGCGACTAATTTAATCATCTCCCACTGGAGATTCTTCGATGCTCATCTTCTACTTGGAGGAGAATAGGGGTGCTGTCAGGAGTTGATATGTCTCGATATAAGGCAATGCTAGAAGGATGTCTTGTAGGACATCCGTCCAGGCCCTTCTAGCTTTTAAAGTTTCTGAGGAGAAGTCAGGTGTGATTCTGATGGGTCTGCCCTTGTATGTGACTTGGCCTTTTTCTCTTACAGCTTTTAATATCCTTTCTTTGTTCTCTACATTTGGAGTTTCTATTATTATGTGGCAAGAGGAGTTTCTTTTCTGATCTAATCTGTTTGGTGTTCTGTAAGCCTCTTGGATTTTTACTGGCATCTCTTTCTTTAGGTTTGGGAAATTTTCTTCTATGATTTTGTTGAAGATATTTCCTGGACCATGGAGTCGGGAGTCTTCTCTTTCCTCTATGCCTATAATTCTTAGGTTCCATCTTTTCATTGAGTCCTTGATTTCTTGGATGTTGTGGGTGAGAGATTTTTTAGCTTTCTCATTTTCTTTGGATGTTGTATTGATTTCTTCCGTCGAATCTTCCATGCCTGAGATCCTGTCTTCCATCCCTTGCATCCTATTTTTCATACTCACATCCGTAGTTCCTGTTCTCTTCTCTTGATTCTCCATTTCTTCTTTTAACTCTGACTGTGTTTTCTTTATTGTTTCCATTTCTATTTTCATGTCTTGAATGGTATTTTCATTTTGTACATTTCCTTCTCCAGTTTGCTTGTTTTTGCCTGGATATCTTTCATTGCTTCATCCTTTTCCTGTTCAAGCTGGGTCACCTTGGCTTGGGGCTCTTTAATGGTGTTATTCGTTGTTTTGACTTGTAAAATTGTGGCTTCTTTGAATTCCTTCATAGTTTTAAGTTCTTCTTGAAGGGACTCTATCACTTTCCATAATGTAGAATTGTCATCGTTTTCATGTGTTTCAGTTGTGGTGAGGTGGTTTGCGCTGGACAGAATAGCATTGCTTTCTTTTGTTGGAGACATTTTGCTCTGTTTTATTTTTTTGTTTTTTGTTTTTTTTTGTCTGGGGCCTCTGGCCATGTGGAATTTTTTTTGCTGTCTTCTGGACTTGGGTCCAAAGGGGGCACTTTGGTGTAGGTGTAGCATTGCCTTACTCCACCCCTATAAGGTGAGTCATTCAGCCCCGCCTCCCAGGTGGAGACCTTACTAATCCAGGTGGCAGAGCTGTGTACAAGTAAGCTCTGGTTCCCCACCGGAAGTGCCCATACTAGTACAAAAGTCCGATATACGAGAGTTTCAAATATCTTGCAGTTTGCCCGGGGTTGGTTCCTGTAGCAGGTAAATCTGCAGTTCAGCTCCAGTAGCCTTGCCACTCCCGCGGCTTGGAGACTGCCCAGTGATGTCAAAGACTGTGATCTGTGGTCTGAAGGCACTTTGCAGTGGAGCTGCGCTCACTTCCAAGAGTCGCAACCTTTCGCCAGATAATTGGATCGTCTGTGTGACACCTGGGAGTGCCCAGCAGGGTGGGGATTATCTCTGTGTGGGTTCTTAATCTGCCGGCTAGGTATTAGGTTGGAACTTACTGGGGGTCTCTCCTGTTGGGGGATGGGTGATCCTGATTCCCGGGTCCAGCAGCTTCTTAACATGTCTGAGAGTGGGAAGGGGCATCCTGCCCAGGGATCTTCCGTGATCCCTGTGTAGCTGGGTGAGATTTAGAAAGGGTTGTGCCCTTTGTTCAGTGTCCTGCAACACTTGCTGCCTTGTGACTGTTGACCCCGAAATCAAAATACGTCCGCGCTGGCTGCCGCCATCTTGGATCCTCGTGATGAGTTTTTTTAAACATTTATTCATTAATTCAAGTTACGTCTCGACCACAGTCCCCTCCCTCCTCTCCTCCCTGTCCTATCCTCCCACCCACTTCCCCCTTTCCCTCCTATCCATCTCTTCACGTGAGGGGAACCCCCACATATCAACCCCTCTCAGTTATTCAGACATATGAGGGCTAAGAACTTTCTCTTACTCTGGGGCCTGACACAGCATCCCAGCTAGGGTAAAGTGTCCCTCTAATAGGCCAACAGAGTCCATGACTGAGATGTGCCCCACCTACTTGCTAAGGGATCTGTATGAAAACTAAGTTGCCTATCATCTGTCTATGTATAGAGGGGGATAGGTCTAGTCTAAGCTTTATTCTTCTTTTGGTTAGTGTTTCAGTCTCTGTAACCCTCTAGGGGCCTAGGTTGGATGGTTCTGTTGATCTTCATGTGCTGTTCTTATCCCCTCCAGGATTCTCTCTTCCTCCACCCTCTCTTATAAAGGACTCACAGAGCTCCACCTAATGTTTGAATGTGTCTCAGCATATGATTGATACGCTGCTGAGTGGAATTTCTTGTAGAATAATTAGGCTAGGTTCCTGTTCCTTTGGGTCTGTGGGTTGTAGTATTGTTGTCCTGTAGTATATATCTAGAATCCAGTTATAAGTGAATACATGACATTTGTATCGTTCTGAGTCTGGTTTAGCTCACTCAGGATGAGGTGTTCTAGTTCCATATATTTGGTTGCAAATTGCATGATTTCCTTGATTCCGATAGCTGAGTAATATTCCATTGTGTAAATATATCACAGGTTTTTTTTTTTAAATCTATTTTTCCTTTGGAGGGCATTTGGGTTGTTTCCAGTTTCTAGCTGTTATGGATAAAGCTGCCATGAACATAGTTAAGCCAATGTCTTTGTGGTTTGGGGAAGAATCTTTTGGATATATGCCTAGGAGTGAAAAGGTTGGGTCTTGAGGTAGAACTATTCCCAGTTTTCTGGGATATTGCCAGATTGATTTCTATATTGGTTGTACAAGTTTGCACTCCTACCAGCAATGGAGAAATGTTCTCCTTTCTCCACATCCTCGCCAGCATGTGCTGTCACTTGAGTTTTTGATCTTAACCATTCTGATGAGTGTGAGATGGAATCTTTGAGTTGTCGAGTTGCATTTCTCTGATGACTAAGGATTTCGAACATTTCTTCAAGTGTCTCTTGGCCATTAGAAATTCCTCTTTTGTGAATTCTCCATTTAGCTCTGTATCCCATTTTTGATTGGATTATTTGGTTTGTTGGTGTTTAATTTCTTGAGTTCTTTGTAAAATTTTGGCTATTAGCCTTCTGTTGGATGTGAGGTTGATGAAGACCTTTTCCAAATCTTTAGACTGTGTAGTTTTGCTCTTTTATAGTGTCCTTTCCCTTACAGAAGACTTTCAGTTTTATAAGGTCCAACTTATTGATTATTGGTTGTAGAGCCTGAGCTCTTGGTGTTCTGTTCAGGAAGTAGTTACCTGTGATAAAGAGTTTGAGGCTTTCACCTACTTTCTCTTTTATTAGATTTAGTGTGTCTGGTTTTATTTTTAGGTCTTTGATGTATTTGGATTTAACCAAGGTGGTAAATGTTGATCTATTTTCATTCGTCTACATGTTGACAT
Source organism: Lophiomys imhausi (assembly GCA_907164525.1). Lineage (NCBI taxonomy): Eukaryota > Metazoa > Chordata > Mammalia > Rodentia > Muridae > Lophiomys > Lophiomys imhausi. The sequence continues at coordinate 12,167,675 of CAJQZJ010004760.1, forward strand.
TTAGTTAGACCAGCACCATTTGTTGAAGATGGTTTCCTTTTTCCATGTATGGTTTTGGCTTCATTGTCAAAAATTAAGTGACCATAGGTAGGTGAATTTATATGTCTGGCTCTTCATTTTGATTTCATTGATCAACTGGTCTCTTTCAGTACCATGCTGTTTTTATTACTATTTCTCTGTAGTATAGCTTGAAATCAGGGATGGTGTTACTTCCAGACATTCTCTTATTGTACAGGTTAGATTTGGCTATTCTGTTTCAGCTTTTGTTTTTTCATATGAAGTTGAGAATTGTTCCTTTTAGGTCTCTAAAAAAATTGTGTAGGAATTGCATTGAATCTTTATATTGCTTTTGGCAGGATGGCCATTTTTATTATGTTGATTCTGCCTATCCATGAGCAGGGGAGATCTTTCCATCTTCTGATATCCTCTTCTATTTCTTTCCTCAGGTACTTGAAGTTCTTGTTGTACAGGTCTTTCACTTGCTTAGTTAGAGTTACTCCCAGGTATTCTATATTATTTTTGGCTATTGTGAAGGGTGTTGATTCCTTGATTTCTTTCTCAGCCCGTTTATCTTTTGTGTAAAGAAAGGCTACTGATTTTTTTGGATTAATTTTGTATCCAGCCAGCTTGTTGAAGAAGTTTATCAGCTGTAGGAGTACTCTGGTGGAATTTTTTTTGGGTCACTTATGTATACTATTGTATCATCTGCAAATAGGGATTCTTTGACTTCTTCCTTCTTTATTTGTATCCCCTTGATAGTTGTCTTATTGCTCTGGCTAGAACTTCAAGTACTGTGTTGAAGAGATATGGAGAGAGTGGGCAGCCTTGCCTTATTCCTGATTTTAGTGAAAATGCTTTAAGTTTCTCAATTTCATGTTGGCTACTGGTTTGCTGTACATTGCCTTTATTATGTTTAGGTATGGTTCTTGTATGCCAGCTCTCTCCAGAACTTTTAGTATGAAGAGGTGCTGGGTTTTGTCAAATATTTTTGCAACATCTAGTGAGATGATCATTTTTTTTAGGTTGTTTGTGTGGTGGATTATGTTGATGGATTTTCATATGTTGAACTTCTGCATCCCTTGGATGAAGCCTACTTGATCAAGGTGTATGATATTTTTGATATGTTCTTGGATTCAGTTTGCAAGTATTTTATTGAGTATTTTTGCATCTATGTTCAAAAGGGAGATTGGTCTGAAATTCTCTTTCCTTGTTGGGTTTTTGTGTGACTTAGGTATCAGGGTGACTGTAACCTCATAGAATGAAATTGGCAGTGTTCCTTCTGTTTCTATTTTGTGGAAGAGTTTGAAGAATATTGGTATTAGTTCTTCTTTGAAGATCTGATAGAATTCTGTGCTGAAATCATCTGGCCCTGGACTTTTTTTTCCCTTGGGAGGCTTTTAATGACTGCTTCTATTTCCTTAGGGGTTGTAGGACAATTTAATTTCTTTACCTGATCTTGATTTAACTTTGGTACTTGGAGTCTATCAAGAAAATTGGGAGGATCCAAGATGGCGCCGACCATAGAGCAGTGCATCTGAGTAGTAGGTGAATGAGATTAGTCATTGTGGAGTGAATGTGAGGTCCCCTAGCCTACAGTGAAGCACAGACGGTGTCTGAATGCCCACAGCGAACATTGAGACCGGTCACCAGGTAAAAGAGCCCACGCAGTTCCCGGGAACA